>OU862934.1:0-600000 GCA_917880885.1 Limnephilus marmoratus
AGATAGGGTGAAGAGCTGCTGGTCTTCTTATTAATCCGGGAAAAAATTATTATTAGAACAAAATTCTTGAAGTTTACCTGCCTGGTAGACCAATGATGAAAAGGTTTGGAGAGAAACAAGGTGTGCATGTTGAGAAAAATTGGATTTGTTTGACGCGTAGAGAGAGAGAGAGACGGAGAGAGAGTTAACTAAGTGTAACTACAGACTTATACATATTACAAAGGTACGTATTCAAGGAAGGTTCTGTTTAACCCATTTAGTTTTTTTTTAAACTAAATACATTTCCAAGAACACGTAGGTAAGGGTTTGTACGTATGACAAAATGCCCCTTTTCGAAAGAAGTTGGTCTTCCATGACCTATGCTCACGTCTATACGGTAGCATTTTTTCTACTTTCGAAGAACAAAACATTGAGTACAAATAAGTTATGAAAAGTGGGAAAGGAGTAGGAAGTTGAAAAGATCCGTGAATGAAGGTTGTCCCATTTGACAAACGAAACGCCAAGTGCGTAGCGCATATATCCCCATTCACGGATAATTTCGAGGAAAGGAAAGAGTGACAATTGGGAACATTTGAACGAAGAAAACTGCTGAGGACTCGGCTATTTCCGAAATTCGACCTCTGAGTGAAAGGTGAAACAAGGTCTACAGCAACTTTCCTGGCACATTACAATACAATTGGTAGAGTGGGACAAAAGGGATACACTGACAAAAAGAGTCTAATCCACTACGTGTATTGGGCAGAAGATTAGAAGGTCGTTTTATTCTCCTACTTGTTTGCGAGAAATGACAGACCCTTGCTCAAATCTCACAAACCTGGGGGTTTTCTTGTTCGTCCCCCAGACAACGAGTTAGGTGTTTTTGTGTCCATCAACTTAACTCCTACGACACGATGCCCCATAATCATGAGTGAAGCGTATGATTAGTCCTTTTGAGATAGTGGATAGTTCCTGGGTTCTTGTGACAGGAAGTCCACGGGCATGTTAATGAGTACTCTGCTGCAAAAGCAATAATTTTCTGATAACAGAAAATAAAAGGCGTGTGATCTACGCTTGGTAGGTCACACAAACATGGGGTAGATATTATTTCGTTCGCACGATTCATGGTGAGTATTGTAACGTCTTCACGTCTCATGTACAGGAATGAACGATTTACAACAAATTTTGCCCAGTATTGAAAGACAGTAGCCCAATTACGTTCGAAAATGTGGGTCCCCATTCAATACAGACGGCGGGTGGAATGAACGATTTACAACAAATTTGCCCAGTATTGAAAGACAGTAGCCCAATTACGTTCGAAAAAGTGGGTCCCCATTCAATACAGACGGCGGATTAAGCGGTTCTCATGCCAAAAGACACACGACCAACTCAATAACATTTAGTTAAGAGTATAAAGTAATTATAACGAACTTCTCGTATCATGGCGGATGTTTTGAGGATCTCTCCTATGATGGTAGATATTGTCACGTTTTTCACGTCTCACGTGACAGGAATGAACGATTTACAACAAATTTGCCCAGTATTGAAAGACAGTAGCCCAATTACGTTCGAAAATGTGGGTCCCCATTCAACACAGACGGCGGGTGGAATGAACGATTTACAACAAATTTGCCCAGTATTGAAAGACAGTAGCCCACTTACGTTCGAAAAAGTGGGTCCCCATTCAATACAGACGGCGGGTTACAATGATGTAATTAATACGGCACTGCTGTAGCTTAATAATTTCATATTAGCATACGTTACAAGACTTGCCAAAAGGCGATAAACACAAATTTTATTGAAGATCTGGCCAAGATTTTAAACTTCAAACTAGAATAATGGTACAATAAAGGACAAAAGAAACTGATGTCATGATAAAATATGTACCTCATAATGAAGTTGTATATGTACAAGGAACAAAGTTAATGAAGGGACAAAACATATTGTCACTTTTATAACAACAAAAAAAAAAATTTTCCGAAACCGACAAAATATGATTCTAGAAAAATAAGAGCAATTGGGTTGAGCGCCATTCTAATTTTTTGGAAAAAGAAGAAAAAACCACAAATAGCAACAAGGTTGCTCTTGAATTGTCTCGAATCCAGCGAATGTGACCTGATAGGTGAGTACATTGGGTGTATTCGAAACGATTCCCAATATACAACATTACTATGAATGTGTAGGATGGGGTGAAGAGGGAAAAGAAAGAAAGAAAAAACGGGAGGATTTCCTATTATAACAGAAATCGTCGCGACATTCTTACAATATGGTGCTGTGACCATAGTAGCGAGCCCCGCGGCAAAGGTCTGAAACCAATGGTTATTATACAGACTTGTGCTTATGATTTTATATTTACAACATTAGGGTAGGGACGTACTGGTACGACAAAACCCGACACAAAACAAAAATTAAAAAAAGGGGTGATATGACAAGATGAGGCGATGAGGTGAGAAAAAAAACGCGCGGATGCTGCAAGAATTGTGAAAGGAAAACGACGTCTTGGAGCAAGAGTTTTCTGGAACCGTTGATGGTAGGAGGAAAAAGGAGTCCCTTTCCCGAAGTGATCAATTTCAGGAAGAGGATGCATACAAGCATGAAAACAGTGCCCCAAGAGGTGCTCTTGTGGTACAGCAGGCAAGGCGCGCAGGATGTAAAAGAACATATAAAATTATGCACAAAAAAAAAATGTACAGGAGTTAGGCTACCGTTGACATTAATGTGCCTTCGGGTGTAAGGATTTCCTTACGAATGCCCATGTGGGTGATTATTTACATTTAATAATTACACATGACTCACGTCGTTTATGACGAGAATTATAAGACTTCTAAAGAGACCGCATCGCACTGATTGATGACTGGCCAAGAGAGGTCAGGGACGTAATAATGATCAGGGTTAACAAGATGCATGTTTTGCCGATTTGGTAACACCTGAGTACTTGATGTGATGGAATTTACTGATTCCATATTCCCAATTTTGACAATGTCTTTCACATGGTAATTTCCGATGTGTTTACCAGAGATGTCAGACAATCGATAAACGAGGTCTGAGATCTTTGTTAGAACTTTCGTTTTTACAAAGCGGGGTGCCAATTTGGCAGAGAAGTATAGCGCACCTTGCGACAAGGTGTTGTTCCTTCTCCAAACGATGTCTCCTTCTTTGAACGTGACGTGCTTTCTGCGAAGGTTATACCTGTCGGCACTCTTTTGGTGGGCCAATAGTAGAGCGTCTGTTACTTCGCTATAGATAGCGGAGAGTTCCTCCAAGCGGTGAGCGTAATTTGCTGCGGGGTCTGCTGTGGCGGAAGGGGTGGGTGGAAGGCAAATGTCAGGGTGTAATGAACCGTGAACTACTTGCTCCATGCCGTGTTTGAGAAAAAATGGTGTATAGCCTGTAGCGAGGTTCACCGTGTTGTTCATGGCTGCTTGTATTTTGTCTAATTTTTTGCACCATGTACGTTGGTCCTTGCCGACCAGAATTGCCAGAGCCGTATTAATGGTCTGGTTGTATCGTTCGACGGTGTTGTTCTGTGGGGTGTAAAGGGTATTGTAGAATATATCCTTTATACCATATTTAGACAAAAACTCTTTAAATTCTAGAGCTATAAATTGTTTGCCATTGTCGCATATTATAGTACGAGGAATACCGTAGGGTATGAAAATATGCTTTTCTAACAGATTGGTTATTGCTGCTGCGGTCGCCCTTTTCAGAGGAAACAACCAGCAGTATTTGGAAAAAACGTCCACCACACTGAGTATATGCATGTAACCTGCGTAGCTTCTAGGGAAAGGTCCGATGAGGTCCATTGAGAAGGATTGAAGTGGTCTATCGGCACGCTTGGGGTTGCCCATTAGGCCAGACGGTGGTGCCGTGCTGTGTTTGTAAGCCTTACAGATGTCACATTTGGAGATGAATAGACGTACTTGTTTGAATAAACCAGGCCAATAATATCTCAGAGATATTTTTTTATATGTTTTAAAGGTTCCAGGGTGTATGGAATCTACGGCACTGTGGTTATTGATAATAACCTGTTCTCTATTTTCGAGAGGGACTACCATTTTCCAGGCATAATCCTCTAATATTGACAGTGGTGGCTTGCAGTTGCGGTATAATTGTCCGTTTTTAATTGTAAAATTCGGAAACTTTTGTGGGTTGTTACTGCATCCTTGGAAGATTTTTTGATACCATAAATCTTTTGTGGGGAGACTAGAATTGGATGATACCGTGTTTAGTATCGCAATCTCGATTCTAGAAAGGGCATCCGGGACGATATTATCCGCGCCTTTACGGTGGATGACATCGAATGTGTATTGAGATAGGCGGGACGACCAGCGAGCCAATCTTCCAGAGGGATTGTCTAGCGAGATCAGCCACTTTAGGCTGCTATGGTCCGTAACCACGGTAAACTTACTGCCCTCAATGTATCCGCGGAAATGTTGAATGGATTCCATGACTGCTAATAATTCTCTCTCAGTGATTCCGTAATTTTTTTCGTGCTTGTTTAGGGTTCGAGAGAAATATGCCACGGGGTGTTCGCCGTCCGTAAAATTCTGAGTGAGGACTCCTCCGATTCCGACGTTTGATGCGTCTGAATGGATCGTAAAGGGGAGGCTGAAGTCAGGACAATTCAGTACCGGGGCTGACTGAAGGGCTTCCTTCAAGGAGTTGAATGCTGACTCGGTCTCTACGGACCAGGCAAAGTTACTGGTA
Organism: Limnephilus marmoratus; assembly: GCA_917880885.1. Lineage (NCBI taxonomy): Eukaryota > Metazoa > Arthropoda > Insecta > Trichoptera > Limnephilidae > Limnephilus > Limnephilus marmoratus. The sequence continues at coordinate 4,684 of OU862934.1, forward strand.
CCTTTGCGGACGCCCGTGATTTTGTTGAGCGGCGCCGCGAGTGTTGAGAAGTTTTTTATGAATCTTCTGTAATAACCGGTGAGGCCGAGGAAAGCTTTTACCTCTTTTGCATTCGTGGGCCGGGGGAAGTTTGTCATAGCTGCAACTTTTGCGGGGTCGGTTCTTAGGCCTTCTTCATCTACTATGAAGCCCAAGTATCGTAGGCGATGTTTGCAGAATTCCGATTTTTTAAGGTTTATAGTCAAACCGGCTTGTTTGAGTTGTTGAAAAACCTTTTCTAGAATGAGTATGTGTTTTTCAAAAGTATCGCTGATGATGATCAAGTCATCCAGGTAGCAAAATAAGTTGTTGTCGAACTCTGGGCCAAACAATTTATCCATGAGCCTTTGTAGCTCCGCTGGGCTGTTTTTTAAACCGAAGGGTAGCCTTTTAAAGTGAAACATGCCCCTGCCAGGCACTACGAAGGCAGTTTTTTCGCAGGAGCTGGGATCCAAAGGTATTTGCCAGAAAGCTTTGCTCAAATCTATAGATGAGATGTATTTAGCGTTTCGAAGTCTGTCGAGGATGGAGTTAACCAAAGGGAGGGGGTAGGCGTCTGACACTGTACATGCGTTGAGGCGTCTGCTATCGAGGCAGAAACGTGCCGAGCCGTCTTTCTTTGAAACTATTAAGGTGGGGTTGGTCCAAGCACTGCGGCTGGGTACCACCACTCCCATTCTTAACATATCGTCCAATTCCTTTTCTAATATTTTTAATTTTTGAGGAGCGAGGTTATAATACCTTTGTTTGATTGGGGGGCCTGTTGTTTTTATATGGTGTTCTACTAAGTTGGTTAAGCCTAACCCACACTTTTCGAATGAGATTGATTCAAACTTGTTTATCATTTGATCCAACTGATCTGTTTGCAGGGGGTTCAAATTTTCGTACGGTATTACCGTACGGATTTCGTTCACTTGGGGGGGAACGGAGGGGTTGTTAAACAACTGTGGAGCAATTTTGAAAGCCATCCAAAAATCCACTCCCAGGATAAATTTTTGCGAGATTGTAGGTACAACCAGAAATTTGATCCGAACTGTTTTTGTGTCGCAATTGATCGGCAGGGTAAGAGAACCAATGACACGTTGTGAAGTGTTGTCTGCTGTGGTGACATGTGAAGAATGTTCTTCCATTTTAAAACCACAGTTTGTGAATAAGGTGTGAGCGTTGTCGCCCAGACAGCTGACAGACGCGCCGCTGTCGAGGAGACCAGAAAAAACCACATTGTTTATAGAAAAATGCGCGAAGGGTCTACCGTCTATTGCCTGTTTGCAGCAAACTGTAGAGAGGGGTAAGGCCTTTTTGAAGAATTTGACGTGTTCCAACCACTCCGACCATTCCTTCGGCCTATGGGGAGGATGGCCCGGGAGGTTGGGTTCTAGTTTTTTGGCCTCTTGACTGTCCAATTGGGAGGGGGCCTTGAGAAATCTGTAGGGGGTTTGATGAATCTGAGGTCCGGGATGGGTGTCTCAGTATTGTCTTGGCGTGGTCTTTTGCCAAACTTCCTCCCTTCATCTCTTCTTGGAGAACGATCGACAGATCGCCTTTTGTTAGATTGGGGGTCTCTTGAAGATAAAAGTTTAGCTTGTTTGAAACAAGAGGCTTGGGAGTGACCAACCTTGTGGCAAAAAGAGCAGGATTTCTTTTCGTTGTGCTCTGGTTTTATGCCGGACGAAGTGCTGGGGCGAAAGTTTTCCTTGGGGAACCTTTCGTCTCTCTTCCGATCCTGGTATGCCTCCAGTAGCTGACAGACGTCCTTAAGTTGCTCCAGCGTGGAAATTTTCTGGGAAGTTATGATGTTCTCATATCTGGGCAGGAGACCGTCGATCAAAACTGGGAGGAGTTCCACTTCAGGAACGGGTTGGGCGAGCTTAATATTGATGGCCTCTGCCCTCTGCGTGAATCTAGCGACAGGCTCTCCGGGGTGTTGCTTGATAGCGAGTAAGGATAACCTGATTCTGTGTTGGGCCTTTTTTTCTCCGAAACTCGTTAAAAGTGCCGCCCTGAGTTCCTTCCATGAGTTTGTTTTTCTCTTATGTATCCTGTGCCAGGTAAGCATTTCAGGAGCGATGAGGTCTATGAAATTTCTGTGTAGGATGTTCTCGGGAATTCCTCTGACTTGAGCTGTTTCCTCTATTCTGTTGATGAAATCCTCTACATCCGTGAGTCCGTTGTATTTTGTTTTCCAGGATGTCAGATCGTATATTTTTGTTGGTTCTTGGGCTTGCACTACCACGGGTTTTGCTTCGGAGACTGTGAGGGGGGTAGTGATGATTTCCGAGGTGACTTCCGGTTGAAATTGCAACCTCCTGATATATTTTTTGTTGTAGAAAGAAGCATATAGAGTGAGGCATTTTTTGGATTTATTCCTAGGAGAAATCTTTCTATTTCTCAGGGCCTGTAGTAGTTCCTCCTTTTTTGAAGTAAAAATGTGTGGGATTATACCCAGCGTGACTTGAGGAACTTCCATGGTGTATAAGGTCGTATCAGAGTGACCTTATGTTGGGAAAAGTGAGAACTAGACTCGCAATTGGAAAGAAATTGGGCAGAGATTGACCACTGGGGACGTATTTTTACAAAAAGTTTTTGAAAAAAAACGCGTTTTTTATAAGTGTTTGGTTTATTTGAAAATTTGGGCAGCGGTTCCCCTCAAAAAACGTGATTTTGGGAAAAAATCCAGATGTTTTGAAAATTTGTTGAAAATTTTCAAAGTCCATAGACGAGAAAAAAAATTGGGCAGCGGTTCCCCTCGAAAAACGTGATTTTGAGAAAAAATCCAGATGTTTTGAAAATTTGTTGAAAATTTTCAAAGTCCATAGACGAGAAAAAAAATTGGGCAGCGGTTCCCCTCGAAAAACGTGATTTTGAGAAAAAAACCAGATGTTTTGAAAATTTGTTGAAAATTTTCAAAGTCCATAGACGAGAAAAAAATTGGGCAGCGGTTCCCCTCGAAAAACGTGATTTTGAGAAAAAATCCAGATGTTTTGAAAATTTGTTGAAAATTTTCAAAGTCCATAGACGAGAAAAAAATTGGGCAGCGGTTCCCCTCGAAAAACGTGATTTTGAGAAAAAATCCAGATGTTTTGAAAATTTGTTGAAAATTTTCTAAGTCCGGAACGAGAGAAAATTTGAGCAGCGGTTTCCCTCAAAAAACGTAATTTTGAGAAAAAATCCCGATGTTTTTGAAAATTTGTTGAAAATTTTCTAAGTCCGGAATGAGAGAAAATTTGAGCAGCGGTTTCCCTCAAAAAACGTAATTTTGAGAAAAAATCCCGATGTTTTTGAAAATTTGTTGCAAATAAGCAAAAGTCCGGAAAAGAAAAAATAAAAAAACGGAAACGAGGTTCGCCTTAAATGAACATGTTTTTTGGAATATTTCGATTAGCCTTCCAAAGGGGGGGGTTCTTTAGAAAGGAAAGGAAATATTTTTTCTTTTATACAAGTTTTCGTGGAAGTATGTTTGAAAATTCAACAATGTCTTGGGGAATTGTTCTTTATTTAACGTGGCTATACTGCAGCCTGATTTGAGCATACACCATTACTGGTATTTATCCGCCGACTTCCTCTTGTCATAACAAGTTATATGCAGATGTGCATACGTAATGTAATGCCTGACTCGAGGAAACGACGTCAACGCGAACCGAACGTCTTTCAAATTATGTCGTCTGTTTCTTACGAAAGAAAAAAAAGCTAAATGATGAAACAGGCGGCAAAATTAGAAAAATGCTCAATTGTCAAAAGGTAGAAAGAATTTAATCCACTTGTTTCCCTTAAGCTGCAAAATATGCCGTTATATGTACAGGCCAGTATTTTGCGAAATAGACCCCTATTCGCAGTATATGTCGATATCAAATACAGACCAGCACACTGCGGAATAAGTTTATTAATGAAAACTGGTTAATTAACTTTCGGGAAACGAAGCGGGTAATTGGTTTATCATATACAGGATTTTAATTGTTGAATAACTTGTATTAATTATTTGTGTACATTTCCACTATTAATCTTGTATTTGAAACTAGCAAATTTAGTCGGTCGACACTTGTAAACACTATATTATTCACGACGGCAACTTTCTTGGTTGAGCACTTTACGTAGGAATACCGGTGATAATGTTTTGTCGAGTGACGACTCGAAAATGAAGGAATGTGCCCGCGATAGTTTAAATTTGCAATTCGAAGTTACACTCGCGTCGATGTTTTTTGATGGTAATGCTAGACAAATTGGGAAAAAAAACAAGACAAAACATTATAGATTATACAGTTTAAACAATGGCTGATTGAAGAACGAGGCGAGCGACTGTGAAGAGGGAGGAAAAAAAAAATTGCCCCTAAGTTGGGAACGCCAGTGCTGGGGGCGCTGCTGCAGCGGCCTACCCCAGGCCCTATTCCTGTAAAACACACACAATAACAGCCGTCGGTTAGCTCAAACCGGCTCGAACATGATTCCTCCTAAAAAACAGGGCGAGTGCCAGTGGTTCGCTTGGTCAATTCTTCCTTCCCCTCCTCTCCTCAAAATCCCCGGGACTCCCTCTTCAATCAGTACACAGTATTTGCATTTAAAGGGTTTATTCAATAAACAGAACAGGGTGATACACATACGGCCAGTGTCGGCACAAAACACAAGTTAAACTACCCTACTGACCTAACGAGGATTTCTCCCTCTCTCTATGCGTTTAAATGAAGTTACAAACGGTTCAAAGCACACGGTGGGGGGGAGGAAGCGAGTTGGTACTCACATAGCTAGATGCGTGGTCTGCCATCTTTTCTGGATTCCGTTCACAACACAATTGCAAACAATACATCGCGGAGTTAATATCGTAGAGCACAAACAGCGCAAATCGCGCGTAGCCAGTTGCTTGGCCGAGAGCTAGCGAAGGAATGGCGGCCGGCGGGCCGCCCGGCGCTTTGCGCCTGACGCGGGGTGGTCGCGCGGTGCGGGGAGAGGGAACGGTAGGCACGTGTAGTGGGGACGATTCACTTACCCTTCCGCTCGGGAGCCGATTCTGTTACGTAACATAGTTTAAAAGCAAAAAAACTAATCTTGTGCTGCAAAAAGATTTTATACAACACAATTCCGTGCCACCATTCAACGAATAGTTAATAAATCACAGTGAAAAATATAGTACGCTTAAAAAATAAAATTAATAACAAAATATTAAAAACTTATCAAAATAAATCCTGTGTCACCAATCTTAAATATATGAGTAATATCCACCGTCGAACGTAACGGGTAGATAGCTCTGTGGGCAAATACATCATTCCCAAGGCGGCGCCCTCGGTTCGATCCTCGCAGCGGCAAAAATAAAAAATTAAAAAACTTTTTATTTTTTTATTTTTGATAGCAATAAGCTATTTTCATAAAGATAAATTTTATTGTTAATAATAATAATTTCAAAATATACACCTATCGACACAAAAATAAATATGGAGAACTTTACCTGCAGCAAGTGCCCAGAACCAATAATCACAAAGGAATCAATGTTTTGGTGCTCCTCCTGTAAAGAGAGTCTTCACTTCGCCTGCGGCGGCATTACTGAGGGTCAATACCGGAAGCTCTCCCAAGAAAAACGCGCGAACATCAAATGCAGTGGATGCAAGACGGAACCTCGTCGAACGGCGCGATCAACTTCCACATCGAGTAAAGAGAACGCACCTCCTCCTGCCAACGTCAGCAAACCAGGCCTAACTCCGGGGGAAACACTTCTTATGGAGGAACTACGCCAAATCAAGATGGAACTCCAAGAGTACAAGAGCATCCAATCAAAAGTGACTGTATTATATGAAGAATTCAAAGACTTCAAGAAAACAATGACCTTCTTTAACTCAAAAATGGAGGGATTTGAGGAGGAATTGAATAAGGCGATGCACAAAATGAAAAACATAGATTCCGTCCAAAAGAAAAATATGGAACTCGAAGCTAAAGTAACAATGCTCGAGTTCAAACTCGACGATCAAGAACGCCAACAAAAAAATTTCATGGCCGAAATAAGAGGGATACCGGAGGTTGAAGGAGAAAAGTTACAAAATATTATTTTCAACATTAGTCAAGAAATACGCACAACCACCACAACAAATGATATCGAGTCAACCTTTAGAGCTCCTGGTAGGCCAACCCCAACCAAAACCCGGCCTATAATTGCGCGGTTCAAAGAAATTCACCTAAGGGATGAATTCTTAAGTTGTGTAAAAAGATACAATTTGAACGCTACCACGAAGGAAGATAAACTCAACACGAGCTCCATAGGCCTCTCCGGACCGCGTACACCCGTTTATATATCAGAACACTTAACGTCGACAAATAAACGCTTACTTTACCTGGCGAAGAAGACGGCTACGGAAAAAAAGCTAGCTTACGTATGGGTGAAAGCGGGACGTGTCTACGTACGCCAAACAACAGAATCACGAGCTATCCACATTACCTCTAAAATACCCTTCTCACACTATGACTCACTAATACAAGCATACACATACTATTTTACTCAAACACCACACACAAATCTGTATATTCCCAAAGTTTATCATTGTGGACATACTTAATTAAATTAAAAAAAAAAAGAAACTATAAATGATTCAAGTATCTTTTGATAGATCCGAAGAAACCTTGCTCACATGTATCAAAAATGTGATTGACAATCCTGAAGACATGAATAAATATTGTTGGGAATCGTACGGTCTGAAAATTATTCACCAGAACATAAGAAGTATTACCAATATTGATGATTTTCTCGTATTTCTGGATGAACTTAATTTCACATTTGACATGCTAGTTTTAACTGAGTGCTGGATTAATAAATATTTCACCTCCAAAGAGATACAAAATTATACTGAGTACCACACAACTAGTATAATAAATAAAGCTGGTGGTATTGTAATTTATGACAGGGACGGTATTCAGACGCAAGTTGACGAACTCACTTTATCACAAGCTAATTGTCTAAAAATTGTGCTTAACAAAAACCTATGCATTTTTGCAATCTATAGATCACCATCATTTCACAACATCGATTCCTTTCTAAATTCACTTCACTCTATCATTAACAACACAGATAACCCAGAACATCAAATAATTATTGGAGACTTAAATATTAATACTATTCTTGACAATCATCGCCAATCCGATGATTATTTATGTTTTCTAACCGAAAACGCTTTTACTCCGATAATTGATACCCCAACTCGAGTACAAGGTACATGTAAATCCTGCTTGGATCACATTAATGTTAAAAACATTGATTTTACGGACTCGTTTGTTATACACACAACAATTTCAGATCATTACACCACAGCGCTCGGCCTAAGAAATAAGCCTTCCTCTCCTTCTAAAAATAAATATATTTCTAAAATAAATTACAACAAACTGGTTGAGGAGCTGTCTACAGAAAAATGGCAAAACGTAATAGATCAGACTGACACTGACCAAGCAATGCAGCAATTTATCACAAAATTACAATACTACATATCTAATCACACTGTCAACAAAGTTATACCAAACAAACAATTTAAACTCATGCCATGGATCACCCCTGGTCTAGTCAAATCCATCCACAGACGTAATCAACTTCACAAAAATGCTAAAAGACAATCAGATAATATTCTAGTTCAAGAACAATATAAGAAATATAGAAACTTATGTAAAAAACTAATTAATTCCACAAAAGAAAATTTCTACAAAAAATATATATACGAAAACACCATAACTCCAAAACATTTCTGGGAAATATTTCGTAAAATTACCAAAACAAAAAACAGCAAATCGTCCTTCATACAATCATTGGATATTAAAAATACAAGTACTACTAACCCCAAATTGATGGCTAATTTTGCTAATCACTATTTCACTTCAGTAGGAGCCTCTCTCGCAAATAAAATCATTGAAAAATATCAGAAAACTGAATCTGAACTAGCCAACATACCTACAAATGTTCTTAATCATAAAACAGACGAGATTCAAACAACGACCAATGAAGTCATGAAAGTGATAGATGAGCTTAAGTCATCTAATGCCTGTGGGCCGGACAAAATTTCCTCAAATCTGCTGAAAGTATTAAAACCACTCATAGCGAATCCTATTGCATACATTTGTAATCTTAGTTTCAAGACAGGAATATTCCCAAACCACCTAAAGCAATCAGCTGTTATATTGATTCACAAAAATGGAATCAAATCGGATATACATAATTATCGGCTAATATCTCTGCTCAACTCGTTCTCAAAAATTATTGAGAAAATCGTAAAAAATCGTCTCACCCTCTACCTAGAAACTCATAAAATCTTATCTAACAACCAATTCGGCTTTCGACCAGGTCTAGGAACAGAAAATGCAATTGCTAAACTGGCAGATATTATTTCCAAAAATATTGACCGGGGAAATAAGTCTATTGCTCTCTTCTTGGATCTTGCCAAAGCTTTTGATACCATTTCGCATAAAATACTTCTAAAAAAACTAAAGGCTATAGGTATTCAGGGACAGCTACACAAATGGATGGGTAGTTACTTAGCTAACAGATACCAAAAAGTTAAAATTAACGATACTATTAGTGATCCGGCCCTTATAGAATTTGGTGTACCCCAAGGGAGTACCTTAGGACCTATTTTGTTCAGTATTTATATAAATGACTTGTGTAACAGCAATTTTTCCAATCACATTATAACGTTTGCAGATGATACTGTCTTAATATTTGAAGGAAGAACATGGAACGATGTACACTGCAAAGCAGAGGATGGAATAAAACAGCTAAAACTTTGGCTAGACTGTAATCTCTTAACACTCAATTCGGAAAAAACAAAATTTATACGATTTAGTGCGACAGAAGCCGGCCAACCCAAGGAAGCATATAATATTTTCGTTCATAAATGCAGTGACTCAACTACCTGTAATTGTTATAAATTAGAATGCGTGGACAGTATAAAATACCTTGGTGTTATATTAGACAAATATCTTAGATGGGACGGTCACGTGGATCTAGTCACCACAAAGGTTAGACAGCTCACGTACATGTTTATGGCAATCAGAAACATTTTACGTAAAAAAGAATTGAAACTCATTTATGATGCTATGTGTGGGTCACTTTTAGACTATGCATCCTTAGGTTGGGGTGGATGTGCAAAAACTGTTTTGGACAAATTAGCAAAAGCTCAAAAATCACTACTAAGGGTAATCCTCAAAAAACCATTTAGATATCATAGTGATGCACTATTTCAAGACTTACAAGTTCTAGATGTTAGACAACTGTACATGAGAAAATTAATTTTAAACACCCATAAACAACGCCACCTCTACCCATCTATTAACCACTCTCACGACACCCGACAATCACGGAGAAATCCAATTGTAACTTCCACAACCAAAACATCTCTCGCCCAAAGACACTTCTCTTTCTTAGGTCCAAACCTATACAACTTCATGCCTGATGCTTGGAAAAAGGAAAGCACAGGTGTTCTTCGTAAATTGACCACTACATGGTTTCAACAATTAGGGAGAAAGGAGAGTGAACTTTTACTACACAAAAAATGAAATCAAACACAAAACAAAAACAACAACAAAAATTCTCAAAAGATACCATTATTTTCTAACCTATATTATTATGTGTATGTATGTACCTCCCTATTACTTGTAAAATTAGAAAGCTAACCAAGCAGCTGTTAATCTTATGTTTTAATTGACTATTTTTTTTTTATTCTTTATATTTCTTCTCTTTTTATTAATATTTATACATATATACGTGGGCTTATCAATAAACAATGTAAACACCGGTTATAAGTATATATAAATACCTATTATTTTAATAACTATGCTAAGCAAACAACAGTAATAATCAGGTATTAATTGTTTATTTTATTTTACTATATTTTTCCTGTTCTCACTATATAAAATGTGTACGTAGGATTATAATATGTAAGGCAAACACCAGTTACACCTTATATTTTAATCATTTGCTTTTAAGTACACACATATATAACTTTTATTTATTTTTATTATCATTTCAACATCTATGCTAAACAACCGATGGCTATTTTATGTTTTAATTGGTTATTTAATTTTTATTTTATTCTTTCTCTTCTCCTTTTCTTTCTTTTTTTTCTACAACACATGTATGTAGGACTATAATATGCAATGCATACAGAAGTTACCTAAATGTTTTAACCCTCTTAATTTCTCTTAGTTACCTATATATGTACCTATTTACCTTTTCTTTTTAAAATTTATATTATTTTAATAACTATGCTAAACAAATAACAGTTACTAGGTTTTGAACTTTTTTTTATTATATTTTATATTATTTCTGTTCTTTTTATTTTCTCTTTTTATTTGATCAATTTTCTTTCTTTTTTGTACAAATCATGTTCCATTTGTTTATACCCATAATAATTTGACTGTCCTAAAACGGGATCACTCCTAGTTGGGCAGTCAAAAAAATTAATGAATTATGTATATACACATCTACCGGATCTGCCGGATCTGCCCTGATGATGGACACTGCAACGATGTCCGAAACGTTGGCTAAAGAAGGAGGTAGCGCAACACGGCATAACACCCCAAAAACAAATAACGAAAATGCTTTTGGCCGTGAAAATCTTAAAACTTATCTATGTATATACATGTATAATCTTGTACTAAATAAACAAATAAATAAATAAATAAATAAAAATTCTAGTTGCAGACTTTCTACCGCAGTCTGATAAAAACCTTTTCTGTGTTCTGGATGCACATTTATTAAAGCTGGGGACTCGCATACCGATTCGATCCTTAGTTAAAAGCAGTTATGTGTTCCGAATACCATTACAAAATTCCAGTTTCCTGTTCATCTGCTGACGCATTTCGAATGTTCTAAGTGTAGTTAATAAATGCTGGGATTCGCACACAAATTAGTTTTGTGTTCCAAATGTAAAAATTAAATTCCAGTTTGGATTTATCTGCTAACTATTTCGACAGAAACCATTCTTAAGTCCCGAGTAAAATTATAAAATTAGTTGATTGAAAATCAATTACAAAGATAATGAAAACCATTTGTTTGCTTCGGTGTTACAATATTTAAGTGGACTTTTATGCAGAATCATTCATGTTTTAACCAGTCTTGTGTTCCGAATAATGTTTGCATTTCAGAGGAAACAGTTCTGATGTTCCGAGTGATTCGTTCAACATATCTGGCGTTCTATGTGCAGCATAAGTCCAGTATGAGCTGAGTTGGCAACATTGAAGCTGAACGAGTCAAAGTTCGTTCGACGGCTCCATCTTAGAAGGCTAAATGAGTGGAGTGAAATTGAAGTCCATGTCTGAAGATAAGCAATAGCCCATACAAAGAGTCACATCCAGCACTAATGTTGTAGAGTCTGGGGTACCACTAGTTCTAGCGTGACATAATTCCTTTCCCGTGTTCAGTAGATGCAACTGCCGCGGCCGTCCTGAAATCAAAATGAGTTTTGTGTAGTGATAACCCCAACGACTCTTTGTCCATTTGATCTCCAGTAATGCCCGGGCTTGTATCGCAAAAGCAGTCCGTTGGCATGATCAATGTTCAGTGGACTACTCTGACATCCTGAAATCGACGCATTGTACTAATTAGGGGCCGTTCAAGTATTACATAACGCACTTTGCAGGGGGGGAGGGTCTTGTAAAACGTTACTGTGCGTCACCGGGGAGGGAGGGGGGAGGGGGTATTTTTATAAAAAGTTAGGGAATTAAAAATTTCCGAGTTGGCAATCCTTTTCGTATATGTTGTACGGGGAATCCCTCGACCGTATTGTACGTCATTTTTTATTTTATTTTAAGCGAATTTCAGTACTTTTCGCAACTTAATTGTGAATTTTAGGTAAAAATTGTCAATTGGATTTTACGTAACGTTTAGGTGGTGGAGAGGGGAGGGGGTACGGAAAAACGTTAGGGTGGTACATGGGGGGGAGGGAGGGTCAAAAATCTTCAAAAATTGCGTTACGTAATACTTGAACGCCCCCTTATCTTGACTCGCAGTGTTCGCCGCGCGATTGACTAAAATCACGCATGCTTATTTGTTGCATCAACAGTGTGGTCGTTGTACAAAAGCGTGTTGAACTGAAATACGGTAATAATAAAAGAGATGTTTTGATAATTTCCAAACTTGTAATAAGAAAATCAAAAAGCTAAATGCAAAAATATTTCTATAATATTTATCGATAATTTTTTTTTGATGATTCCAATTCTACCGTTTTTTCAGGAAAATTTTAATTTTTGAACATAAAAAATGTCCAAAATTCACATGCTATCAAAAAGATATAAAATATTTCGATATATTTCCCAATAAATCTTATGATTTTCCCTTAAATAAACTATAAAAAAATCAAAAAGTAAATATCCAAAACCAAATTTCCAAGATCAGGAATTTCCACTCACTTTGGTGGATAGGCCTATTTCAGGTATACTGAAATATTATGCGGTTGCACTCCAAGTGGTTCGCTACATTTGGTGACTTAGCAGAGGTGCTCGGGTTCATGGGATGAGGTATGTCTAGGTCTTGGCGGTCATGCGTCTGCCCACCTGCTGTGTGGCGGTCCGGATCGACTGATTGAGGGAAACCTTTTGACCTATCTGGCAGGACTCTCTTGGAACATCGCCTTGCACCGCAGTTGAAGAGTTGGATTCGTACCTCCGTCACTTCTGGACATTCTGACCCCCAGATTGATAACCACCCCTCATAACTCTCCACACAGCATCCCCTAAGATGAAATAGGACCTTAGTGATTTTTTTTCCTCAGGACCTTCTATGTGGAGCAAGCGTAAAAAAAGCTGCCACTCTTGCAATAAAGCGCGATAATAAACATTTTTTTTAAATGATAATAATTTATTTCAGATATGCGGTATGGCGGGTACCGTTCCGATTGTGTGCTGCCCTCCGGTGTCGGTATTGGAAGGTAGGTACAGTACCGGGAATATTATCATCATTCATCAACAACAACAAAAAATTATATATATTCTGGTGTAACTATTGACTGCTACACATAATGTCTATAGGCTTTTTTGGGTAGAATTTATGTATAATGTCTGAAGTTATTCATAAATAACAGAGAGCCGAATTCATTTATAAGATGTTTATTGACACTGTTAACAAGATCAAGGTCGTACATCAAGTGAAGCGACAGACCTTCCAACCGTCAGCACATGACAGCTGATGTATTACGATTACCAACATGACAGATACATAACATCCTTTCCGCCTTCCATTTTTTAATTATTTTTATATCAAATCAAATAACATTGGTAAAAAAACTAAAGAGTATTCACTATGACTACAGGAGGATTTCACAACTCTGCCAGACCTAGTTATAACATCATTATTTCCACTAGTGCTGGGTAAAGGTTCAATAACAATTTTATTTTCCTGACTTCTAAAGTCATGCCATTCATTGAGATTCTCATAACTTGATTTTGAATTAAGACAACTTTTTTTTATTCGGTTTACATGAATCTTTTTCACCTCTCCTCCAATCAATGGAATTAAATACACCCATGAACTTAATTTTAACTTAACAATTCCCTGAAAACATTTCATCGGACCTTTCACACTTCTCAAATAGAACAAAATATTATCATGTATGCATTTTTACTTGATTGTTTGACATTCTTCTGTGACAGCTTACTTTTATTGACATGATTTTCTTCAGACAAAATATGTAGTGGTGAACGTGGCTCATATGAAAATGTTTTTGCAATTGAAGATACACCCATGACAGAAGTAGGAGTGGAACGATAGACGACATTAAGAACGATACAGACAATCTATTACACGTCGAACAGGCAAAAAAAAATTGAATTTTTCGAGAACATAAATTTAATTAAAAATTGTTTTTAAACTTTGAGCAGATCGTTCTGCTAATCCATTTGACTTTGACTGTATTATATGGTGGAGAATATAATAATTTAATAGAGTTTTCTTTACAAAAAAATAAAAAATTCTTTGCATGAAAATGGAGGACCATTATCACAAACAATAGTTTTCAGAAAAGCGAATCTGGAATAAACTTCACTTAACCTTTAACTGCTGACATGATTTTTTTACGTATTCTCTGACTTGGGTCTGGGCGACCCGTTACTTTAAATGTTTATATATTTGAGATCCATGAAAATTTTGCGGTCTAAATTATTATTTATTGGACGATTTAAATATATATAAATAAAATAAAATAAAATACTTTTTTATTGTTAAGTAACTTATATTTAACAATTTGGATATTATGTTATAATTTTTGACAAAAATCACTTGAAATCAGAAATCAGTCTGTATTATCTATTAAACTAAATAAAAAACAAAAACAATAAACTCACTTTTATAATAATATTTCAATAGTGTCTCAAATAAACTGTTTACATGAAACTTTATAGCTTTATAGAAATATATTTCTTGGTTGTTGGTCAAAGAGGCCCGCAAAAAAAATGAAATGAATTTACTTACAGAAATTTAACTTTAAAAATTTAAAATTTAAAACTTACGGCTCTGGCGTCCACTGGAAGCGGCATATGCGTCAGGCGCGGGGGAGGGGAGTATTTCGGTGTTATTATTATTGCTGGGCCTGAACCGCCCCACGTCAGCAGTTAAAGGTTAATTAAGATAACAAATCCGAATATTTAGTATATTTCATGTAAAAACATTCCACCCACTTTGAATATGAGTCGCAAACTAATAAGTATTTGTAACCTTTTAAATAAAAAAAATCCAAATGAACTCTTTTCCATGGACTTTCAGCAACAGGACAACTGTGACGTACATTTTTGTTAACATTTTGTACAGACTGACACATTTCACATCTAGAAATAATATATTCAATATCTTGATTCATACCTCGTACCAACCACCAAACATATGAACGGGCAAGAATTTTTGATCTGACTATTCCAGGATGACCATAACATATTAAATTTATTTTATACTTAAGATATTCTGGTATTACAATTCTGTCACCAAATAAAATACATTTTCCTTTGACCGACAGTACATTTTAGAACTTGAAATATTTTTTTAATTTCTGGACTTGACAAGTTTTCAATCCAACCGATTAATGACTTTAAATAATGTTTCATCTTTTTCAGAATGACTTTCAACTTCTGAGAATAGAATTAAAGGTGTTGACATGTATACAAAATTACATTCCTCAGTATTGAATTTTCATTTACTTTTCAAAGTGATATTACATCTGCTTAAGGAATTTTCAATCCTTTTTAATATTCTAATTTATAATTGTACGCAGACAATATTATAGACCATCTTTGATCTGACCATTCCAGGATGACCATAATGTATTTAGTTCTTTAGTCTGCTGCTAAAACCGGGACTTTTTCGTTTTCGGCAAATAAAAACAACAATGGAGCATGATCAGTATATTTTGTAAAATGACGACCAATTAAATATTTGTGAAATTTCTTAATTCCAAAAACAATAGCAAGGGTTTCTTTGTGCAATAAGGCTATAATTTCTTTTAGCTGAATTCAATGTTGCAGACTCGAAAGCTATAGGAAATTCTTGATTCTTTACGAAATGACTTAAGACATACCCAATCAGTGGCGTACCTAGCATGGATGGCAAAACGTGGTGTCTCCCTTCCCCCCTAAGTTTACTTTGAGAAATTCAAAACGCAAATTTCGCCTTCCTAAAATATAAAAACATTGAACAAATATAAAAACATTAGCAGCTAAGTATTCAAATATCTAAACCAAAATTTCGTAATCCTCAAAAAACACTTACAAAAACACGGAGAATAACAACTTTTCAACAATCAATAAGTAATAATTCCCTTCACGAGTTCCCATCAATTACAATGTACGAAAGAAATGAGAGTGACTCTGGTGATAAGCAAGGAATATTTCAGGTAATCCCCAACCGAGTAATAGTAAGAGCTAGGAACGAAAATAAAACAGAATTTTAGTCATAGAGCTTCGAAAATATTAATAACACCGTAAATAGACCGTGTTCACAAGTAAAATATTTTTGTGGCATTATTCTATTTCGTAATTTTTTTCCACTGTCGGATGTCACGCCCTATCTGGTGGCACTGAACTAGGTAGCTCGTACGCAGATTCAAAATTAAGTTATAACCAGTTTTGTGTTCAGAATTTTAAAAAATATCTAGTTGCGGAATCGCTTATTGTCTCATCTATTTATATATATCAATGCTATTAACAGACTTGTTGTTTACAGGAAGTCAGTGCACACTAAATGACACTACGCCGGGAGTGTGCAAAGCTTTCTCCAACTGCCCAAGAGCGATGAAGGCCGCAGTTAGAGGCGTTGTACCAAAGGTATTGTTCTTTCATTTTTATGAGTCTGACAAAAACAAGGTGTTTACTTACGCGACCCTAACATGAGCCTTCTTTGATTACAGAAATGTGACTTAACTGATAACGAGTCGGAGTTGGTGTGCTGCGCGGAGACTGTCCTATTGCCCAATATCTGTCCGCCGCTGCCGAAGGGACTTGTCACTCAACTGCCGGTTGGCTCCAAGGCCGCGGACTGTGAGTTTCACAAAACCAGAACTGAAATGTTCTTAAATTTTAATGATATATTTCAATATTATACTCTACCTAAAGTGCTCCTTTGAACATCTGTTACTTTATAAGAGAGGGCTTTGAAAAAAAATGACTGATTTGTTATAAATAAACCTAAAACGTAGATTAAAATTTAAAAAGTTATATCCGCAAATTTCAAACTATGTAGTAGGATGATTTACGCCAGATATGTGAGTTTATTTATTTTCAAGGTTCTCTTCTGTACTCAAACAGATTTTATAAATATAATACTTTACATAGGACAAGTCGATTTATTCTCTTGAGACCTCAGACTAAACCACACATCATTAAAAATAAATAAGTTACATAATTTTCCCTTTATTAACTAACTAACTAACCATCACTCCGTTTCCCGCAGGGGTAGGCAGAGAGGAAGGACCGCCATACAACTCGATCTTCGCAAACACTATTTGCCTCACTCACATTCATACATACTCTTCTATTATTCTGACTTTTGACACAGTCCGACTCAAGTATCTGATTCACTTGATCGTGCCATGTCTTCCTCGGGCGTCCCCGACTTCTTTTACCATTTACATTCGCGTCTTATATTCTTCTTACACTACTTTCTTCGTTCATTCGCTCTACATGCCCAAACCATCTGAGGGTCCCTTTTTTAATCTTACTCGTTATGCTCACATCAGCCTTACATTGTTTGCGGATATCCACACTTCTCACACGATCATACATTGTTTTACCACACATACGTCTCAGGGATCTCATTTCAACGGCATTCAGTTTACTTCCATCCTTCCTCTGCCAGTTCCATGTCTTACTGCCATGCATCAGGGTCGGTACCAGGACTTCATTGTGGACTGCTAGCTTCGCTTCTTTTGACAGTTTTTTATTAGCGCCAACGGCATTCAGTCCACCATTAATGAAGTTACCGGCATTCACCCTTCTTTCAATATCTCTATCAGCCTTTCCATCTCTGGTAAACATACTACCCACAAGATACAGATACAGACCCACAGATACACAAACTCATCCACCTGCTCCAAGTATTCATCATTCACAACTATGTTGCATACTGTTTTTATACTCTCTCTTTCAAATACCATGACTTTAGATTTACCTACTTACATTCATCATTAACTCATTATTCATACATACTTCCTTCATCCTAGACACAAGAGACTGTAGATCTTCCATACTGTTAGAAATCAGCACCGCATCATCAGCATACAACAGGCAACATATTTTCAGATTACTCAATTTCGCGCCCAATCCCACCTCTTTCTATTCTTGCATACAATTATCCATGTATAGATTGAATAACCATGGTGACATTGCGCAGCCTTGCTTGACACCTTTTGTGATAACAAATCACCCCGTAAACCCACCGTTAACCCTAACACACGCAACGCTTTCCTCGTACAGAGACGCAATTTCCTTTATTGAAAGGGTAAAAAGTATTTTTTTGATTAAAAAATGATGTGTTATATTTACTGTGGTAAAAGATATATGTTGGTGTATAATACATATGTTTAAATATATCAAATCAACAATACTTAACTCTTACAAATTATACACAGGAAAATCGTTTCCACTGGACTTGCATATTGTGTAAAGTTGTGAGGCTGACAGAGATAACGAAGCGAGGAGGAACTACCTGGCTATCCATATCTGCTAGAAATATCTTCCACTCTATGAGTTACTTAGTCCCATGAACAACTGTAGGTACTTGAAACGCTTATTTGTAATGTTTTGTTTCCTCTACAGACTGCATAGAGCTGGCAGAGAAGATTCACCCGTGCCAAGAAACCAGCTCCGGTTGGACTCGGGGGGATTTGTGTCCTCTACTCACACCAGACTCCAATATAGTACATCACAAGACTCCTATAACAACTACAGCGGAGGCTCCTTACTATGTAAGTTACAGACATTAGGTAGCTTTATTTAAAACATAAAAATTCATTAATTTATTGAATAACTATTATTATTTTTCACTAACCCAACGCAGGAGGCCCAAGGGGAAGATAATCTATCTCAGAGCCAATGTCATATTTGGGCATGCTGTGTGGAAGTTTTTGGGTAGGAAAAAGGTATGAAGGGTGGGTAGAAATCTAGGGATCAGTGTGTCCAAAAGTGACGGGTGTATGATTCTATCCCTCTCACTGCAGTGCAAGACGATGGGTCGAGAGAGACCAGCTGCAGTGGTCACAGGATCTCTCTAAACTGGTCTCTCTCAGTCCGGCCTGCGACGGAGATGGCGGGCAGGCCACCTGCCGCCAAGACTTGAACACACCTCACCCGATGAATCCGGGCACTCTTGCTAAGTCATCAAGTGTAGCGAACCACTTGGGGTGACCTATGGCCGAGAGATTCCATAACAACTCAGAATTATGTCAACTAAACACCTCTTTGAAAAATCTTTAAAAGCTATGAAAAAAATAATTTTAAAATAGCCCATTACCCTAACCTAACGAAAGGGAACGTACCCATACTACGTGACGCACTTTTTGCAATTTTTAACCCCCCCCCTCCCCCCTCGGTGACCACGTGTAGTATATTACAAGACCGCCCCCCTCCCCCTACAGTTTTCACGTAGTTGTCATAGACATGGTTTTGAATCATTTCTTGTTCACATAAAGTTATTTAGCTTATATTTGTCTTTATTAATACGGCGCTTGCTACGTGACTGCAAGATTGTATGCATACATATAATTACAGGTGGAAAAAATATTATCAAGATAAAACTTATGTCAAAATTTAGATTTCTAGATTGAATACTTGAAAAAATCTAAGCCCCTCACTGTGATCAAGCGTGGTATTTTGAAGATCCCCCCCCCCCTTGAACGGGTCACGTAATATGGGTACGTTCCCTAACCTATTTCACCATTTTTTTTTTTTTTCATCACTTTTAATGACTTTTCAAAGGAGGTTTTGAGTTGATTTCATTTCGGTCACCGGCGGAGATGTTGGCTATCCAATAAATGGTTCCCGGGGCGGCGCTACCCGCATTCACCTGAGTTGGCCGGTCACCATTTTCAACCCGGTCGTACATGATTTTAGCACACATATATACTTCAGCAATCCGCAAGTTTCCTCACTAGAATAAATCAGGGTTGGTATCAGCACTCCATTGCGGACGGTTAGCATCGCTTGGGAGGCGGGAATGGGTACCGCCGCCCCGGGAACCTTTATAAGATAACCAACACCTCTGCCATAGATCACCCCAAGTGGTTCGCTACGTTTGGTGATTTAGCAGGGGTGCCCGGGTTCATGGGGTGAGGTTTGTCTGAGTCTTGGAGGCGGATGACCAGAACACGCTGAACCCCAGATTCCTACCCACCCCTTAAACCCTTTTTTCTTATCAGAGCTCTCCTCTCCTTCCTTTCCTTAAAAAACCTCCTCTCTTTCCTTTCCTTAAAAAAACCCTCCACACAGCATCCCCAAAGATGATACAGGCCCTGAGGGAAATAATTTTCCTCCGGGCCTTTTGTGTGGAACTTATGTAAATAAACGACTTTTCTCTGAACACATTTATAGCTTGGTAAAATCCTTGTCTCTGGATTCAGAGGTAACGAGATCGAATACTAATACTAATACTAATACTAATACTAATACTGTGTGTTGAAACATTTTATATTCTATTAATTTTATTATTCCTCACAAATGTTATATGTAATATTGATATCAAACTATTGACGGTTTACCTGCATCACGTTCTAGAGTAGAAGATACTCCCAGTATCGCACTGGTGAACACTCATTCAGAATTAAAAATTGCAAGAGCCGTGTTACCAGATCTGAATAGGCAGACACTCCCAACCTTCACCTTTCTTCTCCACTTCATTCAGTCTCACTTGTTAATCTCCCGGTGCCCTCTTCTATCCTCAGGATAACTCCGAAATGGCGTTTTGACGAAGACCCCCATATTGGAGATGCCTTAATAATAATACTAACAAATTCATTACCGTACAAAAGGCCAACTGCTCTCAACCGTCTGGAGCCAGTAGGACTATGGCATCCCTTATTGGGGTATATTACGAGGCTGAAGGTATTGAAGTGAGGAAGAGATGGGTAAGAGGAAGGTGAAAAAGATATTGGATATTCAGTTCTGGTCACCAAACAGGGCTAAAGCCATTTCGAGCAAAGTTTACATTCTAAACGATGGCCTTTCACCGGGGTGATACTGAAATGTTTTACGATATTTCACTTCAAATAATGCAGTTTTACTGGCTCTGGGCAGTTAGCATTAAAACAACGGCCTCAGTGGTCGAGGGGTAAAGCTCTCGACTAGTAATAAGGAGGTCGCGGGTATAAATCCTGGGGTGTTTTTTTTTCATTATGTTGTTATTTCGCAATTTTTTTATTTGGGAAGTATGTTTACGAGAGATGGGAAGGCTGATAGAGATATTGAAAGAAGGGTGAATGCAGGTAACTCTATTAATTAGCCGTCCCTAATAGAGTACTGATACCTACCCTGATGTACGGCAGTGAGGCATGGAACTGGCAGAGGAAGGATGAAAGTAGACTGAACGCTGTAGAAATGAGATCCCTGAGGCGAATGTGTGGTAAAACCATGTATGATCGTGTGAGAAATGTGGAAATCCGCAAAGAATGCAAGGCTGACGTATAAGCGTAATGAGTAAGATCAAGAAAGGAACGCTCAGATGGTTTGGGCATGTAGAGCGAATGAACGAGGAAAGGAGTGTAAGGAGAATATATGACGCAAATGTGAATGGTAGATAAAGTTGAGGACGCCCAAGAAAGACATGGCACGACCAAGTAAATCAGATACTTGAGTCGGGCCATGTCAAGAGTCAGAATAATAGAAGAGAATGTATGAGACGTTGTATGAATGTAAACGAGGCAAGGAATGTGTGCCAAGACCGGGATGTTTGGTGGTCCATCGTCTCTGCCTACCCCTGCGGGAAAACGGAGTGATGGTTAGTTAGTTAGTTAACATAATATAAATTTTTGACTTATTCAAAAGTGGAATATACCTACTCTCAGTATCGCCCTGGTGCAAAACTTTATCCGAATAACCATGTACTTCTCTACCTTCCTCTTCCCCATCTATTTCCCCTTCCCACTACCTTAAGTCACACAAAGTAGCCCAATTTGGGATGCCATAGACTCACTGGTTCCACATGGTTGGGTGCAGTTTGGACTCTTGTGCGGTTACATGTTTATATTTTTTTAAATGTGAATACCTCACAAGAGTCGCAGCCCCAGCTGCTCCTGTCTGGAGCCAGTGAGACTATAATATCCCAAACGGGGTTGAGGGTAGTGAGGAGGGGAAGGAGATGGGGAAGAGGAAGGTGGAGAAGCACCGGTTATTCAGATCTGGTTAACAAACACGGCTAAAGCCATTTTAAGCAACGTTTCAATATTGAATGGTGGTCTTACACCAGGGCGATACTGAGAGTATCTTCTACTTTGGAACGTGCCGCAATTAAACCGTATATTATTTTATATGAATTAATTAATTTTAGTGAAAAAAGGCAAATTACACAAATAAGTTTTATTTTTATAAGAAAAACTCTTCTTTTATAACTTTTGAAGATTATTCCCATTAATGTAATACATCATTGAAGAAGAAGATAACAATAATAATCTAAACGTAACTACCTAACTAACCATCACGCCGTTTCCCCGCAGGGGTAGGCAGAGAGGACGTGCCGCCAAACAACTCGATCTTGGCACACACTCCTTGCCTCCTACACATTCATACATCGTCTCATACATGCTTTTCTATTATTCCGACTCTTCACATGGCCCGACTCAAGTATCTGATTCACTTGGTCGTGCCATGTCTTCCTCGGGCGTCCCCGACTTCTTCTCCATTCACAATTGCGTCTTATATTCTCTTTACACTCCTTTCCTCGTTCATTCGCTTTTCATGCCCAAACCATCTGAGCGTCCTTTTCTTAATCTTACTCATAACGCTTACATCAGCCTTGCATTCTTCGCGGATCTCCACATTTCTCACACGATCGTATATGGTTTTACCACACATACGCCTCAGGGATCTCATTTCTAAACGTTAATTTGGAAAAGAACAAGACACCGAAAAATAGAAAAAGACAATGGTCGCAACTAGGACTGAAAAATAATTAGTTGAAGATAATTGTTAATTCTAAAATTTGAAACATGAGATTGACTAAAATGACGGTTTGACAGAAGGTGGCAATAGTGAAATTGGTTAACGCGCACGTCCCGGTTAGACGAGAAGTCTGGGTTTGAGTTATTGTCTTTTTCTATTTTTCTGTGTCTTGTTCTCTTTCATATTATCGTTTAGATTATTATTGTTGTCTTCTTCTTCAAAAAAATCAAATTTATTTTCCCACACGGGGATTCGATCCTGCGTCCTTTGGATTGCGGGTCAAGAACCTTAACCCTCGACCACGTTGGCCGTCGTTACATATATGTGATTGTTATAAATGAAAAGCTCCAGTTTATGCAGTAATATTATTAACTCTTTATTAACCATTGGAAACGTACACAAGAGAGTAATAGACAAGAGAGTATGAAACAAGAGAGTACTAAATAAGTGAACATAAACAGTATTGACAACTTAACAATACTAACAGCTACGTTGTAGCCAACCAAAAGATTAATTACGATTTACATTGTCATATTCTAACACCCCTTCTCAATGTAAATACAGTTAAACTAATAATAATAAATTCCTTTTTTTTTTTTTAACATGTGACAAAAGTTGAGCTCATGACACCACACTTATTTAAAATGTTTTACAATCAACTCTCTGCTGCTGGTTGCATATTTGTGTTAATATATCTAACACAAATCTTATTTTCACTAACTAATTCCTTAACAAAATGGTAGCGAATATCTACATGTTTTAATCGCTTTATAGCATCTGTATTTGCATTTATTAATGCCGACTGATTGTCACAAAAT
This sequence comes from Limnephilus marmoratus, assembly GCA_917880885.1. Classification (NCBI taxonomy): domain Eukaryota; kingdom Metazoa; phylum Arthropoda; class Insecta; order Trichoptera; family Limnephilidae; genus Limnephilus; species Limnephilus marmoratus. The sequence goes on from OU862934.1 coordinate 28,122, forward strand.
ATATTTACAGGGCAAACATTTTTAATATCTAGTTCAGTTAGCAGATTTATAATCCATGACACTTCACTAGCAGTCATGCTCATAGATACATATTCTGATTCTGTGGATGACAAAGAAACAGAAGTCTGCTTCTTTGAACTCCATACGACAAGACAATTATAAATCAAAATTATATATCCAGAAGTGGATTTTCTGTCCTTGACATCACCACCCCAGTCAGCGTCGCAATACCCTTCCAAAATCATATCATTACATTTATAAATTAACTTATAATTCAGACTATACATTACATATCTCAACACTCTCTTTAATGCACTTAATAGCTCCTTGTTAGCGCAGGTTTGATACCTACTTAACATAGACACCGGAAAACATAAATCAGGCCTGGTACCTGATGCAGCATACATTAGACATCCTATCATTTGTCTGCACAAATTCTGAATACTGTTGTCTACATCAATACTGTCTTTTAAAAATATTAGTGTTAAAATTAGGGTCCATAGGGGTTGACATAGGCTTACAATTTTGCATATTGAATCTTTTTAAAACATTTTCCAAATATTCTCTTTGATCTAGTTCTGTAATACCAGTTTTCAAATTTTGTTTTACATTTATACCTAGGAAATTTGATATTCGCCCCAAGTCCTTCATTTTAAACTCTTTACATAATATACCCTTAAATTCAGAAATATCTTTCTCATTTGTACCAAAAATTAAAATATCATCGACATAAAGTAAAATAAACAATTTCTCATTTCCATAATACCTTAAATAAGACTTAACAAAACCCTCTCTATTTACTACAGAATTGAATTTTATGTTCCAACACTTTGGGGAACTCTTTAAACCGTAGAGTGATTTATTTAGTTTTACAATATTATTTCCCTCAGAATAAGCCCCTTCTGGCAATCTAATATAGACTTCTTTGTCTATATCCCCGTACAAAAACGCACCTATTACGTCCATTTGATATATAGGCAAATTTAATTTAGTCGCTATTGCCACAAAAATTCTAAATATTGATAATTTAGCCACAGGAGCGTAAATTTCACTTAAATCAAAATAACTATTTTGCTCAAACCCCCTTGCAACTAGCCTAGCCTTATATTGCTTTTCATTACCATTTCCTTTAAGCTTAAAAACCCATTTGCTACTTACGACCTTTTCGTGTACTGGTGCATTACAAAAATCCCAAGTATTATTCTCTTCTTAAGTTTGTAATTCTCTAATTATTGCTTCTTTCCACCTATGCGCATCGCTTCTTTCCATAGCTTCTTTGTATGTCACTGGCTCATTTGCTTCACTTAAAACATTTTGACATTGATAGAATGTTGTCGGTTTCCTCACTCGCTTGCTTCTTACATTTTGAGGTAACAATGTTTCATCTAAGTCTGATAGTTCATCACTGCATGGCTCATATTAGTGTGGCTTTCACTTTCGCATAAAGAACTGTTTTCACGGAGACTTGTACGATTGTCATTTTGGGTAACTTGAGTTTCCTCACGTTCAGCAACCGTTTGTTCTTCCACTGTTTCTTCTGACCCCAACAAACTTTGAGTATTTAGGTCTGACACAACCTCATTTTCCTCTGATTCCTCTTGACGTAAGAAAATAACATCTTTCTTTACATTATCCGACACCACCTCATTTTCTTCTGTTTCATCTTGACTTAAGAAAATGACATCTCTCTTTACATCCCATGTTTTTGTGCTGACATGCTCACTTCTCTTAAATGGTAGACGGTGTATCTTTCCTTTCAAGTAACTCTCACATTGGGGTACGTCAGTTTGTTTTACCTCAATGTTATTTTTCTGCAATACTTTCTTCACATAATCAAAGTTTTGATATGCGAATTTCTCGTCATTTTTCAAAGTTTTAGCAACACTTGCGACCTCGCATTTGAAACGAAAATCCAAATAGTATGAACTGTCAACTCGACTGGCTATCGCACAAACAACGCCATTTTTATAGAATAAACACGAACTGTCATTCGTCACAACAGTATACCCGCGATCAGCTGCGCGGTTTACAGAGAATAAATTTGACTTTAGATCCGGAACAAACAAAACATTGTTTATTGTTGTATTTATCCATTCACTGCCATTGTAGACTTGTACCTCCATCTGTCCGCAACCCAAAACACTGATGATTGCTCCATTGCCGACAATTACGGACTTTTGCGGAACACTTGAAAATGATGAAAATAATGTGCGGTCATAACACATGTGCTCACTCGCTCCAGAGTCGATTAAAAACTTTGATTGTTCATAATTTTTATACGCTGAATTCGACACTACAAACGCATTACTTGTCTTCTTATTAGTAGCGCTTCGATTATTTTCCTTTGACTTTTTAAAACGACACTGTGCCTTAAAATGTCCGAATTTTCCACAATAAAAGCATTTTTGCTCGTTCAACTTTTTCTCATTGTCTCGATTACTTCTGCACTGAGTTTGAAAATGTCCAGCTTTTCCACATTTGTAACACTTTAGATTTCTTTTAGCTACAAACGCCGACGAGGATGAAGTTTCTTGCATTTCATATTTTCTCTCTTTCACTCTTTCTTCTTCAATTAATAATCTGGCAATTAAATTATCGAACGTTTGTTTGTCGTCAGGCGCCGATTCCCACGCCGATATTAAATGTTTATATTCATCCGGCAAGCTCATTAATACTTTGGTTATTATAAATTTATCCGATACAATCTCGCCCATTTCATTCAACTGACTTTGCATCTCTTGAATTTTAGAGAGAAATACTGACATTTCGATGTTTTTGTCATATTTATATTGAAAGAATCTTTGTTGGATAATATGGATGCTGGTTTCTGACTTTTGTTCATATACACTTAGAAGCTTTCTCCACATTGCAGCCGAAGTTGTGCATGATATGATATGTAGCATAACGTCTTCCGACATTCTCGTAACCAGTAATGTCTGAGCTTTAGCATCTTTTGTCTCCCAAGTGGTTTGTGCGATAATATCTTCAGGTTTCACAGCGCGCCCCTCTACAATGTCCAGGCATCCTTGTCCTCTCAATAAAACTATCGTTTGAAACTTCCAAATATTCCAATTCCTTGTCCCTTCCAACTTCAATGCATTGGTAGTCATTACGTTTCCTTCCATTTGCTTCCTGCCCTGCCTGATCAGATTTATCAATGGTTTTTATCCTTCTCAGCGAAAATTTTCTGCACGCGTTCCGGCAACTTAACCTCACTTTTCGCTGATATTCAGTCCTGCTTGATTTCACTTTGCGTACTTGATCTCGATTAACAGATAAGCGAATCTGGGCCCATAACCTGGGGGCCAAGTCTCTATCTTTTAGCGTTATGGTCAAAATACGTGTTTGTGACGTAATTAATGTTAAGTAACAGGCTGTTAGTAAACAATAAAAGATAGAGACTTGGCCCCCTGTGATTGTTATAAATGAAAAGCTCCAGTTTATGCAGTAATATTATTAACTCTTTATTAACCATTGGAAACGTACACAATACTACACAAGAGAGTATGAAACAAGAGAGTACTAAATAAGTGAACATAAACAGTATTGACAACTTAACAATACTAACAGCTACGTTGTAGCCAACCAAAAGATTAATTACGATTTACATTGTCATATTCTAACAATATAAAAGAAAAGAAAGAAGAAGATGAAATAACAAAATCAGCAAGTTAATTAATAGCAATAAGAGCAATAATGAAAACAACGCTTGCTTAGAGAATAATATTTGTATGTCGTGTTGTGTTCCCAGGGATATATTGGATCAGGTCAGAGAGGAGACATTACCTGGCATAGGCATGGTCCTGTAAGTCTAGTGAGTGACCAGTGGGTGTTGTGTACTGCAGCAGTCATTGAATGGACTGGGTGAGTTTATTGTTTCTTGTTTATAAAATTCAACTCGTCCTTGAAATAATGAACACAATGGTGAACATTGACAAACGTATTGCTTCGATATTTAATCAATTAAGCCTTAAAAATTTGAACGCCTTTGTGGTGTAATGTCACAAAAACTGGCGTTATACACGGTGTCTGGAAACTCGTGGTATAAGCGGGCAACTGGTGAATCTACTTCACCAACGGCCGGCGTAGTCCAGCGGTAAGGATCGTGACTAGCACTCCCAAGGTCGCGGGATTGAATCCCGGCGTGGCTAATGAATTTTATTTGATTAATTTGTGTTATTTCACAATTTATTCATTTAAAATAATGTATAGTATATTTGCGGCACGTTCCAGAGTGGAAGATACTCTCAGTATCGCCCTGATGTAAGACCACCATTCAGAATTGAAACGACCAGATCTGAATAGCCAGGAACTTCCCCACCTTCCTCTTCCCCATCTCCTTCCCCTCCCCATTACCTTCAGTAACATACCCCAATTGGGGATGCCATAGTCCCACTAGCTCCAGACGAGAGCAATTGGGACTCTTGTGCGGTATACATGTAAAAAAAAAAACATAATTATTGACTGAGCGTAGCGAAGTTCTGTGATAAGTCCACAATTTTGTATTATGTCTGTATGATCATTTGTTTGTACTTTCCGTTTCTGGTTCAAAATGGTGGCTATTAATGATTATTTAAGGATTACATTTTGAAATGTGAAATCGTCGTGAACTATTTTGTATTTTCATATTCGCATTTGTTCAATAGTATATGTCCTACCTGCCTAGAGAAAATTAGAAAAAAGAATTATCCTTGAGGTAGTTACGTTTCCTTGAACAAAATGTTAATTATTCTTTATTTGAAATTTAAGAATGTTACATAAAGTGAACGGTTCATAATAAAGTAGATGTTTGAGTACCTACTTATAAAAATTAAAATTTTAGATGAAATTACGGAATTTATTTATTAATTTGGAATAAATTAGAAACTCGCTTTTTGGACGGAGGTCTATTGTTACAGAACTACATACCTACTGCTACTAGTATAGTCATGAGAAAACAATAAATATAATCAATTTTATCGACTTAAGAATTGTTTTTTATAATAAATATATTTTGTCACCTACTTTAGAGTTAAGAAACTATTGGGGTCTGGTCAAGGCTTCAACGCATTTTATATGTTAGTAGACAGCTGAAAGTAACATTAACCACAATTTGGGAAGCGGGTGTGGGTACCGCCACCCCGGGAACCATTTATTTCCCTCCAAGTGGATTGCTACATTTGATGACTTAGCAGGGGTAACTGGGTCCATCGGGTAATGATTGTCCGGGTCTTGACGGCTGATGCATCTGCATCTGCCCACCAACTGCGTGGCAGGCCGGATCGAGAGAGACCGGTTGAGGGAGACATTTTGACCTCTCCAGCAGAGCTCTCTGGAAACATCGCAGTGAGAGGGATGGATACATTCAGCCGTCACTCCTGAACACACCGACCCCCAGATTCCTACCCACCCTCATATTTTTTAATTCCCAGAACCTTATCTTCTTCATTTCATTAATAACAACCCCCACACAGCATCCCCAAAAGATGACGCAGGCCCTGGAGGGAATTATTTTCTTCAGGGCCTCCTGTGTTGAACTAATGTAAAAAAAAACTTCTGAAAAAAACTAATTTCTAGAGTGGTATCTATTATTACTGTCATCTTGGTGAAGGACCACCATTCAGATCGAACATGTTTATTTGTTTGCTGTGTTGCGTGACTAGATCTGAATAGCCAGGTATGTACCTACTTCTCTATAATCCAATTTAACATGTACTTCCTCTCCCCACCTTTAAGTCATTCAACATTCCCCAAATCGGAATGCCATAGTCCCATTGGATGCGGGCAGTTGGTACTCTTGTGTTGTAATCACATAAAACATTCGAAATAATGTGAAGCTGTCAATGCCACGGCGATTTCAAAGATTATGTTGAAAGGCTGAAGGGGTTATGCAGTTGGGGAGGCAAGGAGATAGGGTAGAGGAAGGTCGGGAAGTATTTCTCCATTCAGATAAGGTTACCAAAAATGGCTAAATCCATTTCAAGCCATTCTGAACAGTGTTGTTTCACCAGGGTGATACCGACAGTAGATACCGTTCTATCGCTCTAGAACAGTGGTTCCCAACCAGTGGTTCACGAAACATTTATTCATTTTTTTATTTTTTTTTTTTATTTGATTCACCTGATTTATACATATTTGTTAAATTTTTTGACTAATGTGGGCCTCACTGGGTGCTTTACCCGTGCTGAGGACCTCATTTTACAGTTTGATATGATTTATATTTTTTTAATTTGAGATACATATAAAATAAAGACTAAAGAAAAAAGAAACTCAATAATAACATATAAGAATTAAAAGAAAGTAAGATAGAGCAAAATAAAATAGAGTAAAATAACACTAAAATAAAACAATAAAATAAAACTATATAAATAGGATAGATACATATAAACCAATAGTGAAATTAAAAGGGTTTTATATATTAGTGAGTATTGCAATGGTGTTTATGTCTGTGTTTTTTTTTTTTAATTTTTTTTTTTTATGTTGTGATTTTTTTGTAAAGTTGCCTTTTTTGTTCTTTAATCCATCTTTTAATTTTGAGTGTAAAAAGTTTTTTGTTTTCTTCTTTTTTTAAATCGAGTGAAAGATGGTTGAATGCTTTTATTGCCTGGTATTTGTGATGTCTTTGTCCAAAGCTTGTGTTTATCGTCGGTGTTTTTAAGTTTTGTATGTATGCTTGTCTAACTGGTCTATTAATGGTTTGTGTTTGTTGGAGTTTGTGTTTTTGGTCAAAGATATAGTTAAGAAGTGTTTTTATGTATAATTGTCGTATATCAAGTCCGTCGAACATGTTGAATATTTGGTCTGTGTCAGTCATTCTGTGTTTTTTTAGTATAACCTTTAAGATGGTTCTCTGTGTGGTTTCCAAATGAACAATAGCTGAGTTTGTTGCTCCTCCCCAAACAATGATTCCATATTCTATTATAGATTGGCAGAGTGCAAAATATACTGTTTTCATTTGTTTTAGTTTGTATATGTTTCTTATGTTTAGGAAAAGATGTATTGTTTTGAGGAGTTTATTGGTGATATGATTTATATGATGTGCCCATTTGAGATTATGGTCAATTATGATTCCTAGATATTTTATTTGGTCTGTTTTTACTATAGCAGGGCAGTCGCAGTTTTTGGTGTTTAAACAATTGTGAATTTTTATGGTGTTTGTTTTATTTGTTGGCTGTCCCATACTATTTATACTGTACGTTGTGAATTTTGTTTTCGATATATTTAATGTAAGTATGTTTGTGTCTAACCATGTTTTCACTCGCGTGATTCCTAATTCTGCTGCATTATACACATTGTTCCAGTCTTTAGATTTGAAGAGTAATACTGTGTCATCCGCATAACTAATTATTTCTCCGTCTATTTCCATATTACAGAGTTCATTTATGTAGATAGTGAATAGCACGGGCCCTAGTATGCTTCCTTGTGGAACTCCATATGTAATTGGCAGTGGTTTACTAGTATGGTGATTAATTTTAACTCGTTGGGTTCTGTTGCTCATATAACTTTTCATTAGTTGGAGTTCCTTGCCTAAGATACCAAAGTTTTCTAATTTCTTAAATAGGGTTTTGTGGCAGATTGAATCGAAGGCTTTAGCTAAGTCTAGGTATATTGCTATGCATTTTTGCCCTTGATCTAGGTTGCTATGTATATAATCTATTACATATTCTAAAGCTTCTTTGGTACCTCTTTTTTCTCTAAATCCGTATTGTTTATCCGAGATTAATTTGTTTTCTTCAAGGTATTTTATAATTTGGTTTTTTAATGCTCTTTCGAAGATCTTTGATAGTGAGTTTAATAATGTGATTGGTCTATAGTTATTTATTTCCATTTTGTCTCCTGCTTTGTAAATAGGGATCACCAGTCCTTGTTTCAAAGTACTAGGGAAGCAGCTTTGTTTTATACTAAGGTTGATTAAGTGTGTTATTGGTTTTATTATTTCATTTTTTAATTTCTGAATGCAATCTGTTGTTATCTCATCTAATCCCGGTGCAATATTGTTTTTTAATTTATCGATTATTTTTTCAATTTCCTCCTCCGTAATTGTTTTTATTGTAAGTCTTAGTTTTGTCTTTTGTGTATTGATGTATGATCGGTTGGTTTGTGTTTGTGTTTTACGGTTTGCTAAAACTTTTCCTATATTTGCAAAAAAGTTATTCACATGGTTCGCTATTATCTCCGCATTTGTACTGATATCTATTTTTTTTTAATTAATATTTAATTGTTCGATACTATTTTTCTGTTTGTGTTTTTGTGTGTATGTCACTTCTTTTAATATTTTCCATATAGCTTTTGGGTTGTTGTTTTCTTTTTGTAGTTTTTGTCTATAATACATCTCCTTAGCTACTCTTATAATTTTTGTGCAGATATTTCTATATCTTTTATAAAAATTAAGTTGTTCCATGTCATATGGTGTGTTTTTAATTTGTCTGTGTAATTTGTCTCGTTTACGGATGCAGTTTAATATTCCTTGAGTTATCCATAGTTTTATTTTTTTTGTCTTGTGTGTAAGTGTTATAAGTTTTATATTAGTGTAGTTATTTATTTCTTGTGTTAACGTAGTTGTGAATTTATCCCAGGCTTCTTCAGCATTCTGTATTCGGTATATTGGATTCCAGTCCATTTTTTTGAGTTTTTCCTTTAAGTTTGGATATTCAGTTATTTTTTTTGAAAATGTTTTATGTTGTTCAGATTTTGTGTTTTCGGTGGCTATTGCTATCATAGTCATGTAATGATCTGTAATTGCGCTTTCGAGTACTATTGTTTCGGATTTTAGTTTTGACTTGATCATTATATGGTCTATACAGCTACTTGTGTTTTGTGTGACTCGTGTTGGGATATTTATCGTGGGTTCCAGTCCATGTTGCGCTAGTATTGATAGGTATTCTATGCTTTGCGGGTGTCCATATTGTAAAGTGTTTATGTTTAGGTCTCCTACTATGATGATATTTTTGATTTTGTTGAGATCAGTTAATGTGCTGTTTAGTGCAGTTAGGAAATTTGTTATGTTATTTTTGGATGGAGATCTATATATAGCTAGGATACAAGTTTCTTTATCATATGTAATTTTTATGCAGTTAGAGTCTATGAGTCATTAATACAAAAACCGAATAAAAAGATATCCAAAAGTTGATTTGTAACCCTTTTGGTATTAGTGATGGAGAGGTAGCTGAAGAAGTCCAAGAAGAGCACATCGAATTGCAAAATGATAGTAATTGCAAGGACGCGTTTAAAAGTTTACCATTATTGTTCCTTGTGGTCCCTGTGAGAACAAATAAATGTAATAGTGGTCCCTGATCAAAAAAAGGTTGGGAACCACTGCTCTAGAACATCCTGTACACTGCAGTTTAGTGAACAGTATATCTCGCGTCAAAAACAGTTTCACCAGGGCGATACTGACAGTACCTATCTATTTCTCTAGAACATCCTGTACACTGTAGTTCTGTGAACAGTAGACCTCGCGTCCAAAACAGTTTCACCAGGGCGATACTGACAATACCTATCTATCTCTCTAGAACATCCTGTACACTGTAGTTCTGTGAACAGTAGACCTCGCGTCCAAAACAGTTTCACCAGAGCGATACTGACATTCCCTATCTATCACTCTAGAACATTCTGTATTCTGTAGTTTTGTGAATAATAGACCTCGCGTATAAAATCCATTTACCAATATTCTCTTATTTAATAAATTATATACAAAATTTCCTCAAAATCGTGAGATTTGTAAGTAGGTTCCTAAATACCTACTTACGTAATTATAAACCACTTATTTTATGTAAAAAAAAATATTTCGTATAACGATGTAGAAAATTTGCAAAATGGCAACTAAATTCTTTAGTTTATTGAAAAAAATGCAAATAACAAAAATAAACAAGAGGATTTTACATTTTTAAATAATCTTTTCTGACCTTATAAAACGGCCGCCATCTTGTACCGGAAACGGAACACATATGTTAAAAACTGAACAGACAGACGAAATGCAATCAATTATTAGTGATTTGGATATGCTCAAATTTGAACTAAAGATCAAAAAATAATGGCTGAAATTTTCCAAACCATAAAATAGCTTTGAAAAAAGATTTACAAAATACCTAGAGGTAAAAACTGAACTAAACTGCAAAACTGAGAGTAATTCAAAGAAAAATAATATTTAAAAATTATGAAATGGGGAATTTAACGATTTAAAAAAAAAAACATCTTTTCACGGCTGTAATTCATTATACAGGGTGTTAAGGGACGTACTTCTCTTACTTACTTCCAGTGATTCCACACAATATTTGGAATAAAAATGTACTTACATTGTGATTTTGTTCTCCAATGACTTTTTTATTTATTTTTTCAACTTAAATCATAGAAAAATCAATATATATGTATGACAGTTCGGCTCTGGGTTGGGCGGTTACTCGGCTGAGTGATCTGTGAGGAGATGCGGAAGGATTTTTTGTTTGTTTGGTTTTACGACAAAATAATTGAAAAAAAACCGGAGCCATAAATTTCATTAACATTTATTATTCTGTTAAAATGTCGCTCATTTTCATGTTAAAAATTTTCTAGTTTGTCTTCGACAACTTTGTCAAGATCAACCGTTAGGGCATTGTTTTGAAAATAACATTTTTGTCACATTTCATATAAAGCGGCAACCGCAGCAGAGATCACCCGAGGTCGAAAACATGTAATTAATTTTAGAGTACCAACCTTTACCGAATGAAATCAAAATAACTTCTACAATTCTAGACCATCTTTTACAAGGAAAAGGCCTTTTTATCTCTACTGACTGGACTATAGGGGTTGAACAGAATCAAATTGGATATCGACATATTTAGCTTTAAAGAACCAGCTTTTAAATAACAATCTTTGTTGCCGCTATTATGGTAACTAATTTTTATAAATATAATTTTATAGTCGCATGTTTAAGAAATTCATTAACTCTACTATTTGTAAACTCTGTTTTATCTTTATAAATAAAAATCTCGCGTCACGATGTATATTCGAGATGAACTACAAAACTATTCAACCGATTTTAATGAAATTTGGCTTACCGTGTGAAATTTGGTCCAACTTAAAAGATAGAAGAGTTTTTATCACGATTATCAATTTGGGAGGCGGGAATGGGTACCGCCGCCCCGAGAACCTTTATTGGATAACCAACACCTCTGCCATAGGTCATCCCAAGTGGTTCGCTACGTTTGGTGATTTAGCAGGTTTGCTTGGGTTCATGGGGTTAGGTTTTTTTTACATTAACTCCACAAAGGAGGCCCTGAGGAAAATAATGTCCCTCAGGGCCTATGTCATCTGGGATGCTGTATAGAGGGTTTGTCTAGGATGATCAGGATACACTGAACCCCAGATTCCTACCCACTCCTTAAACCCTTTTCCTTCCCAGAACTCTCCTATCCTTCCTTTCCCTAAAAAACTCCTCCATACAGCATCCCCAAAGATGACAATGGCCTTGAGCGAAATTATTTTCCTCAGGGCCTCCTGTGTGGAGCTCATGTAAAAAAAAATCAACCTCAATACGAATTAAATATCTATTAAATTTTTGTTTTATGACAATGCTTTGTAATTAAGTTTCTAACAGATGGCGGTGTGAGTTAATTTATCGATACAACACTTAGGTTGGGTAACTATCCAGTAGATGGCGTTGTGTTTCATTAGCCCCAGCAATGCGTGACCGGGTCAGCTAGTATTATATGTGTTCCTTCTTATATGAATACTTTTAAAACGCTTAAAGATAAACAATTTTGTAATGTTTTAAAAGAATTGAAAATTGAATTAAATTGATTTAGCTGTTTTATGTACTTTAAAATATAAACCCATAACAAGTATGTTATTCTCAACAATCTCAGATGATGTAGTGATTATATTAGACAGTTAGAACAAAGTAAGAAGAAATTAATTCACTTTGCAATTTTAATTAAACCTGCACTTATTTTCTTTCAGCTCCAGTAATGTTAAGTTTGTCGGATTGGGTGGGGCCATTACACCCAAGTACAATCCAGAGGAGATATATGGCGTCACAACCACACACATACACCCGCTATACGACCATAGTTACTCTGTAGCGTATAACAGTATCGCCCTCCTTCAGCTTGACAGGCGGTAAGTATTCCATAATTATATAAAATATTGACAAAATGAAAAGTAAAAATCACTCATCAACGAAAAAATAACAGAAAAAGAATACGCCCATAGCCTATAGGTGCTACCGTAATTGTAATTCCAGACCATATGCTATTCGGGCATTTACTATAGCAAGTGATCGCTCTCGTTACTATATTACAAATCTAACAGTCTTCATGGTCGAGGGGTAAGACTCTCAACAAGCAATCCAAATAATTTGGGAGGCGGGTATGGGTACCGCCGCGCCGCCCCGGGAACCATTTATTGGATGACCAATACCTCTGGCTTTGGTCACCTTAAGTGGTTTGATACGTTTGTTGACTTAGCAGGGGTGACCGGGTTCATGGGGTGAGGTTTGTCCGTGTCTTGTCTCGGATGTATCTGCCCACCAGCTGCATAGCAGGCCGGATCCTATTCCAGACATACTCACTCGGAACATCGCCTTGCACCGCAGTGGGAGGAATGGATTCATTCGTCTGTCGCTCCTGGACACACTAACCCCCAGATTCCTACCCACCCCTAAACTTCCTCTCCTTTCATTCCTGTAAAGACCCTCCACAAAATTATAATTTAAATTTGGGAGGCGGGAATGGGTACCGCCGCCCCGGGAACCTTTGTTGGATAACCAACATCTCTGCCATCATAGGTCACCCCAAATATTTGCTACGTTTAGTGATTTAGCAGGGGTGCCCGGGTTAATGGGGTGAGGTTTGTCTAGGTCTTGGAAGCGGATGACCAGGACACACTGAACCCCAGATTCCTACCCACCCATTAAACCCTTTTCCTTTCCATAAATCTCCTCTCCTTCCTTTCCTTAAAAAACCCTCCACACATCATTCCCAAAGATGACATAGGCCTGAGGAAAATTATTTTTCTCAGGGCCTCCTGTGTGGAGCTCATGTAAAAAAAAAACACAGCATCCCCAAAGACGTTACACGTCCCAAAAAAGGAATTATTTTCCTCGGGGCCTTCTGTGTGAAGCTAATGTGAAAGAAAACGAAATACCGGAGTGTGTAAGTAAATTACACTTGATTAATATGTGTTATTGTACAATTTTAATAATTTAAAATAATATACGAGTATAGTGTATTTACGGCACTTTCCATTGTGGAAGATACTCTCAGTATCGCCCTGGTGTAAGATCACCATTCAGAATTCAGAATTGACATGGCTTCAGCCGTGTTTGCTGACTGGATATGAATAATCAGGTCCTTCCCCACCTTCCTCCTCCTCATCTCCTTTCTCTCCCTCCTTTTTTTTACATTAACTCCACACAGGAGGCCCTGAGGAAAATAATTTCCCTCAGGGTCTATGTCATGGTGTATGGATGCTGTGAGGAGGGTCTTTTTGAGGAGAGGAAGGAGTGAACATTGGTCTTGAAGAGACCCATATTGTAGGAAGGAGGAAACACAAAGGCCGGAAAATCATTCCACAGCCGAACTGTTGAAATCAAGAACGAGTCGAAGAAACGACCCGTTCTCATGTGACAAATGTCAACCGTGTACAACCGTGTTTGGCGTGTTTCCCGACTATGCACCGGTGCCGAAGGTATCAATGATGCTAGTTTCTCGGAGCATCTTCCATTGTAATACCGGCAGAACAAGGATAGCATTCCCGCCCGACGCCTGTAATCTAAAGATTGCAATCCGTCTGTTAAGATGGGAGAATCTATTAAACGGATCGCCCGTTTCTGCACAGAGTCGAGGGTATTTTTCAGGTATTTTGTGGCTCCAGACCAGAGGTGGCTGCCAAATTCAACCGTGGGGCGCACTTGTGATTTATACAGAGTTAGCAGTTGTTGTGCACTATGTGCAGTATCTGCGGGCCCTGTACAGTACGCCCAGTTTTTGGGAGGCTAACTTTACTCTGGCTTCGATGGAGCCCCCATACCTTCAGCCTCAAACATACCCCAATTGCAGATACCATAGTTTCACTGGCTCCAGACGGTTGGGAGCAGTCCCCGGCCTTGCCCGAGCTTTACGCAGAGTATTTCCAATTCTAATGTAATGTAATGACAGTAACCTCACGTTCGTTTTGGAGGGCAAGTGTGCAAAATTTCATCAATATCGGAATAAAACTGTAGATTCTATGGTCACGGACACTCTTCTTTACCTACATAGCACAGACCATTTTTTTTACTTGAGCTCTACAGAGGAGACCCTGAGGAAAATAATTTTCCTCGTGTCATCTTTGGTAATGCTGGGTGAAGTGTTTTTTTAGGGAAACAAAGGTGAAGATAGTTCTGGGATGGAAAAGGGTTTTAGGGGTGGGTAGGAATCTGGGGTTCAGTGTATCCTGGTCATCCGCCTCCAAGACCTAGACAAACCTCAAAAATCACTAAACGTAGTGCACCACTTGGGGTGACCTATGGCAGAGGTGTTGGTTATTGGAGCAAATGGTTCAGGAGCCTACAAGGGTTCCTGATGTCCAGACTCACCGTTCCAATCTGTTAGACCTATTTTTAACTACTGTGCCACACGGTTACAGGATTGAAGTCACAGCGCCTTTAGGATCGTCCGACCACTGCCTGGTGACGACATCAATCCCTGTAAACTTCAGACCACCAAACGAGAGGCTGAAGAGAAAAGTGTGGCACTATAGGTCAGCAGATTGGTTCGGTCTGCGGGCACATTTCAATGCTTTTCCGTGGTCAGCTGTCTGTTTTCGGACTTCGGATCCCTCAAGATGTGCCCAGGAAATTGGTGAAGTCATCACATCCGCGATGGATGGCTTCATCAAATCTACTGTTAAGGAAACTGGTGTAGGCTCAAAACCGTGGTTCAGTCGACAATGCGCTGAAGCAGTGCGACGAAAAAACGCGGCTTACCGAGCCTACAACACATCTAGAACATCCGAAGACAGAACAGCTTACAACAAAATGGCAAAGGAAACCAAGAGAATCATAAATAGGTCAAAATTCGAGCACGACCAGCAGATCAGCAGAAAGCTGACTGCATGCCCGCATGGCAGCAGGCAATTCTGGTCACTTGCAGGCTCAATAGGTCGCAATTTCTGCAAATCCAGTCTGCCACCTCTTACCAGACCTGACGGCTCACTAGCAAACACCGCCACCGAAAAGGCTAACTTACTAGGTAAAATGTTTGCGGATAACTCAACCCTCGATGACCAAGGTGCTGTCCCGACGTCGGTTCCTCACTGCGGTTTTCATATGAAAAAGCTGAGGATCCGGCATCGGGAAGTACTCCATGTTTTACGAGGGCTTGATGTTAATAAAGCTAGTGGGCCCGACGGAATACCTGCCCTGGTATTGCAGAGGTGCGCTGCAGAATTAGCTCCAATTTTGACGAAGCTTTTTAAACTGTCCCTGAAGACTGGCTCTGTGCCCTCTGGTTGGAAAAAAGCGGTTATCCATCCTATTCCAAAGAAGGGTGACCGATCCAACCCGGCCAACTACCGCCCCATAGCGATCACATCAGTTCTGTCTAAGGTGATGGAACGTGTGATCAACGACAAACTGCTCACATACCTCGAGAAGAACAAAATTGTCAACGACCGTCAATACGGATTCCGGCGGAACCGCTCGTGCGGTGATCTTCTCGCGTATGTGACGCATGTTTGGGGGCGATGCCTGGAACGTTTCGGTGAGACCCAAACGGTTGCACTGGACATCTCCAAGGCCTTTGACCGGGTTTGGCACCGAGGACTTGTCAAAAAACTGCTTTCTTACGGACTTCCCGCATCCTTGTGTACGTGGATTGCCGACTTCTTGAGGGGGAGGTCGATTCAGACGGTAGTCGATGGTTTCGCCTCTTCCTCACACTCGATAAATGCTGGCGTCCCGCAGGGATCGGTTCTGTCTCCAACTTTGTTTTTGTTGCACATCAACGACCTTTTGTCATGTGCACCAATTCACTGTTATGCGGATGACAGTACAGTTCATGATAGCTTTTTGTTTGACAAGCCCCCAAAGGGCTCACAAACTCCAACAGCTCGTAGGGCTTTGAAGCAAAGAATGGACGGCTACCTCGAAAGTGTTTTCTCTTGGGGTAAAAATAATCTCGTTGAATTTAATGTTTCAAAGACCCAATCTTGTCTGATTACGTCCAAAAGGGATCGAAATGAAAATCTAGTCTCTTTCAACGGAAGCAATCTTCCGAACAGGCCCTCCATTGATATGCTTGGTGTAACCCTAAGTGACCAGCTCAGGTATGGGGTCTCCATTGAAGCCAGAGTAAAGCTAGCCTCCCAAAAACTGGGCGTACTGTACAGGGCCCGCAGATACTTTAATAGTACACAACTGCTAACCTTGTACAAATCACAAGTACGCCCCACCGTTGAATTTGGCAGCCATCTCTGGTCTGGAGCTCCAAAATACCTGAAAAATACCCTCGACTCTGTGCAGAAACGGGCGGTCCGTTTGATAGATTCTCCCATCTTAACAGACGGATTGCAATCTTTAGAGCACAGGCGTCGGGTGGGAATGCTATCCTTGTTCTACCGGTATTACAATGGAAGATGCTCCGAGGAACTAGCATCATTGATCCCTTCGGCACCGGTGCATAGTCGGGAAACACGCCAAACGCGTGCCCAACATTTGTTCACGGTTGACATTTGTCACATGAGAACGGGTCGTTTCTTCGACTCGTTCTTGTGTTCAACAGCTCGGCTGTGGAATGATTTGCCGGCCTCTGTGTTTCCTCCTTCCTACAACATGGGTCTCTTCAAGACCAATGTTTATTCCTTCCTCTCCTCAAAAAGACCCTCCACACAGCATCCCAGATGACATAGGCCCTGAGGGAAATTATTTTCCTCAGGGCCTCCTGTGTGGAGTTAATGTAAAAAAAAAAAAAAAAAAAAATCCAATAAAGGTTCCCGGGGCGGCGGTACCCATTTTCGCCTCCCAAATTGAAAATTGTCTAAATTCTCAATAAACCAATTCTGAAAAAAAAATCTGTTAAAAATAAAGTGCAGGTAGTTAAAATTCTCCAAAACCCATTTGGTGTTTTGAAAATGATGTCACTTAAATTCATAGCACATATATTTCTAGAGTTCATTGAACTGGAGTTACAGATAGAGTCACTACCGAAATTAGTACCTCTTTTGATTATTATTAAAATTTTATCTATTTACAGACAATAAATAAATCGTACTAAAGTAAAGTAACCATATTTAATATTTTATTTTCAACTAGCAGACCCGGCCACACGTTGTTGTGGCTAACGGAACAAAACGCTATTACCCATCCTTTATTAAATCCACACCACCCGCTTGCCAGCTGCCTGAATTGAATATTTGAATTTCTCAGCTTTTCTCTACTATAATAAACATGTTTTATACATATAAACCTTCCCCTTGAATCACTGTATCTATTGGTGAAAACCGCATGAATATCCGTTGCGTAGTTCAAAAGATCTATGCGCACATACATTT
Organism: Limnephilus marmoratus; assembly: GCA_917880885.1. NCBI lineage: Eukaryota > Metazoa > Arthropoda > Insecta > Trichoptera > Limnephilidae > Limnephilus > Limnephilus marmoratus. The sequence goes on from OU862934.1 coordinate 45,609, forward strand.
TGAGCGACTTCATCAAAATCAAATACCTACTTACTCTAGGACCTAGGACATCTATTTTCCAATTTCTTCCGTAGAACGAATTTCAAAAGTGACTATAGTACGGCCCGCCAGCCGTTTTAAATCGCACAAAAATATGTTTTCCTTGAATTTCTCGGCTTTTCTCTAATATAATTTACATGTATTATACATATAAACATTTCTCTTCAATCACTCTATCTATTGGTGAAAACCGTATGAAAATCCGTTGCGTAGTTTAAAATATTTTCATTTTATACTATGTAATGATGATGATGATGTCAAATGAACAGTTGACAGGGACACGTGTGGAATGTTCACGTGTGTCATGCCGTAATATCGGCATACCGCACCTAAAGGATTAAGGGACATTATTGCATAGTTATACAACTTCACAGTTTTTTCTAAAATAAATAATTGTTTTTCAAAGAAAATAACTATAATGCACCATTTGTTTGATTTCAGGGTAACCTTCACAGCCAGAATTCTACCCGCCTGTCTCCACACGGGCACCCCTCTCCCCGACAGTGGCTTCATACAAACTGACCATAACGGAAAGGTTAGAACACTTTTCTCTGTCTTCATGATGAACAATGATGTGATAACGACAAGATTGACAGCTGTCGCCGGTATTAATGTATATTTAAAAAAAGGTGTCTAACAATCACGTCATTTCCCCACAGGGGTAAGCAGGTAGGATGGACCGCCTCACAACTCTGTTTAGACAACACACAACACTTCTTGCTTCATTCACATTCACGTCTAAGACATGCTCTCTTCTGTTATTATGAATCTTGAGATGACCCAACTCAACTATTAATTATATTTTCCCGGTACTCCTTTCTCTGCCCATCCACTCAACATGTCAAAATCATCTGTGCGTCCCTTTCTAAACTTTTGTCAATTTTTTTTTACAGTAGCTCCACACAGGAGACCCTGAGGAAAAAAATCCCTCAGGGCTTAAATCATCTTTGCGAATGCTGTGTGGAGGGTCTTTTTAAGGAAAGGTTGGAGAGGAAGTTCTGGCAAGGAAAAAATAATGAGGGGTGGGTAGGAATCTAGGGGTCAATGTGTTCAGGGGTGACGGACATATGAATCCATCTCTCTCACTGCGATGCAAGGCGATGGGTCGAGAGATTCCGGCTGGAGAGGTCTAGGTCAGGTCTCCCTCAACCAATCTCTCCGGATCCGACCCGCCATCCAATAGGTGGGCAAATGCATTGGCCGCCAAGACCTAGACAAAACTCTCCTCATAAACCCTTGCACCGCTGCTAAGTTACCAAACATTGCAAACCGCTTGAGGTGACCTGTAGAAGGGGTGTTTGATATCTAATAAATGGTTCCTGGTGGGCGGTACTCGTACCCGCCTTCTAAACTGTTTATATATAAAAATATTTACATTATTACATGATTTTCCGATCTCCACATGTTTATGGTTTTTACACCACTCTAAAGAGGTGCAAATATTCAAAAATATTATTTAACTTTATTAAAATTAAATATCAATTAAAGCACAATTAAGCCCCCGCGGTCCAGTGGTTAAGATCCTCGACAACGAATTCAGAGGTAGCGGGTTCAAATCCTAACGAATAATTTCACAATAAATTATTAAATCTTTGAATATGTATTTTTGGCAAATTCCAGAGTGGAAGATACCTTCAGTATCGCCCTGGTGAAAAATTGAAAAAAGAAAGGCTTTAGTCGTGGTTGGTGACCAGATCAAATGAATCAGGTAGTTTCCCACCTTCCTCTACCCCATCTCCTCCCCCTCCCCACTTCCTTCAGCTTCACAACATACCTACATTGGGGGTGCCATAGTCCCACTGGCTCCAGACGGTTAGGAGCAGTTGCGCAGGAGACTTGTGCTGTATTCACAATAAAAACATATTTCTCATTTCATATTGTAATAGTATAGGGATAGCGCGGTAAAACGTTCTTTGGTTGTTTTTGTTTTGTTATTCCCACTAAGTTCAAAAATTCAGGGTTGATTAGAAGAAAGTGGCAGAAATGCCGCATCACTCCACCATTTAGTGTTAAATCTATTCATTCGATGCGTCAAACGATGCTAAATACACTCATAAATCTAAAAACAAATTAATTATTCATTTATCTGACAGGTATGGGTACCGCCGCCCAGAGAACCATTTATTTAATAACCAATATCGCTGCCGTAGGTCAGCCCATTCGATTCGCTACGTTTGGCGACTAAGCAGGGGTGAAGTTTTTGAAGTGGAAAATTATTTAGCACCGTTGTGATTTTAAACTCAATGAAACGAAAAAAGCGACACTAAAAATAATCAAACACATACGCCTATAGGATTGCCTGAGAGAATGAGATAGAATAATCGGTCTCCTCTTTGTGCGATGCTTTTAGCCTCCCCTCTCTTATTTAGGTACCTACTTAAGTTTTCTGAAGGTTTCGCTTCTACCACGTGCTAACTGCTCACATGTTTCTGCGTATCCATTTGCCCACCTATTGTTTGGGGGGCCGGATCGCGAGAGACTAGTTGAGGAAGAACTTTTGAACACTCTAGCCGGACTCTCGACCCATCGCCTTGCACCGCAGTGGGAGGGATGGATTCATACGTCCGTCACTCCTGGACAAATTGACCCCAGATTCCTACGCTCCCCTTATACCTTTTTCCTTCCCAGAACTTCCTCTCCTTCCTTTCCCTAAAAGGCCCTCCACACAGCTTCTCCAAAAGCCTTGATGAAATTTTTTTCCTTAAGGCCTCCTTTATGGAGCTATATTTAAAAAAAAGGATGTTTATATTAATTTACTGTTCGTATATTTGTTGCAAAAACTAATGGCACATTTGTTCTCACTGGATAAAACAATCAGTTGGTTTGTTTTTCAACATTTCAGACGACAATGCAGATACTGTCTCAGGAGGAGTGCTCTAGAGTAGTTCCCACTGAGAGGTATATTCACACTGCCGGCGTTAAACATGACCAGGAGATATGCAGCCGCCCAGTCAACACAACTGGGGGGTGTCCGGTATGTAACTCATTGTTAACCAAGCTTTTTATAATATTGATTTTTTTTAAATACTTATGATTATTTCCAATAAACATTAATATAATAAGAAATTTACAGTTTCTCAAATAAGAGGAGAAAACAGGAGGGCGCCACTGTTGTTCAAATGGCATTGCTAAAAATATAAATCACTTGCTTTTTCTCGTGGCTTCGCTCGCATGGTATTATTTAACAATTTGGAAGGCGGGTATGGGTACCGCCGCCCCGGGATCCATTTATTGGATAACCAACACCCCTGCCACAGGTCACCCCAAGCGGTTCGCTACGTTTGGTGACTTAGCAGGGGTGCCCGGGTTCATGGGATGAGGTTTGTCTAGGTCTTGGTGGCGGATACGTTTGCCCAACTACTGCGTGGCGGGCTGGTTCGGAGGGGACTGATTAAGGGAGGCCTTTTGACCTTTTCAGCCGTATTCTCCAGACCCTTCACCTTGCACTGCAGTGTGAGGAATAGATTCATACGTCCGACCCCCAGATTCCTACCCACCCCTCATAACTTTTTCCTTACCATATCTTCTTCTCCTTCCTTTACCTTAAAAAAACCCTCCACACAGCATCCTCAAAGATGACATAGGCCCCTAAAGAAATTGTTTTCCTTGGTGCCTCCTGTGTGGAGCTAATGTAAAAAAAGGGGTTTCCCACTCCACCTCCTCCACTTTCCCTCTCCTGAGAGAGAAAACGTATGATAAATAATTTCATAACGCCAGAGCTTACCAATATATATAGCTTATAGATCTCGCAAATAATGTAGCTTTCTATTAATGATAAGAATTTTAAAATCCATTCATTAGTTTTGGCGTGAAAGAGTTACAAACAAACATCCATTCAAACTTTCGCCTTTATAATATTAGTAGAATGGTGGTAATGAAAAGCTGTGTGTGTAACCAACAATTAAAAAAAATTAAAAAGGCAAAAAAGTGAAAAAAATATTTTTTCATTGCAATATAGATAGGTACCCACCAATTTCAAAATTAGAATTAAAAATCAGATTTACATCATTTTGTGTAAACATAATGAAGAATAACTTAATTGTAATAAAGTATACGTATACAGTACAGTTTAGAAATGGCTCTCATTTATTTAATACTAGCTTTAGTACCTAGCTTTGCCCGGGCTTTAGATCATGTCTCTAATTTTAGATTTGAATATATTTAACTCATTCAGATCTACAAGTAGTGTTTTCAAACTCACCATTAGTGATTCCTTCCTTTGTATACCTGCCGTTAAACTAAAATTTATTTTTAATTAAGTGAAAGCAAATCACATTTTAAAACACCATTAAATCAAATTCATGACATAAAGTAGGTACCTTAACAACGGTGTTTCTTCGATTTTTTTTAAATTTTTTAGAACTAGAAAATGTTTTCTAAAATGTGATTTTCAGTGTTCTACACATTCAGTGTATTTGCGCTTTAAAATAATATTTGAATAGTTAAATTGGTTATAAGCCTACAAATTTTGTAGTTCCATTTTTAATATTTTCTACTTTTACTTGACAGACTACAACAATAACAAAAAAAGTAGTTACGCAAAGCAGCCGAAGATAGCCGATATGTGACATTCATTATTTGCGTGCGCCAGATAATAAAGAACACAATAAACGCTCTGTGGGCGTGGTTCATGTTTCAAAAGTCTGACCATTATTTGCTTAAAATATACTAATACTGCAAAATAAAAAATTCTCCTGTAAAATAACAACAAAAAGTGGCCTGCAAAATAAAGAAATTCAAATAAGATAGCGATATACAATGTAAGACAGAGCGCGTGCTAAACGGGCTAGAACCAAAATATACTAAATCAGTGGCAACCTTGGTTATGTATATCTACATCCAGGGCTGGGCAAAATACATGCTTTGCTGTAATTGAAATACAAATTACAAAATACTTTTTCGCATGTATTTAAAATACGAAATACAAAATACTTTCAAGTCATGTATTTGAAATACAAAATACAAAATACAGTATTTTAACCATTTTTTTCTTTCAAATACAAAATACAAATTACAAAATACAAAATACATTTGGTTTTGGTAGAACCTTTGGTTGCAATAAATTGTCATAAATGCCCTTATCTAAGGGTGCGTTTAAATAGAAGCAATGTTGAGCAGAGTGAAACAGAGACGTGCAAAAATTGACCAATCATATTGCTCAAAAGACACATCTCATCTCCGCTTCACTTGTAAAATTTGTGGTAAAGGACTCAGGTGTTAGGTAATATAATAATAATATATTATTATTATAACACGACATTTGTATAGCGCTATTTTGTTTTATTTCTAGTGACCGACCGAAGGTTCGGTTTCGGTTTCGTCAAGGTTCGGTAAAAAAATCTAGTTTCGGCATCAGTTTCGGTTTCGGCAGAAAATCTGCCGAACCTTCGGCCGCACCGAAACTCTGCATTTGTGAATTATCGCGTGCCGTTTGACTGACTTCCGGTGAGTTCGTGGCTCGTGTGTCATCCACCATCATCAACTGAGTTCGCTGGCCGGTCCGGCGTGCTTGTATTGTGAGTTTATGTAATCACAAACTTCAATTATTTTTATTTATTTCATTCTATATTTAATTTTATTTAACAAGTGTAAATAAAAATTAAAATCTAATCTCCTTCAACGGAAGCGATCTTCTGAATAGTCCCTCCTTTGATGTGCTTGGTGTAAGGCCCTCCGTTCATGGAGATACTTACAATCTTCGTAATTGTGACGAAACCACAAGTACCCTGTTGATATACATACTACTTTTTAATGCTAGTCTCCGTACACGGCGCTATCCGAAATATACTATATAGTCACATGAGAACGGGTCGTTTCTATGACTCATTCTTGAGTTCAACAGCTCGGCTGTGGAACCCGGCCTCTATGTTTCCTCCCTCCTTCCTCTCCCCAAAAAGACCCTCCATACAGCATCTTCAAAGATGACATACGCCCTGAGGGAAATTATTTTTCTCTGGGTCTCTCATGTGGAGTTAATGTAAAAAAATGTTGTGATTGTAAACGCAATTAAAATTATAGTACTCAATTTATGAGGTCCTTACTTTATAGTGAATAAAAGTGTAAAAAATAAGCCGAATTTCAGTAAACAATAGATTTTTAACATGTCTAAAAAAGTTTCGGTTTCGGTTTCGGCCGAAACTGAGAAAGATATCGAATATTCGGTTTCGTTTTCGGTAGAAAATCCTGTTTCGGTCGGACACTAGTTATTTCACTTCAAGTGCGCTCTACTGTAATTAACTTAAAAATAGTTTAGTATTCAGTCAAATTATTCCTATAGTGCTTGATCTAATACTATGACACAAAAATGTACAATACAAAGCAATGACAAGCATTACATAATATGATACAAATATGATAGAAAATGTACAATAACAGTGCTATTATAGCACAGGACGTGTTGCCAACTCTAAATATTAACACACATAACATATAGCTCTGGATTCTAGCGTTTTTAGTCTACGTATTATCTATGTCAGTTTATTTTTCATTATCATTATTAAGATCGCTAAATGTATTTGAAAATGTATTTTGAAGCCATAAGTATTTGAAATACAAATTACAAAATACCTCAGCCCCATGTAATTGAAATACCAATTACAAAATACATTTTTAGGAAGTAATTGAAATACAAATACAAAATACGTATTTGTATTTCAAATACGTATTTCAATTACAAGTATTTCAAATACTGCCCAGCCCTGTCTACATCTGCATTGGAGGTATTTCTAGTGTGGGCGAAAAAAAAAATAATTGTCTTTGCTTTTGCATATATAATGTAATTGAAATGATTTTATTAAATTTTAGTGGAAGAGCACCAAAGTTGATTCATAATTAAGTAGGTACGTATTTAAGTACCTACTTAAAAATGTTACGATTTCAGATGAAATCCTGATTACCTAACAGTTGACAGAGCTATTAGTATTAGGTTAGATTAGATTATGATGAAAGCACCGAAATGCAAATAGAACCATTGAACAAGAATGTAAGCACTGACTATGACTAACTACCCGTATTATAGGCGAAAAGAAGGGCAAACTTCACTCAATGGATATAGTTTTAAACTGCTGTACGGCTTTGAAAATAACAAATATATTTGGAATTTTGTAGTTTTTATTTTTGGGGTGCTATGCCGTATGTTGTGCTACCCCTTTCTTTAGCCAACGTTTCGGACAGTGTTACAGTGAACATCGTCACATACCTGTTCTGATGTTTGACACTGTAACGTTCTTCGAAGCGTTGGCTAAAGAAGGAGGTATCGCAACATGGCAAAACACCCCAAAAATAAATAACGTAATTCTTTTGGTAACAAAAATCAAAAATCATATCTGATATTCTGATGTTTTTTAAATATTATTGTCTGAAATGAAAGGCTACTTTGTAAAACGACTCCTGAAACTGAAGTTAAACTCCTTAACCCATTAAACCCAGTAAAGTCAGTGTTGGGCCATTTAGGGCGGCTTGCACCAAAAGTTAAATTTGATTTAAATGTCAAGTTAAACACATTATTTGATTTAAGTCGACTTGGCGTCTTGCACCACAAAATTTAAGTCGTTAAACGCATTTAAAGAACTGTCAAAGTTAAATACCCAGAAAGGGCTGTTTAACTAAGTTAAACATGTTTAGCGAGCAAGTTCTGTCAAAACAATTTTAGGTTATTCCTTCGATTTCCGATTGTCTTATATTTCTGAAATCTGTCTCATTTATTAATTTGTATTCACGATGGACGTTTGTTTTTTATTCTGATGTTGACGAAGAAAGTTATAGTGAGAGAAGTAAACACAAGAACAAATTTATCTGATACTCAGTGCCAGAAAGTTTCAAAGATTTCTTAACATTAACATCAGCACAACAGCGAGGTGCTCGCAATACTCATTATTGGGGGAATAGGTATTGATTTATTTATGGAGAAATACTTTGGAAGGTTGTAAACTTAAAATATACCTACAGCATTCTTATAATAGTTTAAAACAACCTACATGAATGAAATGAAAAACAAAATGACTACTCAGATATTTGTTTTATTTTTAAATCTAACAACAAAACCTCTTTTTGCCCCATTTCATAGTTATGTTTGTTTTATTTTCGCACTCATTTACTGGATCAAAATAAAATAATACACTACGCAACCACAACATAACCTCAAAATATTTTGACACTCGCAAATTTAAGCACCCCCCACACGGACAATTCGGAGCGATCGTGCCCTCGCCACTTCAAGTCGCTGTGCAAAAAGTGTGCGTGTGGGTGGTGCTAAGGAACGATGCAACTGTTTTACCGACGTGTCAACGGCTAAATGGTATTTTAACTAAATAACCGCTCCAACCGCTTGGTGCAGGACGAAACTAAACACATTTAAGTTAAATGTATTTAGTGACTTAAATGCATTTAGTTAAATACAATTTAAGATAAAATTAGCGGTAGTTGGTGCAAGCCGCCCTTAGTGGTGTTTTATGTTCAAATAAATGGATGTATTTTAATATTTTACAAATAAATTGGTTTTCACTTTTTTTAAAATATTTATTTTTATTTTTTTTTATAAACAAAGTTTTTTTGGTACCTTTACATACAGGTATATACATAATAACAAAAAATATAAATAATAAAAAAATCGTTTAAATAAAATTCAAAAAATATATATATACATACAAGGTGTTAAGGGACGTACTTGACTTACTTTAACCAGTGATTCCTGAAATTATTTGGAGTAAAAAATGTAAATAAAATTTTGGTCTCCGGTGACATTTTGGGAGTTTTTTTTATTTATTTTTTTATAAAAACATAAAAAAATGGTAGGAGTTGCACAGTTGGAGGCGGGGTTAGGGGTTGGTCGGTTACTCGGCTGAGTGACCAGTGACGACATGCAGAAGAATTTTTTTTTGTTTGATTTTGAAGAAAAAAAAAATTGAAAAAAAAAGTCATCCAAGAAGTCACCGGAGACCAAAATTGAATTTACATTTTTTACTCCAAATAATGTCAGGAATCACTGGTTAAAGTAAGTCAAGTACGTCCCTTAACACCCTGTATATATGCATAGTGTCTACAGAGATCAACATGAGTGATTTTACACGAGTTTTAAAAAAATAAAATAAAATGGATCTGCCCTGATGATGTACACTGCAACGCTGTCCGAAACGTTGGCTAAAGAAGGAGGTAGCGCAACACGGCGTTACACCCCAAAAACAAACAATGAAAATGCTTTTGGCCGTGAAAATCTTAAAACGTATCATATTTATATATATACATATATGTACAACCATATATAAATACACACGTATATACGGGTATATATAAAATAAGTTGATAGGTTTAATTCCTTTTTATTAATTTCTAAATAAAACACTTGTGTTGCAAAGTTTTTTTTAACTAAGAAACGATATTTATGTTTATTTATATCACTTTGAATGGTTTTTTCTAACAATCAAATAATAGAATAACAAAACAAAATGACAATCGATGATTGCATTCTAATTGACATTATAGGATTCAAATTTAAAGGGAATATATTTCCTTTACATATATATATATTACATTTTTTATTTTAAATATTCAGAAAGACGTAAAAATTATTTTAGTAATACATAAACAGTTCGAATTACAAAAAGAAGTTTTTTTTTTTTTTCTTTTCTTTATTCATCATATAACTTTTTATACAGTTTTTACAGGTGGTTCGACTACCACGCTAGGCACATGCCCGTATTATGGTAGTCGAATTATTAATATATAATTATATAAATGTAAGAATTGTTATTGGTTAATTAATATATAGTTTAGTTAGGTACAATGTTTTTATATAACAACGACTACTTTAAGTGGTTTCAATTAAGTAGATTTATATAATAATAAACATATAAATAAACTATTTTTATTGTAGGCTGCTGTTTCGCTAAATAAAATAGGTACGTAAATACATGATAAGTAGATAAATAAATAATGAGATGTTGAAAATAAGTCATCCAAATATAAATATTATTATGATAATTACCAAAGTTTTTTTTTTAATTTGAATGTAATAAAAATTAAAAATAATAGTGATAAAGCAAATTTACTAACTTTAAAGTAAAAACTTAACTCGTTGACTTCAGGCATTCTTTAAAATAATCAGTTTTCGATTTCCTAGTATCAATACTCAGTGAGTTGAACATTTTGGGGGCAATACAGGAGAACTGTCGCCGTGCGAAAGTTGTTTTAGTCGTAGGAATTATGCATTTTAGGTGTGACGAGTACCGAGTGTGAATTTTGTTTTGTGTTTTTTCCATCAAATCATTTTTCCATAGGAATATGAGTTATTCAGTTACAAATTATTTTTTACCCAGATTTTACCATGTTTTATATTATACGATCAGATTTTGACCCTTGCTGATGGAGTGGGGTAGGGAATTGAACAATTTTGGGGCAATATAGTTAATGTGTCTTTGGGCCAGCCTGGTTTGCAGTGAGGCACTGTGTACACGCACGTATTATGTCTCTGGCTAGAGCGATTTGTGTTTTTAGTGAAATTGTTAGGACGAGTAAATATATATTTGAGACATTGGATACAGTAGATCTGCCTTAGTTCCATAATTTCAGTTTCTTGAAATAACTGATTGGAGGGATACGTCTTGGCCTTCTGGTACATTGCCTGAAAGATGGATTTCTGAGCAATTTCTGATATTAAAATTTTTAAAGAACTATTAAAAAATAACATAAACAATAAGTGTAAGGATTTATTACCCGTTCTGCGGGTTTCATATATCTTCATTTTGATTAAAAAATTCTTTCACACAAAAGACAAGAAGATTAGAAGATGGAAAAGACCTGTATCACTTCTTTTATACATATACTGGGGACATTTTCAAAGATATTTATGTACAAAATTCACATAAAGTAATGAACGGCAATGTTTTTCTCATAATTCAAGTAGGACCGCGCGAAAAAGGTAGAACTACCCCTCCTGCCGGAAGTGTGTTCAAATGCAGATTAAAATAACTCATTTACAATCTGCCATTTGGAGTGTGTTCACCTTATTCCTTTATTTGTTCTCAGGGCTACTTTAGTGGATCACCGTTGACTTTACAGAATAGTCCCAGGGTGGTCTGTACCCACCTACTGGTGGGATTGCAATCCAGTTCCTATTCATCCTGCACACAGGCCAACACCCGCATATCTTCCTTCATCCCCTGGATAGAGGGTATCGTGTGGCCGGAAAGCGGTGTTGTTGGCTAGGAAGTATTTTTTGGTTATTTTTTTTTTTATTATACCTTTTGTTTTTGTTATAAATGTAATGATATTCATACCTATATAAAATTTCACAACAGAGAAAAAAAATAAATGCGAATAAGAAAAAAACATTTAAGTATAAAGTTATACATGGTGTCCGGAAACTTATATGGCAAGCAGGAAACTTGCGAATGCACATTTTATCAGAGCATTTTATTTCATTTTTTTTTAATTTTAAACTAAATATTAAAAAAAAACTACTGGAGCCGGCCTAAAAATTCAAACTTCCGACTCAATTTATCCGAAAACGAAAGCTTAAAAAAATCCAATGTCAACGTAATTGGTTCCGTTTGTACTACGAGTTTCCGGAGTAACCTGTATACCAATAAATCCCACATAGACAAGGCCCGTGAGTGGCCATACTTGGCATTATTTGAAGACAGTTCAAAATGACATTATTAAGTATTTAATAATTATTTAAATAATTTTATTCAATAATTTCAAGATCATTAAAATTTTTCTTTATTATATGCATTACATGTTCCAACACATTTTATAGAATTTAAGTATTCTCATAATGTTGTTTCGTGTACAAAACTTAAATACAACAACGGCACGCAGAAAACAACCCCCAATGGCAACTGCTTTTCGGAAATTAAACAAAAAAGATGTTACTCTTCTCAATCTTTATTTTTTTTCACAAAATTGCCCCATCTTATTCGAATTATTATTAATATTGATAATACTAATTATTATAATATTTGGTAGCAGAATTAGGCCATTAACTTTTTTTTTTGTTATACGAGTTTTTATGTTATACATTTATCTTATACGAGTTAAAAAAAAATTAAAATGTTAATAGCCTAATTCTGCTACCAAATATTAAAAAAACAGTCAACTGAAGTTATATAACAAATGTAAAATCAATCATGCAATTGGTTGTGGAGAAATCGTAGTTGCCGATTTGTAAAACTGCTTGTAAAATGAATGTACCATTGAATGAGATTTAAATGAAGTACTTGATAGCTAACGGCTAATCAGCCAACCCAGGGCCAAGAACAACTTGTTCCTCTCTCTTGTAAAATGGATTATGTCAGTTCTTGCTACTTGTTTCCTTCTCAGTAGTTGTCAGTAGAAGCGCGCACCTGACTCTCCCGCCTATACCTCTAACTAATTCTATAACTCTATCATTTTATCAATATATCACTATTCACTTTGTCAGGTGTATTTAGGAAAGTCTACACATGTATGCTGATGATACGGTGCTGATTTCTAACAGTATGGAGGATCTACAATCTCTCGTGTCTAGGATGAACGAAATATGTATGAAGAATGAGTTAATGATGAATATAAGTAAGTCTAAAGTCATGGTATTTGAAAGAGAGAAGACGAAAACAGTATGCAAAATAGTTGTGAATGATTCATCATTCACAACTATTTTATAGTATTCATACTTGGAGCAGGTGGATGAGTTTGTGTATTTGGGTAGTATGTTTACGAGAGAAGGGAAGGCTAAAAGGGATATTGAAAGACTTCGGTAACTCCACTAATGGAGGACTGAATGCCGTTGGCGCTAATAAAAAAAATGTCAAAAGAAGCGAAGCAAGCAGTCCACAATGGAGTCCTGGTACCTACCCTGATATATGGCAGTGAGACATGGCACTGGCAGAGGAAGGATGAAAGTAAACTGAATGCTGTTGAAATGAAATCCTGAGGCGTATGTGTGGTAAAACCATATATTATCGTGTGAGAAATGTGGTTATCCGCAAAGACTGTAAGGCTGATGTAAGCATAATGAGTAAGATTAAGAAAGGAACCCTCAGATGGTTTGGGCATGTAGAGCGAATGGAAGAAGAAGGTAGTGTTAGAAGAATATATGACGCAAATGTGAATGGTAGAAGAAGTCGGGGACGCCCGAGGAAGACATGGCACGATCAAGTGAATCAGATTCTTGAGTCGAGCCATGTCAAAAGTTAGAATAATAGAAGAGTATGAATGCCTACCCCTATAAAACCTTTTCTTTCTAGACAAAAATACCACATTGAGTAAAGTTGGAATGATGGTTAGGTAGAGTGTGTTTAAATACTTAAGAAATATTTTATACAGTGTTTCGTGAACACCTCACTTGGTGAACTTACTATGCCGAGGTGTTCACGTGTTTTAGTTAGAATATGTTTTGTCTTTGAATTATTTACTGTCATATTAATTGTTTAAATTATTTAAATGTAATATTGTACAACATCCGAATAAAATATGTAATACGGTTTTTCATATGATTGATGTTAATAAATTTAAAAAAAATTTCTTTTGTTTTGATTTAAACTGAAACCTTCTGTTGATTTTTTCTCTATTACAGATATGGTCGATAAAAGCCTTAAGCCTTATTAAGGACCCAGTACTTGCACTAGAGGCGACAGGTCAAATGTCGTCTAGTGTGGTTTTGAGAAAGTGTTATTTGGGAAACGCCTTGCAATCCTATTTTCAACTTTTGTTTTGTAAGAACATTCAGTGTTGTGGAAGTTTCCTTTATTTGTTTGTATTCACTCCACTGAAGAGATGTAAGTGTCCTTGTGCCAGAAGTTATTTTACTCATTTTTACATTAGCTCCTTACAGGAGGCCTTGAGCATAATTATTTCCCGTCTTAGGGGATCCTGTGTGGAGCGTTTTTGTAAGAAGAAGAAGAGGAAGTACTGCGAAGGATATAGGTAAGAGGGGTGTGAAGGAATCTGGGGGTCAGTGTTTCCAGGAGTGACGGTCGTGTGAATACATGCTTCCTACTGCGGTGCAAGGCGATGGGTCGATTTAAGAGGTCAAAAGACGTCCTCATCCAGTCACATCGGCCGCCAAGGACTTGACAAACCTCACCCCCATGAACCTCGGCACCCCTACTAAGTCACCAAACATAGCGAACCACTTTGGGTGACCTATAGCAGAGGTGTTATTTTTCCAACAAATGGTTCCTCGGGCGATGGTACCTATATCCGCCTCCCAAAATGTAAACTCTTACACAAGAGAATAGAATCTGTAATTTATTAGATTATCCTATCTGGAGCCACGGAAAGAATGGAATGCTGATATAAATGTAAGTGCAATGAATAAGAATAAGAAGGGGACGCTTATTTACCAAAGATAAGGCTGATACGGATAAGGTTATTGAAAGAAGGGTAAACGCAGTGCTGATCGCAGTTGGCGCTAGCAATAATTTGTCCGTAGAGGCGAAGCTAACAATCCACAATGCAGTGCTGGTGCTTACTCTGAATTATGGCAGTAAGGCATATATTTAAAAGAGGAACGATGAAGTGAACTAAACGCGCGCTGTAGAAATGAAATCCATAAGGCGCGTGTGTGATAAATCCGTGAATGATCATGTGAAAAGTTATTCGCAAATAATGTGAAGCTGAAGTAACGGGTGCTTAGATGGTTTGGGCATGTAGAGTAGATGAACGAAGAAAGGAATGTAGGGATTATGATGCGAATGTTAATGGTAAAATAAATCCGGACGCCCAACGAAGACAAGGCACGTGACCAGGTACCATGTAATATCATACTGTCAATGGTTAGAATAACAATATAGTACGATCGAGACTAATGGGTGAATGTGGTTGAAGCAAAGAGTGTATGCCAAGACCGAGTTGTTTGGTGGTCGATTCTCTCTGCCTACTTCTGCGGAGAAGTGACGTCAAGGTTAATTAATCATTTATAAATACAATTAAAAAGAAAATGCGATAAATTGAGGAACTATTGGTCGATTCTGACGGCCGGCGTAGTGCAGCGGTAAGGCGCTTGACTAGCATTCCGAAGGTCGCGGGATCGAATCCCGGCGTGGCAAATAAATTTTATTTGATTAATTAGTGTATTTCACAATTTATTCATTTAAAATAATATATAGTATATTTTCGGCACGTTCCAGAGTGGAAGATACTCTCATTATCGCCCTGGTGTAAGACCACCATTCAGAATTGAAACGTTGCTTGAAATGGCTTTAACCGTATTTGGTGACCAGATCTGAATAGCCAGGTACTTCCCCACCTTCCTCTTCCCTATCTCCTTCCCTTCCCCACTACCTTCAGCCTCATAACATACCCCAATTGGGGATGCCATAGTCCCACTGGCTCCAGACGGGAGCAGTTGGGACTCTTGTGTGGTATTCAAGTAAAAAAAAGTCCATCTCATTTGGCGACAAGATCAAAGGGGAAGAAGGTGACATCTTAAGGAAATGGCTGCGCGGCCCGTTTCTAATAATTTTGGATTTGATGCCAAAATAGCCAAACAAACTGCAAATTATTTTGTAATCAAAAGGTTTATCAAATGTTTGAAATGAGCTACTTTATTTATTTGTATTTTAAATTATAAAATACGGGCAATTAAAGATTTCAATATTTCACGATTTAAGAGGCAATTTGGGCAATTTGTGAGAAAATTATAAATATTATAAAAAAACATTAAAATATATATTAATTTTTTTATGTGTATACCTCACAAGAGTCCCAACTGCTCCGGTCTGAAGTCGGTGGGATTTTGACTTCCCCAATTGGAGTATGTTGTGAGGCTGAAGCGGGTGGGGAAGAAGACAGGGAAGAGGAATGTGGGGAAGTACCTGGCTATTAGGATCTGGTCACCAAACACGACTAAAGCCAATAAGTAACCATTCAATTCTGAATAGTTGTCTCACACCGGGACAATACTGAGAGTATCTTCCACTCTGGAACTTGCCGCAAATATAACATGCATCATTTTTCATTAATTATTTGTGAAATAACAAATTTTCTAAATCATCACCATAAAATTTTAAGTAATCCAAGAAAAAAGCTTTAAATTGGTCTGTCGCTCGAGTGGTTAACAAACGAAAAATATGAAACAGAAAAGACAGACAAATATTTAGTGAAATGTGTGAATACACTATTTTATATTACATCATGAGTCATACCAAAAATTATATATAGATAAATTAAAACTTTTCTTATTGTTTCGCTTGAGTGGAATTAAAGTATTATTTTTTAATATTACATTATCAAAAACATACGCGTAATGCCCTAGAACGGAAGATCTTCCTAGTTGGGCAGTCAAAGCTTCTCTTAACTGTTAATGTATTCTGCATAACAAAATAAATAAATAAATAAAATAAAAAATCTACTAACAGTGTATTTCATATGAACGCGTGTAAAGAACTAAGATTTTAAAACAAGATTGTCTGTGATAGTTTTCCTTGGTTGTCTTTTATTTTTAATATGAATTTTTTTCACAAAATAATAAGAAACATTTTTGCCGTAAAATCTACCGTTTCTGGACTCAAGTTTGCCAAGCAATTTTGAAGCCTGTGTTTGTGGTGCTACAGGGCACAGTATATATATATTTTTGGATTGCGGCTTCTTCGATCTTGCCTTGAATGATTTAACTCTAAAAATTTCATTATTCCTATTGATAAAATAACTTGATAGGAATTATATCACAAAACAAAAAAAAAATAACAAAATTATTATCTTTCATTTTAACTGCCCATTAAATATAGAAAGACCCAATGTAATTTGATTAGGCAAATAATATAGCCAATAAAAATGTTATTTGCGGGCCCTACCTAATTATAAAATAAATAAACTTGTCTTCCAAGTCTGCTTACTTTCTTCAACACATAATGTACTAATTTTGGAGGCAGATGAAGGTATCGCCGCCCCGGGAGCCATTAATGGATAACCTCCACCACACCCATAGGTCGCCCCAGGTGGTTCGCTACGTTTGGTGACTTAGCAGGGATGCTCGGGTTCATGAGGTGAGGTTTGTCTAGGTCCTGGCGGTGAATGTGTTTGCCCACCAACTGCGTGGCTGTTCGGATTGGGAGGGACTAGTTGAGGGAGACCTTTGGACCTCTCCAGCAGACCTCGACCCAATTGTAATCGCAATTGGATTGGTGGATTGATACTTCGTGACTTCTGGATAAACTGACACCCAGATTCCTAACAACCTCTCACACCCTTTTCCTTTGAATCTGTCGTGTGAATACATGCCTTCTACTGCAGTGCGATGGGTCGAGGGGTTTTGGCTTGAGAGGTCAAAAGACCTCCTCATCCAGTCATGTCGGTCGCCAAGGCCTTGACAAACCTCATCCCATGAACCCGGCACCCCTGCTAAATCACCAAACGTAGCGAACCACTTGGGGTGACCTATGGCAGAGGTGTTGTTTTTCCAATAAATGGCTCCTGAGGCGGCGGTACCCATACCCGTCTCCCAAAAAGTAAAATCTTACACAGAATCTGTAATTTAATAGATTACCCTATTTGGAGTCACGGAAAGAATAGATCTAATGATATTGTAACCGACGTGTTCATACCCTCGAAATCTTTTTGTGTTCATGTTCATCGTTGGCCCGGTCCTCTGCAGTTTTGTGGTCATTTCTTGGAAATTAGTAAAAAATGACCTGGCCTCAAAATGCAAGAATACCGTGCCGCCAGCGACATGTTGATGAAAAGGATTTCACCTTTTCATTTTTCTTGTTAGAATTATCAATCTTGTTTATTTTATGCTTAGAATTATTTAAATAAAATATCTTAAGGCCTTTTTATTACAAATGTACATTTCCCCAGTGCAACAAATAAACGTTACTTTCAGGTTGCCACTAGGGAGATTGCAAACTCATTATTTTAATATTTTAATTTTGTATGCTATATTATTAATTTTTTACTTTTAAATTTTAAAGTCTGTGAGCCTTGCAGGACAATGAAATAATCAGTTTCCATTGTAGGACCTGCAAGGCCTCCAGCAAAACATAAAACTTTGTCTCTAGGTAAAAACCCATAGAAAATAGAGTCATGTTTGTATTTTATTACATACTTCCTCTGGAAGACCTCTCTCCGACTGCCTCCTGCTGAAGCTCTGCCTGATCATCAAGCCTGGTGCCTACCTCCTCAAGACAAGCCGGCCCTACTTAGGACACCGCAAGGCGCCAGGTTCAGGCAGAGACCAGGACATCCAGGGCTGCCATTCACCAAGCTCTGGGTGCAGGGAGGCAGATTTAGGGTTGCCACCCTCAACAATTCAGGGTGGTATCGCAAATGCGACACGTGGAGTGGGCTGTAATCAATATATTAAAAAAAATGTTTTGCTTGTGAATACTTTGACACAACTATGGGGAATGGTAAACAGATGAATGGAGAAGGAAACTGACTTACCCCTTATGGTTGATGTTCTGCTCAACATTATGGATCTGAGGGAGCACTAAATCACTCACTGCACAAGCTTCCATAAACTGGTCGATGTTATATAAAACTGAGAGAATAATGATGTTCGTTGCACAGCTTATTTTAACAGACTGGTGACATATTGATTTTTGTTGTACGGTAGGTAATATTGTCAGTAGGGATAGGTAATTGTGGTAAACAAAGGATGGGTAGATAAATGGAACAAGGTATATAGGTAGGTATACATAGTTGCGTCAACATTTTCCGCCCACCTAATTTTGGAACAAAATTAACAATAAAAAATAAAAAAAATAACAATAATAATAAAGTAGCTTGAATACTATGTTATTAATCAAAAATTATAAGGAAAATTATTAAAAAAAAAAATATATATATATTGTGAGACGTAAGCACACCAGCTGTCTTCTGTGTATTTATGAAAGGAAACAAAAGGAAAACAAAAAACATAAAATATAAGTAATAGATAGCTCTATGATAAAAAAAATGCTGAGTATTGAATTAACAGATGACTTATTCTATAGGCAAAGGGCAAAGCTTAACCGCTGGGCGGACAAATATACCTTTAGTGGTTTTAATAGTTGCAACGCGAACGATATTATCTTTACCCGGATGTACGGCAACAATTCGCCCTAAAGCCCAGCGCATGGGGGGAAGACGTTCATCCTTTACTAGCACGAGTTGACCGATCTCTAAATTGGGTCTGTCTCTCAACCATTTTGCACGTTGTTGTAGAGTATTAAGATACTCCACATTCCAACGTCGCCAAAAGTGTTGAGACATCTTTTGTATGTGTTGCCAACGACTTAAACGGTTTGATCCAGTAGCGGACAGGTCATATTCGGGAAGTCCTAAGAGGAATCCTCCTATCAGAAAATGGCCGGGTGTAAGGGCGTCGACGTTGTCTGGATCAACCGACAAGGGGCAAAGGGGGCGTGAATTTAGAATAGCTTCAATGGTAGTAAGAAGTGTGGCAAACTCCTCAAATGTTAGGGAAGTATCACCCACTACTCGAACCAAATGATGTGTTACATAAAAGTTTCTGTAACAAGGTGTGTGCACCCTCTTACACACACTTTATTTATAGTTTCGGTGTGTGGCACCTCTAGTGCTTGCTTATTGACATTTGGGCATTGGTAATATTGCGAGCCCTGCAATATTTTTGAATGCAACAGTTGCTGATCCTGGACAAATTCAAATCAGGAGATTTGAAAAGAGAGCTGCTCATTCTTTGAGCAGCCACAGGTGACCTCGGCCACCGTCCCTGTGGCGGCTCGACGTAATCAAAGAGTCATATTCGCCATTATTTTATCAACATGTGAAGATTGATATATATCCGCGCCCATCAGCGGCATCCATCATTGAGGACCATCAGGTCAATGATTAAAATCCTGGATCAGCAGCGGAGTACCGTGGGAGCCCATTATTTCTGCTGGTTAAAAAAACACATCCAGCATCTGCGGACGCAGACATGACAAGACCTTCCGACTACACCTGGAGCCAGAGGTGCTCGCATAGATGCGGCCGAAGATCGCCCACCTTGGCCGTCATCAACATAGTCGGCTGGCTGGCAACCGCCCTGGGACGGGACGTCGCTGGGAAACCGCGGGACTGGAGGCCTGATTCGTCGCTCTAGCCTGCCGTTCAGCACACGTCAGCAGCGGAGGGAGCTGACCGCACATCTCCGAAGGCAGCAAGCAGCATCATGGAACGCCTACGTATGGCATCACCCATTCATCAACTTTAAACGGTACTAACGCTCCATAACATTGCCCATTCAGATTTACCTGCCAGATTTACCATTCAGATTTGCCCATTTAGTCTAGCCCTGATTTTTTAATTGTATCTACTTATAAATAAACTAATTTAACTGTCTCAAAGCAATAATCTCTTTTTATTAAATACCCTATCATACAAAGTATACACAGCCGCCTGTTTAAGGTCCACGCCTGAGATACAAATTCTCCAGAAATAATCTCACTTGTCTCTTGCTCTCCATCTTACATTGGAAGCTTATATATCCATAACATTTTGGCACCAACGAAATATTTTCATAACATTTTGGCGCCAACGTGCTCTCCATCGAATATTCTCTAACAGATGCTTGACGGATTTAATTCCGGATTCCCACAGTCCACCAAAGTGTGGACTGGCGGGAGGATTAAATGTCCACAGGATTTCCTTTTGGGCAAAATAGTCCGAAATTACTTCACGTTGTGGTGAAGAATAGAAATATTTAAATACTCCAGTTAGGTATCGCTTTGTTCCTACAAAATTTGTGCCGCGGTCACTGAAGACTTCGGAACACAAACCCCGTCGATTTATGAATCGGGTTAGGGATGCGATAAAGGCATCCGTGGAGAGGTCTGACACGACCTCAAGGTGCAAGGCTTTGGTGGCCATGCAGACAAAAAGACATAAATAAGCCTTAGTGGTTTTTGCTCCGCGACGTTTATGATCCTTCAGCATAAAAGGTCCACCAAAATCGACCCCTACACGAGAAAAGGGACGACTAGGTTGAACACGAGAGGACGGCAGATCCGCCATCATAGGTGAATGTGCAGTGGCCCGAAACTTGTGGCATGTGACACATTTTGATAACTGAGATCGAATGACGGTACGACCGGACATAATCCAGTATTTGCGTTGAATAAGAAATTGGAGAGTACGCGGTCCGACGTGAAGATAAGCACGGTGATAGTAATCAATTAACAACCCGGTCAAATGACTAGACTTAGGAAGTAAAATGGGATGCTTACTATCGGATGGGAGTGCAGAATTTATTAGCCGACCGCCCACCCTCAGGATACCGTGAGGGTCAATAAAAGGTTTCAGTTTTTGAAGGCCGGAAGAACACATTTTGTCAGAGCTTAACAGAATAATATCGTTGTGAAAACAAGCCTGCTGTTCGAGTTTTATAATCTTCATAAATGCGTTGTCCAGTTCTTGAAGAGTGAGTGCCGCATGATTGATGCTCTGTTTCGCCATTTTGGAAACATTAGAAAGACAATTTGTTTTGAACCTAAGGATCCATGCAATGACTTTCTTTAATTTTGATAATGAAGAATACTTCGCTATGATGGAAGATGATTTTAATTCGACATTAAAAACTGTAGGTTTAGGGGGTTGAATTTCTGGCAATTCGCTTGGTAGAAATAATAAATGGTAGCCTCGCCGAAGGCCAATCCTCAACTGGATTACGGAGCCACGGTGGACCCGAAAGCCATGATAGATGTTCTACAAAATGAGCAGGAAGGGTACCTCGGGACCCATAATCAGCACTGTTATCCTCTGAAATAACATGCTTCCAAATTGCTTTTGGCGTGTTATCAAGGATCTGAACAACACGGTTTGCGACGAAAGTTTTTAATAAATGTGGTGGCGTTTGAAGCCAAGATAAGACAATTGTCGAGTCAGTGAAGAGGATAACCTTTTCAATTTGCGCGGCAAAATGTACTGACGACAATATATATTTTATAAGTTTTGAAAGCAGCACGGCTGCACACAACTCTAATCTAGGGATTGTTAATGACTTTAAAGGTGCAACCTTGGATTTGGCCATCAGCAAGTGGCTAGAATTATGGTTTTGAACAACTAAATATGTCACGGCTGCATAACCCAGTTGTGATGCATCGCAAAATCCTACGAGGATACAATGACTATCTAGATTCGTATGGTAATATCGTGGAATTCGTAACTGTTGTAGCAATGGAAGTTGTTCCACAAAGTTGTTCCACGTGGACATGATGTGGAGTGGTACTTCAGTGTCCCAGTCCACGTTCAATTTCCAAAGTTCTTGGATAATCCGTTTTGCAGTGAAGATCGCAGGAGACAACCACCCTAGCGGATCGTATATCCGAGCAAGGGTTGATAATATATTCCGCTTCGAACATACTGCCGAATTGGGTATCGAAATGTGATAAGAAAAATAATCCTCTTCGGGATTCCAAAAAACACCTAATATTTTAACATTCGATTGAGTTTTGTTAAAATTCAACTGTTGTTGTTGACATTCAGAATCTTGCTCGAGTAATTCTGAACAATTGCTTGCCCACTTGCTGAGCTCCAGTTTGGCTGATTTTAAAACGGCTACAATTTCTTCCTTGAGGTGTCGAGCAGATTCAATGGAATCTGCCCCAGTCGCCAAGTCATCAACATAAAAATTCTCTAACAGCGCCCTTGAAGCGGCAGGATAGCTTTCCCTCTCATCCCTAGCCAATTGACGTAAGGTCGAAATGGCTAAAAATGGGGAGGACGTTAAACCGTAGGTTATGGTTTGAAGTTCGTAATCTTTCATTGGTTCACTTGGGGAGTCGCGCCAAAGGATGTGCTGATATTTACGATGATTGGGAATAATTAAAATTTGTCGGTACATTTTACAAATGTCAGCAGTAAATACAAATTTATGAAATCTAAAATTTAATATTATGTATGGTATTTCTGTTTGTAGTTTTGGACCGCTATATAGCATGTCATTTAATGACATATCGGAGGCCTTCGCAGACCCATCAAAGACAACGCGAATTTTACATTTTCCATTGATTACCGCATGATGGGGAAGATAATTTGCCCCAGAGTTGGGTGCTACACGTTTCATGTGACTAAGACTTTTGGTGGCGCCAGTTTCAATTAAAATCATTTATCTATGATAAGAAGCTGAATAACTGCTTTGTTCCCTTTCCTTTCCCTTATTGCCATTACCTATAAAATGCCAAAAACAAGGTGCAGTGACAAACAGCTTTGTTCGCTTTACTTGTACCTAAATTATTGTCACACACAAAACTGTGAACCGCCTGTAACTGCGCGGAAGTTCATTGTTGAATTGTCGTTCCCGCCTTACGAAGTGATTGTCGTTCCCGCCTTACGAAGTGATTGTTGTTCTCGCCTCACGAAGTGTATGGTTTGCCGGCACCTCGTGTGTTATTTGGATTCATCCATCGTTGGTTATTTGGATTGATTTTGCCCGCTGATATTGTGTATTGTTAAGCCATATGTATTTTGCGTGAAACCGCCCGCCACATTAATTTAAGTTATCCCGCCGCGGCTGGGGAGAATGCCGTGTTGTGTATTGTGAACCCTTTAGACTTTAGACTAAACCAGCGGCCTAAAGTGGACTATAAGAACCTGAACGGACCATATGAAGTGCAGTTTGGTGAGTTTTTGGCATCCCCTTTTAACCTTCCCTTTGAGCAGTTATTTAGTGAACCTTATTAAAATTTGGCACACGCACACGCACCCGCTTTGCGAAGGGATTGTCGCGGCCATCTTGTACGCCCAACCAACTTTCATATTCATGAAGAAAATCCCTATAACTAGTCGCCAACGTCGCATCCCTATCAAAACGCTTTTCCAGCTTGCGCATTCGCGATTCGGCCAAGTTGTAAGTATTTTGCGGTGGAGGACTGTCCGATTTTAACAGAATCGGAACCACATATCTCCCATCCGTCTGTCTGTAATGCTCTTTCTGAAACATTTCTTCCGCCTTGGTGTTGTCAGGGTTTAAATCAGAAACGACGGGAGCCTCTTCAATTTCCCAGAAATTTTTCATTGTATCATTTAATGACGTGTCAAAAGTGACGTTGGCGATGAATCGATCGATTGACATCCCACCTTCCCAAGAATAATATATCCAAAGACTGTATTTAAAGCACTAGGGTTTCCACGAACGATATGTGATTGATCATCCAAAATGTTGGGATATAAATCGGCGCCGAGTAGAAAATCTATTTGACCCGGCTGATCAAAACTTGGATCTGCTAACGATAAATTGAGAAATCGCGATTTAACATCTTTATCCAGTGTGACAGATGGCATCCATGAAGTAATTTCCTGAATTACTATGGGTGTCGCAGATAACATAGGTGCTCGCTGTTTGACAGGTTTGATAACACATGAGGTTATACCTGTGCATGAGTTAACAGCTGTCTGTCCTAATCCATTTAACGGAGTCTTATATTTCCTTATAGATAAGCCTAGCCTCTTGGCACAACTCTGCGTTATAATAGAGACTTGACTTCCATTATCTACGATGATACGTACAGGAACGTATGCGCCAAATTTATTTTGCATGTGAACAATCGCTGTACCCAAGAGTACATTGGGTGCGTTGCTCACATTTTCGTTTGACTTTGTGACGGCAGTCAATGACGTGGTCACTTTTTCACCCGTAGAGGGTGTTTCAAAATGCAACATAGAATGGTGCCGCTTGTTACAAATTTTACAACTAGATTGTGATTGACAATCTCCAAATCGATGAAACTTTAAACAATTAAAACATCGATTTAAATGTTTTATGCGATTTTTCCTTTCAAGGGGAGACATTTCAAGAAATTTTTCACATTTATAAATTGAGTGAGCTTCCTTGCATATAGCGCACATTTCAGAGCTAGAATTCGCCGCCAATAAGGATTTTCGCGCAACCGCCGTCTTTGGTTTAGGTATGTTTGCAGTAAGTGGGTTAGACGCTTCGAGAACTGTAATCTGATTGTGTAAAAATTCAAATAATTGAGATGTCTCCGGTAATTGTGTTCGTGTAAGTGACGTTTCGAATTGTCGTCTGGTGTCTTGATCCAAACATCGTAAGATTATGTGGGCAACAAACTTACTAAATATATTTTCATGTTTCATTGCATTCAAAGCAGATAAATTTTCTTGAAAAGTGTTTAAGATATGTGTTAATCCATTTATCGATTCATTAGGTAATGGTTTAAAATTCATCATTTCGTCTACATAAAAAGTAAATAATAATCTACTATCTTCGTACTTTTGCAGCAGAATATTCCAAGCTATTGGGTAATTCTCAGCAATTAATGGTAACGATTTAACCAAATTCAATGCAGTTCCCTTCAGTAACGAAATTAAATGATGAAATTTCTCTATATCTGTATACATATTATTATTATGTACTAGATTTTCGAACAATGCATGGAAGGTATGCCAATTTTTTACATTGGAATCAAATGGTGTTATTTGAATCGCGGGTAATTTTAAGTTGCCAATACTATTTGCAGAAATTGGTTCTGACTTAATGTTTGAATTTTGCTGTCTTTTTGCAGATGAAATTTCAAAGACCATTACATCTAATTGTTCAGAGATTGTTGCTATCTCCTTACAATCACTTGCCTTGTCCGATTCAATTAATAAATTTTCCATATCCGAGCCATTCCGAAACCTTTTCATACCGGCTTAAAAACGTTTCCCTTTTTTTTTCATCCGTGTTTATAAAAGGTATTAATTGATGCGTTATTTGTATCCTAGCTAAAAAACGATCCCTTCGAGTTTTCAATACGGCAATCTTCTTATCTGCCATCTTAAATTAATTCTTGTTTAGTGAAATATTATGTATTTAACACAGAAAACAGCCAATGTATACGGCGACAATAATTATAGAATGTAATGAATTTAATGTTTTCTAGTTTAATCCAGGCTCGTAATGGACCAAATAATGGTATCGCAAATGCGACACGTGGAGTGGACTGTAATCAATATATTAAAAAAAATGTTTTGCTTGTGAATACTTTGACACAACTATGGGGAATGGTAAACAGATGAATGGAGAAGGAAACTGACTTACCCCTTATGGTTGATGTTCTGCTCAATATTATGGATCTGAGGGAGCACTAAATCACTCACTGCACAAGCTTCCATAAACTGGTCGATGTTATATAAAACTGAGAGAATAATGATGTTCGTTGCACAGCTTATTTTAACAGACTGGTGACATATTGATTTTTGTTGTACGGTAGGTAATATTGTCAGTAGGGACAGGTAATTGTGGTAAACAAAGGATGGGTAGATAAATGGAACAAGGTATATAGGTAGGTATACATAGTTGCGTCAACACAGGGTTACCACCCTCATCATTTGGACACATCCGAATCATCGTGCACGAGACGCCGGTGCCCCTATTACAGTCTTGTAAAGACGCTGACACGTCTGTTACAGATATAAATGTAAGCGTTATGAATAAGAATAAGAAGGCGACGCTTATTTACGAAAGATAAGGCTGATAAGGATAAAGATTTTGAAAGAAGGGTAAATGCAGAACAACTCTAATGGAAGACTGATCGCGATTAGCACTAGCAATAAAATACGCGTAGAAGCAAAGCTAACAGTCCACAATGGAGTCCCGATGCTTACTCTTAATTATGGCAGTAAGGCATGGATTTAAAAGAGGAACGATAAAAGTGGACTAAGCGCTGTAGAAATAAAATCCACGAGGCCCGTGTTTGGTAAATCCGTGTATGATCATGTGAAATGTTATTCGCAAATAATTATATGCTGATGTAATGGGTGCAAAGATGGTTTGGGCAAGTACAGAGGGTGAACGAAGAAAGGAGTGTAAGGAGTATGAGGCGAATGTGAATGGTAAAAAGAAATCGGGACGCCCAAGGAAGACAAGGCACGTGGTCAGGTACCATGTAATATCATACTGTCAATGGTCAGAACAACAGTAGAGTACGATCGAGACTAATGGGTTAATGTGGTTGAAGCAAAGAGTGTTTGCCAAGACCGAATTGTTTGGTGGTCGATTCTCTCTGCCTATTTGGTAGAGAAATGACGTGACGGTTAATTAATTATTTATAAATACAATTACTCGCCTAGTTTTTTCTCAGATCATAACTTAAATTTAGCCAATGTACGAGTAATAATTGAATATAACGATGTACTGACTCAGCTAAAACAACTGGATTAAAGTAAGAGCGGTGGTTCTGATAAAATCCCACCTGTTTTCTTAAATAATTGCGCTACCACTCTTGCATGTCCACTACATTTTCTTTTCAACCAGTCATTACAAACAGGACACTTTCCTGAAAAATTAAAATACAGTTTCCTCACCCCGATATTTAAAAAAGGAGACAAAAATGAGGCGAGCAATTACAGACCGATCTGCCTTTTATCAACTACTGCAAAATTGTTTGGGAAACTTGTTTTAAATTAAATCATTCACTGTATCAAGCCAGTCATTTCGCCTAACCACATAGTTTCACTTCTGGAAAATCTACTTTGTCTAATCTTTTAATTTACCAAAACTTTATATCCGAATCCATGTCTAAGAAGTTATAAGTTGATTCAGTCTTTAATGATTTCAGCAAAGCATTCGACAGAGTGCTGTTAAAAAAGCTACATAAATAAGGAATAGCAGGGTATTTATACATGTGGTTTGACAGTTATTTAAGTTACAGGCAATTGGCCGTTAAAATTGATGGTTTTACTTCATATAAATTCATTGCTACCAGCGGCGTTCCCCAAGGATCACATTTGGGACCAATTTTAATTTTGATATTTGCGAACGATGTTCTTTCTATTTTCAACGACATCCAAGTTTTAATGCTTGCGGACGATATGAAAATATTCCATGCTATTAGAAATATCAATGACTGTCAAACATTGTCAAATAACTCGTTTAAACTTTTTTCTGTGCCAAGAGAACTATCTACAACTTAATATAAGCAAATGTCTAATTTTGAGGTTTCATAGAAAAAAAAAATCCAATAATTTATGAATACTCCATCAATGATGTAGTGCTAACAGCTGTAACCGAGGTGAATGATTGAGGTGTAAACTTTGATCAAAAACTGAATTTTATAAACCGTATTGAAATAACATCAAATAAAGCTTTGAACATATTGGGCTGTGTAATTTGAATTTGCAGTCAATTTAAAAATATTCAAACATATAAAAATTTGTACGTTGCGTTAACAGCTCGTAATTTTGATATCAAAATCAAAGAATTTTAAGACATTTAAGATGTTTATTGTTATCAAGTTTAATTTGTAGTAGGTACTCCATTTAATTTTGATTTTTTTTATTATATAATCAATAATTTTATTATTAATTTAATAAAAACAGTTTATTTTTAAACAAGTTCTGCTGTGTAATTATTATTACGCTTGACAGCTGTTTCGCCTTCTGAAGGCATTATCAAACTGTGGTCATGCCACATACAGACGATATATTTATACTATTTCTAGAGAGGTTTTTTTATGACTCATTTCCAATTTCTGATTAAAAATGACTGAGACTACTAATGGTTATTATTTTCCCAATTAACCATTAGTAGTGTCAGTCATTTTTAATCAGAAATTGGAAATGAGTCATAAAAAAACCTCTCTAGAAATAGTATCGTCTGTATGTGGCATGACCACAGTTTGATAATGCCTTCAGAAGGCGAAACAGCTGTCACGCATAATAATAATTACACAGCAGAACTGGTTTAAAAATAAAATGTTTTTATTTAATTAATAATAATATTATTGATTATATTATAAAAAAAAAATTAAGATGTCTAAATAATAATAATTTTTCTGAATTCGCTAACCATATCATTGAAAATAAGCATAGTATTAAAAAAATACGGGGATAAATAATCTTCATATTCACCATAAAGGAAAACGCTTAGATAATTTATAAGCATTAGAAATAAAAGAAAAACCTTAAAAAAATTAATCTATTATCAACAAACAAAAAATATTATCAATAATTGTATGTTGACAAACTTTCGTCAAACAAATGGTTGAGTGTTGGAGAATTGAGTGAAGAAATAGAAGGATTTATGCTTGCCATTCAAGATAGAGTCATTAATACTAAAAATTATCGGAAGCATATAATCAAAGATATAAATCAAATTGATGATTTATGTAGAAAATGTTTGGCTTTTCCGGAAACTATAGAACATATTATATCGGGATGTTCTATATTAGAGTCATTTAGACACAATCAGGTTTTAAAAATAATCCACCAAAGTTTGGTAATTAAACATAACTTGATTGACTGCCGTAATATAGTACCGTATTATGAATATGAACCAAATTCATTTTTAGAAAATGAATTTTATAAAATATATTATCATAAAACTATTCTAACAGACAGAACAATTAGTCACAATAGACCTGATATAGTTTTAAATGACAAAACTAAAAAATAACTTATATCATCGATGTAGCTATTCCAAATTCCTGTAATATTCAAAAAACTGTTTCTGAAAAAAATTAAAAATAAACAGATTTAGGAAATGAGATTAAAAGAATTTGGCACTCTCAGAATATAAAAATATTACCATTTGTCATTTCGGCTACTGGCATAATACCTAGGTCTCTGAATCAAAATTTAGGCATATTAGATTTGTCAAAGAATTTATATATAAAAATACAAACATCGGTCATTTTAAATACATGTACGATTACAAAAGATTTTTTAAATATTTGTATTGAGGGATTATTAGGATTTATAGGTTCAATTAGGAATTCCACAGGGCCGAACCCTCTGATATGGAAATATGTGGAGTCGGTGAATTATTTTCCCATTTGATCTCTGGTAGGCTGACATGTTGTTCTTGTATTGTTTTGTACTTATAATACTTATAGTAAAATTGCATAGCATGGATTGACTAGATGATCATTTGGGGAAGTGTGTGAAAGGGTTTAGTTTTAACTATGGGGAAAATTTAACTGGACATTTAAATCTGGTGCGTAAAAAAAAAAACTTAGATGATTTAAATAGCGCCGTTTTTGTGAAAAATCACCTCAAGGGCGCTGATAATACATTTAAATAAATAATAATAATTTGATAATACTCAACTTATAATACATTTCTAAAATCTAAAAAAAACTACAAGCTAGACAAACAATTAAAAACAACTTAGGGCTAAAAATTGCATACACCAGTTCATTGATCACCGATACGAAAATATATTATGTACAATATTTTGACTAATGAATGCGATGCTGCCTAAAAATTAGTGAAAACAGGACCATACTTACCTGGGAGGTCGCTTGAAATTAAAACTGTATATTGTTCATTTAAAGGAATTTAGAAAGAGTTCGCACGCAGAGGACATAATTGGAATACATGTTATTTAATCCTGAAAAATATTTTAATATTAATATGTAATGTATTTATTAATACCTATGATATGTTCCCGTACCCACTATTCATTAATCCCTAGCAACGTCCCCTACCACAATCCTAAATAATAATACATTGTTCCCACACACTATTTTGTAATTTTCAAATAAATATACGTTTGCCCTGAGGAAGGAACGGTCGTTCCGAAACCGGTCGGCTTTAATCAAATATATAAGTGGTTCAAACAAAGTAACATTGTTTCATTTATAAATTTATTAAATTTATCTGAACGTACAATAGTTAATGACCTAACATGTTTATTTAAAATTATAAATTCAATAATAGACCGCCCTGAACCATCGATTTCTTTACATATTATATACCTCGCAAACCAACATCGAGGCAATATCTACCGTTCTATTGTGATAACTCCAACACAGAATCACATTTGTATACCCCCGTTTACCGTATACAAAATTTGGGTAAATAATGACTATAAAGATGTTGTTGATATATTCAACACACCATTCACCAAATATAAACAAGTCGTTACCCAAATTATAATGAAAAGATGAACATGAAATTTAATTAAATTAACTAACCAAACTACGTAGCTCAGCATCGACTTACTAATGTATTGTTATTTTCATAGTATTACATTTTTCCAACTCGCATGGTGGAGTATTTAGTTTCGATGTTTTTACTTTATTTTAGCTTTAGATATTGTCTTCTATTTTGTTTTTGATTTCGCTTTGATTTTGTTGTGTTTATTTAGATGTTCTTTGTAATAAAAATAAAAATAACATGTAAAAGACCAGTCAGGCGGGAAATTCAAAATAAATAAATATTTTAATATAGACTCTCAACTACTTACTTCAGATATCGGGAGGAATGCAGATCCCGCCAAATGTTGAAGATTTTAATAAAAATGCACTTTCTAGATGAGAAAAGTGTGGAAAAGTTGAATAAAAAAGAAATTAAGGCGCGCTCGGCAAAATTGAGGGAGATACAACCGTTTAAAGTATCAATAAAATGTCACTTCCTGAACCGATACTACGCCATTGCCAATGTTTGGTTTATGCCGAAAACGATGTTTTTGCCGCGTTTTAAGTGGAGAACTTTAATCTGGAAGGTGAAAGAAAGCGCGGAAAGCAATAAAAAAATAATTGAATAAGTAATTAATTTGCAATTGTAAAGTTTCACTTCGCCAATCAACACTATTGACAGCCCACCCGCCATTTTTTTCAATTGTGACTATAATGTTGGTATCCCTGACCTGATGCAAACAACAGCTAGACTGTAGCCGACTTCGTGAGATACATGAGGCGCGTAATTATGAAATTTGTCTAGCGGGCTTTTTTTCAACGATTTTTTAAACTGTCTTTCACCTTCCAAATTAAAGTAACCTAACCTAAGACTACGCTAAACATGGTTTGTGCCCCTTTATAACGCCTAATCGCGTCAATGCAAGAAAAACATCCCAGTTTTCAAATGGTTTAGCGGCTACGCTAGGTTTGTGTAACATGGTTTGTGCCCCTTTATAACGCCTACTCGCGTCAACGCAAGAAAAACATCCCAGTTTTCAAATAGTTTAGCGGCTACGCTAGGTTTGTGTAGCATGGTTTGTGCCCCTTTATAACGCCTACTCGCGTCAACGCAAGAAAAACATCCCAGTTTTCAAATAGTTTAACGGCTACGCTAGGTTTGTGTAACATGGTTTATGTAACATGGTTTGTGCCCCTTTATAACGCCTACTCGCATCAACGCAAGAAAAACATCCCAGTTTTCAAGTAATTTAGCGGCTACGCCAGGTTTGTGTAACATGGTTTGTGACCATATGGTGATCATTATTAATTCTGTTTTTCATAAGTACGTGTGATTGTTATAAATGAAAAGCTCCAGTTTATGCAGTAATATTATTAACTCTTTATTAACATTAACCATTGGAAACGTACACAAGAGAGTTAATAATATTACTGCATAAACTGGAGCTTTTCATTTATAACAATCACAGGTTATGGGCCCAGGTATTATTCTCTTCTAAAGTTTGTAATTCTCTAATTATTGCTTCTTTCCACCTATTCGCATCGCTTCTTTCCATAGCTTCTTTGTATGTCACTGGCTCATTGGCTTCACTTAAAACATTTTGACATTGATAGAATGTTGTCGGTTTCCTCACTCGCTTGCTTCTTACATTTTGAGGTAACAATGTTTCATCTAAGTCTGATAGTTCATCACTGCATGGCTCATATTCAGTTTGGCTTTCACTTTCGCATAAAGAACTGTTTTCACGGAGACTTGTACGACTGTCATTTTGGGTAACTTGAGTTTTCTCACATTCAGCAACCTTATGTTCTTCCACTGTTTCTTCTGACCCCAACAAACTTTGAGTATTCAGGTCCGACTCAACCTTATTTTCCTCTGATTCCTCTTGACGTAAGAAAATGACATCTCTCTTTACATTATCCGACTCCACCTCATTTTCCTCTGTTTCCTCTTGACTTGAGAAAATGACATCTCTCTTTACATCCCATGTTTTTGTGCTGACATGCTCACTTCTCTTAAATGGTAGACGGTGTATCTTTCCTTTCAAGTAACTTTCACACTGGGGTACGTCAGTTTGTTTTACCTCAATGTTATTTTTCTGCAATACTTTCTTCACATAATCAAAGTTTTGATATGCGAATTTCTCGTCATTTTTCAAAGTTTTAGCAACTTTTGCGACCTCGCATTTGAAACGAAAATCCAAATAGTATGAACTGTCAACTCGACTGGCTATCGCACAAACAACGCCATTTTTATAGAATAAACACGAACTGTCATTCGTCACAACAGTATACCCGCAATCAGCTGCGCGGTTTACAGAGAATAAATTTGATTTTAGATCCGGAACAAACAAAACATTGTTTATTGTTGTGTTTATCCATTCACTGCCATTGTAGACTTGTACCTCCATCTGTCCGCAACTCAAAACACTGATGATTGCTCCATTGCCGACAATTACGGACTTTTGCGAAACACTTGAAATTGATGAAAATAATGTACGGTCATAACACATGTGCTCGCTCGCTCCAGAGTCAATTAAAAACTTTGATTGTTCATAATTTTTATATGCTGAATTCGACACTACAAACGCATTACTTGTCTTCTTATTAGTAGCGCTTTGATTATTTTCCTTTGACTTTTTAAAACGACACTGTGCCTTAAAATGTCCGAATTTTCCACAATAAAAGCATTTTTGCTCGTTCAACTTTTTCTCATTGTCTCGATTACTTCTGCACTGAGTTTGAAAATGTCCAGCTTTTCCACATTTGTAACACTTTAGATTTCTTTTAGCTACAAACGCCGACGAGGATGAAGTTTCTTGCATTTCATATTTTCTCTCTTTCACTCTTTCTTCTTCAATTAATAATCTGGCAATTAAATTATCGAACGTTTGTTTGTCGTCAGGCGCCGATTCCCACGCCGATATTAAATGTTTATATTCATCCGGCAAGCTCATTAATACTTTGGTTATTATAAATTTATCCGATACAATCTCGCCCATTTGATTCAACTGACTTTGCATCTCTTGAATTTTAGAGAGAAATACTGACATTTCGATGTTTTTGTCATATTTATATTGAAAGAATCTTTGTTGGATAATATGGATGCTGGTTTCTGACTTTTGTTCATATACACTTAGAAGCTTTCGCCACATTGCAGCCGAAGTTGTGCATGATATGATATGTAGCATAACGTCTTCCGACATTCTCGTAACCAGTAATGTCTGAGCTTTAGCATCTTTTGTCTCCCAAGTGGTTCGTGCGATAATATCTTCAGGTTTCACAGCGCGCCCCTCTACAATGTCCAGGCATCCTTGTCCTCTCAATAAAACTGTCGTTTGAAACTTCCAAATATTCCAATTCCTTGCTCCTTCCAACTTCAATGCATTGGTAGTCATTACGTTTCCTTCCATTTGCTTCCTGCCCTGCCTGATCAGATTTATCAGTGGTTTTAATCCTTCTCAGCAAAAATTTTCTGCACGAGTTCCGGCAACTTAACCTCACTTTTCGCTGATATTCAGTCCTGCTTGATTTCACTTTGCGTACTTGATCTCGATTAACAGATAAGCGAATCTGGGCCCATAACCTGTGATTGTTATAAATGAAAAGCTCCAGTTTATGCAGTAATATTATTAACTCTCTATTACTCTCTATTACTCTCTATTACTCTCTATTACTCTCTTATGTACGTTTCCAATGGTTAATAAAGAGTTAATAATATTACTGCATAAACTGGAGCTTTTCATTTATAACAATCACAGTACGCACCTTATTATATATCACACGAAGTTGGCTACAATCGTATCAACCTTCATTGACCGATTATTTTCCGGAGAACCGCCGGCGCTCGTGTCATATGCGCAGGCGCAAGAAAATAATTCAAATATTTGAAATGAAAAACTTTTGGTCTGCGATTTTGACCCTTATATGTACGAATTTGTATGAAGAACAGTGTCAAAATCGCTTGCGCCATCATTACTCTAGGTTGTGTTGAAAGTTTCACTCGACTTGGCACACTAGAATATTTTTAATAGCAAGTCTGAGATACCAACAATATAAGTTCACGAAGTGTCAATTTAATCATTCTTAAAACGGCTGTATCTCCCTCAATTTTGCCGAGCGCGCCTTAATTTCTTTTTTATTCAACTTTTCCACACTTTTCCCATCTAGAAAATGCATTTTTATTAAAATCCTCAACATTTGGCGGGATCTGCATTTCACCCCAGATATCTTTACTATCAAAAGAGATAGCTTTAAAATGTATTATTTTATTAAAAATGATTTTTTTAAACCAAAACTATTATTAAATCCTTAACTGGCAGCCCTGAAACCTGAAACAGTTAGCTAATTTGCAATACCTGTTTGGTAATTCCAAATGAAGATAACTTTTAAGGTAACAATAACTCAATACAAATTTACTCTATTTAGTGTCTATAAATACTATTGACAACTTTTCTGACAAGTCCTCTTTGTTTAAATCTTTTTTACTCTAAATAATCCTACAATATGATGTTCTCTGTTATTATAACGTTGATATTATTTTTTTGTAAAGTAACAGTAGATTAGAAACACGTAATAGTATCATATATCTAAATACTTGCTTTTATCACACATACTTTGTTACCTGTTCATTCTTATTTTATTATTATTGATAATCTCCTGTGTACCACTGTATACTTATAATATGATTGTAAAGGCCGTTATATAACGTTTAAATAAATAAATTTAAAAAAAAATCAACATTACTTGCAACAACAAATGAAAAAAGTAAAGGTACCCATACAGTAAATAGCATAACCCAACAAGAGAAAAAGTAAAGTAAAGGCTAAAATCAACATCAAGAATGAGAAACAGATAGCATTATATCAAAACTGTAGAAATTTTCTGGTTTTTTACTTTTATACAGAATGAATATAATATACCTTGACATATTAACAGAATTGAATTTATTTCCAAGCCTCTGAGCCTTCTGAATGGTGAAGAAAATATGTATTTCTGACCAGCTGGTGTACCCGGCATGCATTGCTAAGCCATTTAATAAAGAAATTATTTCTCCATGCGCGTCCTTTCCCATTCGTCCCGTTCACCTTTCTCCTCCCCTTCCTCTACCGCGTCCCCTTCCACTCTCGAATTTCCACTCCTCCTTCTCCACCTTCCCTCTCCTCATTCTACCCCTCCCCCTTCCCCGTCCCGCGAACCCCCCTCCGAGTTCCCCTCCCCCCCACCCGTATTCGCCTTCCCCCTCCCGCGGATCCCCCTTCCGAGTTCCCCTCCACCCTACCGAGTTCCCCTCCACCCTGCTGCATTCCATACATTCATTTCCGATGCATTCAGTTTAAACCTCCCGGGTTCCCCTCCCTCCTCCTGCATTCCATACATTCATTCCCGATACATTCAGATTTCAAACAGCTCGCGTGCCACTTATTGCAATTTGTATACAAATTTCGTGATGCCAGATCTCGTATATGTTATTCTGATGTATGAGTTATATAATTGTAAGGTTTCATTAAAATCCATTCAGTAGTTTTTGCGTGAAAGAGTAACAAACACACATAGATCCGTGATTCGTTTAATATTATGGCTAACCGATGGCAAATGATCTAACGCCATTTTGAACATTTTCACTAAAACATTGTTCTGATGAAGAAAAGATTGCAGTTCTTGGACAATGGTTCGTTTCAGTCGGTCTAGCGAAGAGCCGCTAAAGTTTCCTACTTGCATATTATATTACTTTTTTTATCCGAATACAACACAAAAGGCCCAACTTCTTCCAAACTTCTGGAGCCAATGATACTACGGTATCCCCAATTTTGGTATGTTGTGAGGCTGAAGGCATTTGGGAGGGGAAGGAGACGTGGAATATATACTTGGCTATTTATATAGTCATCAAACACAGTTAAAGCCATTTAAAGTAAAAGTCTAATATTCAGGCACATTTTCCTCATCTCCTTCCCCTTCCCACTACCTTCAACCTCACAACATACCAAAAGCGGAGATCTCATGGTCTCATTGGTTCCAGACGGATGGGAAAAGTTCGGCCTCTTGTGTTGTGTTCGAATTGTTTATACTCGTATGCAAGAATGAACCTTCAGCGGTTTTTTGCTAAGCCGATTGCATGTATAAGTATGTCGTATTACCGCATGCTCTTTCGGAGAGTCGAAATTATTGTTAGTAAAAAAAAATTAAGTGGATTTTCAGTCAAGATGCCTGCACGTATAAATATATTGACTTTGATTGTACGGCCGAATATCCTCTTCGCAAGGGCGTAGCTAGGATTTTCTTAAGGGGGGGGGGGGGGGGCAGGTGTAGACAAACCAAGAATATATCTAATGTAAATGCTGCAACAAAATAATACCTACTGGGGGGGGGCTAGAGAATTTCAGAAATAGGTAATTTTCGTATACAAAAAAACCGTCAGGCAGAAAATTCTCCCCGATTCGGGACATTCCACACAGCTTAAGATGACATAGGCCCTGAGGGAAGTTATTTTCCTCAGGGCCTCCTGTGTGGAGTAAATGTAAAAAAAAACCTCTCCGTCGGGTGGCACCCCGGGTGGTCTGCCCCCCTAGCTAAGCTACTGCGTTCAAACGGTTTTCATTCATCGTTGATCTCAGCCAAGTTTTAACACGACGCAGTGTAGAAAAGGACCTCTCTATGTTACTTGTAGTGCAAGGTTGTGTCAAGAAAATAAGTATTGCTTTTTTTGTTGCGGGAAAGAAAATGTTCACCTCCTTAAACACTTCAGTAAAATCTAGTTTTTCGAGATCTTTTCTGGTCATACCCTTGTTCTGCCATTTTTTTTTATACTATAGTTCGGCTTCTTGATTAAAATTAAGTAAATCGTAGTATAGGCAAAAACTTTGTGCTTTTTCTTTAAAATCAATTAATGACGTATTCAATAATGCATTGTACAGGGATGTAGTGACATTAATCCGAAAGCAGGAAAATTTTGGTCAACAAAACGCGGCTACAATGCAGATATTAGGGAATCTACATAAGGAATGATAATCGCATGGAATGATAATGCCGGATACACGCGTCCCAAAAAGAATTTTGACTGGACACCCAGGTGGAAAGAGAAAAGTGGGAAGACCCAGACTGAGGTGGGAAGACGAAGTAAGAGGGGATGCAGCACAGCTTCTCCATGTACCAAATTGGAAGTCAGCCGCTGAGGACAGGAGGAGTTGGAGGCGACTGTTGCAGGAGGCCAAAGCTCGATATGGGCTGTAGCGCCATCGAAGAAGAAGAATCGCATGGAGTCTCAGCAAGGTAATTAAACCGATGTGGTTGGCAAGATGCAATGCGTGGGACTTGTTTATCAGTTCCAAAGGCAGCTGCAGTTCTAATTGAAATATCTAAAATATTTTCGCTCTCTATGTCTACGTTGCGTCTATGATCATTTATAACAGAAATTAAACCTTTAATATGACCCATACATGCGTACATATTGATAGTTTCCGATTGTAAGGCATTGGCAATAAGTTCCAATATGCCCGAGTACTTGGCTATCAGTTGAACACATATAATGAAAACTGATTTAATAACAGCGCAATGTAACTTTTGGCACGTTTTGTTGATTTTTCATTAATCATGATGAACTAAAAAAGTAATAATAAAAATTAAATTGATTCTCACAAACAATAGGCTACCGACGTAAACTTTACGATTTGTCAGCATTCCTGCACCTTCCAGGGGGGGGGGGCAGCTGCCACCCCCTGCCCGTACCTCGCTACGCTCTTGCCTCTTCGCAGACTTAGACCGGTTACAGTGCTCGACCGACGCGACGGTCGAAGCGTACGGTCGGTCCTGACGATACGCATGCGCACGGTCGGTCCTGACGATACGCATACCACCGACCGACCGTCGGTGCGTACCGTCAGCTCACGCTTGACCAATTAGCTGACCGGACTTCGTACGCGAAATTAATTAATTAATAGCTGCTTATTATCGTCGTAAACGTATTAGGAACAGAATACGTAGATATCACGTAATCCCGATCGTCGCCCAGAGAGCATTTCTAGCTCGTCGGTCGACCGACGGTACGGATGCGCACGCGCTCGACCGACGATTCTCATACGCACTGCGTAGTGATATACGCATGCGTACGGTCGGTTCTGCACTGAACGATTTATGAATTTTCATACAAATGACAAGCGCGACTGACGTACGCACTGACCGTCGGTCGAGCACTGTAACCGGCCTTAGTTGATCAAATAATCTTTTAGAGGATCAACTGTCGGGGGGTCAACTGTCGGCGGGAAAACTGTCGGGGGAAATCAACGGTCGGGGGGGTCAACTGTCGGGGGGTCAACCGAATAATTCACCCAAGGCCTATGTTGTCTTTGGGGATGCTGTTTAAAAAGGTTTTTACAAAAAAAGGAAGGCGATGATGGTCTAGTAAGGAGAATGGTGTGAGTGTAGAATGGGAATATGGGGGTCAGTGTGTCCAGGAGTGACGAACATGTGAATCCAAGCTTCCCAAGGTGCATGGCGATGGTCTGGTAAGGAGAAAGGTGTGAGTGTAGGGAGTGTGGGAATATGGATATGGGGGTCAGTGTATTCAGGAGTAACGAACTTGTGAATCCACGCCTCCCAAGGTGCAAGGCGGTGGTCTGATAAGGAAAAAGGTGTGAGTTTAGTGTGGAAATATGGGGGTCAGTGTGTCCAGGAGTGACGAACGTATGAATCCACGCTTCCCAAGGTGCAAGGTGATGGTCTGGTAAGGAGAATGGTGTGAGTGTAGTGTGGGAATATGGGGGTCAGTGTGTCCAGGAGTGACGAACGTATGAATCCACGCTTCCCAAGGTGCAAGGTGATGGTCTGGTAAGGAAAAAGGTGTGAGTGTAGTGTGGAAATATGGGGGTCAGTGTGTCCAGGAGTGACGAACGTATGAATCCACGCTTCCCAAGGTGCAAGGTGATAGTCTGGTAAGGAGAATGGTGTGAGTGTAGTGTGGGAATATGGGGGTCAGTGTGTCCAGGAGTGACGAACGTGTGAATGCGCGCCTCCCAAGGTGCAAGGCAATGATCTGGTGAGGAGAAAGGTGTGAGTGTAGTGTGGAAATATGGGAGTCAGTGTATCCAGGAGTGAAGAACTTGTGAATCCACGCCTCCCAAGAAGCAAGGCAATGATCTGGTGAGGAGAAAGGTGTGAGTGTAGTGTGGGAATATGGGGGTCAGTGTGTCCAAGAGTGAAGAACGTGTGAATCCACGCCTCCCAAGGTGCAAGGCGATGGTCCTGAAAGGAGAAAGGTGTGAGTGTAGTGTGGGAATATGGGGGTCAGTGTGTCCAAGAGTGAAGAACGTGTGAATCCACGCCTCCCGAGGTGCAAGGCGATGGTCCTGAAAGGAGAAAGGTGTGAGTGTAGTGTGGGAATATGGGGGTCAGTGTGTCCAAGAGTGAAGAACGTGTGAATCCACGCCTCCCAAGGTGCAAGGCGATGGTCCTGAAAGGAGAAAGGTGTGAGTGTAGTGTGGGAATATGGGGGTCGTGTGACCAGGAGTGAGGATCGTGTGAATCCATGCCTGCCAAGGTGCAAGGCGATGGTCTGGGGACCTACTCTCTATCTTTTGGTTTCACAAACCAGTACGTTTGTGGTTTAACCTTCACTAGCGGGCACTTTCAACTAAGCGGACACGGTCTAATATTACTGAAATATCTCTGTAAATATACTAAAAATAGAGTTCATATTTTAGGTATTCCTCCGTAATACATTTATGTATTGGTTTAAACAATTACAACATAAATATTAACTGAGTGTACGGCACCGGAGCGCGAGGAAGTTTTTAGCACGATAGGAGGAGGGTTATTACGCATTTGTGACGTAGCTAAACCTGCGGTATGAACGTTGTGGAAGATAGAGAGTAGGCCCCCTGGTGAGGAGAAAGGTGTGAGTGTAGTGTGTGATGGGGGTCAGTGTATCCAGGAGTAACGAACGTGTGAATTCACGCCTTCCAAGATACAAGGATAAGCAAACTTAAATGTTACTTGTTCAACCAATACTTTTAGAAGAGATGTCACAGAATTTTATTGGATATTATAATATTAAACAATTTCAAACTTTTTTCCATTTAATTCATTTGTGACAGTAACTTGTTTCAGCCTGTTAAGACCATCTTCAGACGATATTAATATACACTTATATGACAACAATGAAATGGGTTATTAATAATTCATGGAAGGTATATCCCAAACTAATCTACTCATATAAACCCGAAATAATTATACCTACTGGTAATAACTAAATAGCTAGAAATTCGATAGTCAAAGACGACATAGCAACAGGTGTGGGAAAAACCACAACCCCACCCCCCCCCCCCCTCCCTCACCTTCTCTAATGTGTTATATATATACACCCTTCTGAAGATGGTATTAACAGGATGAAAGTCTAAAGACAAAGTAAAAAATTAATAACCCGTCTCTAAGGGAAATCACTCGCAACACAGGAATATAAACACGAAATGTATTTTCAAAAAGTCTTGCTTCATGCTTGCGTCATCAAATCAAAAGCCAAACGCATTTCAAGGTAAAGAGACAGATGTAAGTACAGGTCGTTTCTGCCACTCGTTCATATGAGTTCAACAGCGCGGCTGTGGATCGATTTCTCGGCCTCTGTGACTTCAAGACTGCTTCATGCTTGCGTCATCAAATCAAAAGCCAAACGCATTTCAAGGTAAAGAGACAGATGTAAGTACAGGTCGTTTCTGCCACTCGTTCATATGAGTTCAACAGCGCGGCTGTGGATCGATTTCTTCGCCTCTGTGACTTCAAGACTGCTTCATGCTTGCGTCATCAAATCAAAAGCCAAACGCATTTCAAGGTAAAGAGACAGATGTAAGTACAGGTCGTTTCTGCCACTCGTTCTCGAGTTCAACAGCGCGGCTGTGGATCGATTTCTCGGCCTCTGTGACTTCAAGACTGCTTCATGCTTGCGTCATCAAATCAAAAGCCAAACGCATTTCAAGGTAAAGAGACAGATGTAAGTACAGGTCGTTTCTGCCACTCGTTCATGAGTTCAACAGCGCGGCTGTGGATCGATTTCTTCGCCTCTGTGACTTCAAGACTGCTTCATGCTTGCGTCATCAAATCAAAAGCCAAACGCATTTCAAGGTAAAGAGACAGATGTAAGTACAGGTCGTTTCTGCCACTCGTTCATGAGTTCAACAGCGCGGCTGTGGATCGATTTCTCGGCCTCTGTGACTTCAAGACTGCTTCATGCTTGCGTCATCAAATCAAAAGCCAAACGCATTTCAAGGTAAAGAGACAGATGTAAGTACAGGTCGTTTCTGCCACTCGTTCATGAGTTCAACAGCGCGGCTGTGGATCGATTTCTCGGCCTCTGTGACTTCAAGACTGCTTCATGCTTGCGTCATCAAATCAAAAGCCAAACGCATTTCAAGGTAAAGAGACAGATGTAAGTACAGGTCGTTTCTGCCACTCGTTCATATGAGTTCAACAGCGCGGCTGTGGATCGATTTCTCGGCCTCTGTGACTTCAAGACTGCTTCATGCTTGCGTCATCAAATCAAAAGCCAAACGCATTTCAAGGTAAAGAGACAGATGTAATTACAGGTCGTTTCTGCCACTCGTTCATGAGTTCAACAGCGCGGCTGTGGATCGATTTCTCGGCCTCTGTGACTTCAAGACTGCTTCATGCTTGCATCATCAAATCAAAAGCCAAACGCATTTCAAGGTAAAGAGACAGATGTAAGTACAGGTCGTTTCTGCCACTCGTTCATATGAGTTCAACAGCGCGGCTGTGGATCGATTTCTCGGCCTCTGTGACTTCAAGACTGCTTCATGCTTGCGTCATCAAATCAAAAGCCAAACGCATTTCAAGGTAAAGAGACAGATGTAAGTACAGGTCGTTTCTGCCACTCGTTCATGAGTTCAACAGCGCGGCTGTGGATCGATTTCTCGGCCTCTGTGACTTCAAGACTGCTTCATGCTTGCGTCATCAAATCAAAAGCCAAACGCATTTCAAGGTAAAGAGACAGATGTAAGTACAGGTCGTTTCTGCCACTCGTTCATATGAGTTCAACAGCGCGGCTGTGGATCGATTTCTCGGCCTCTGTGACTTCAAGACTGCTTCATGCTTGCGTCATCAAATCAAAAGCCAAACGCATTTCAAGGTAAAGAGACAGATGTAAGTACAGGTCGTTTCTGCCACTCGTTCATGAGTTCAACAGCGCGGCTGTGGATCGATTTCTCGGCCTCTGTGACTTCAAGACTGCTTCATGCTTGCGTCATCAAATCAAAAGCCAAACGCATTTCAAGGTAAAGAGACAGATGTAAGTACAGGTCGTTTCTGCCACTCGTTCATATGAGTTCAACAGCGCGGCTGTGGATCGATTTCTCGGCCTCTGTGACTTCAAGACTGCTTCATGCTTGCGTCATCAAATCAAAAGCCAAACGCATTTCAAGGTAAAGAGACAGATGTAAGTACAGGTCGTTTCTGCCACTCGTTCATGAGTTCAACAGCGCGGCTGTGGATCGATTTCTCGGCCTCTGTGACTTCAAGACTGCTTCATGCTTGCGTCATCAAATCAAAAGCCAAACGCATTTCAAGGTAAAGAGACAGATGTAAGTACAGGTCGTTTCTGCCACTCGTTCATGAGTTCAACAGCGCGGCTGTGGATCGATTTCTCGGCCTCTGTGACTTCAAGACTGCTTCATGCTTGCGTCATCAAATCAAAAGCCAAACGCATTTCAAGGTAAAGAGACAGATGTAAGTACAGGTCGTTTCTGCCACTCGTTCATATGAGTTCAACAGCGCGGCTGTGGATCGATTTCTCGGCCTCTGTGACTTCAAGACTGCTTCATGCTTGCGTCATCAAATCAAAAGCCAAACGCATTTCAAGGTAAAGAGACAGATGTAAGTACAGGTCGTTTCTGCCACTCGTTCATGAGTTCAACAGCGCGGCTGTGGATCGATTTCTCGGCCTCTGTGACTTCAAGACTGCTTCATGCTTGCGTCATCAAATCAAAAGCCAAACGCATTTCAAGGTAAAGAGACAGATGTAAGTACAGGTCGTTTCTGCCACTCGTTCATATGAGTTCAACAGCGCGGCTGTGGATCGATTTCTCGGCCTCTGTAACTTCAAGACTGCTTCATGCTTGCGTCATCAAATCAAAAGCCAAACGCATTTCAAGGTAAAGAGAGAGATGTAAGTACAGGTCGTTTCTGCCACTCGTTCATGAGTTCAACAGCGCGGCTGTGGATCGATTTCTCGGCCTCTGTGACTTCAAGACTGCTTCATGCTTGCGTCATCAAATCAAAAGCCAAACGCATTTCAAGGTAAAGAGACAGATGTAAGTACAGGTCGTTTCTGCCACTCGTTCATATGAGTTCAACAGCGCGGCTGTGGATCGATTTCTCGGCCTCTGTGACTTCAAGACTGCTTCATGCTTGCGTCATCAAATCAAAAGCCAAACGCATTTCAAGGTAAAGAGACAGATGTAAGTACAGGTCGTTTCTGCCACTCGTTCATGAGTTCAACAGCGCGGCTGTGGATCGATTTCTCGGCCTCTGTGACTTCAAGACTGCTTCATGCTTGCGTCATCAAATCAAAAGCCAAACGCATTTCAAGGTAAAGAGACAGATGTAAGTACAGGTCGTTTCTGCCACTCGTTCATATGAGTTCAACAGCGCGGCTGTGGATCGATTTCTCGGCCTCTGTGACTTCAAGACTGCTTCATGCTTGCGTCATCAAATCAAAAGCCAAACGCATTTCAAGGTAAAGAGACAGATGTAAGTACAGGTCGTTTCTGCCACTCGTTCATATGAGTTCAACAGCGCGGCTGTGGATCGATTTCTCGGCCTCTGTGACTTCAAGACTGCTTCATGCTTGCGTCATCAAATCAAAAGCCAAACGCATTTCAAGGTAAAGAGACAGATGTAAGTACAGGTCGTTTCTGCCACTCGTTCATGAGTTCAACAGCGCGGCTGTGGATCGATTTCTCGGCCTCTGTGACTTCAAGACTGCTT
Organism: Limnephilus marmoratus; assembly: GCA_917880885.1. NCBI lineage: Eukaryota > Metazoa > Arthropoda > Insecta > Trichoptera > Limnephilidae > Limnephilus > Limnephilus marmoratus. The sequence goes on from OU862934.1 coordinate 90,413, forward strand.
CATGCTTGCGTCATCAAATCAAAAGCCAAACGCATTTCAAGGTAAAGAGACAGATGTAAGTACAGGTCGTTTCTGCCACTCGTTCATATGAGTTCAACAGCGCGGCTGTGGATCGATTTCTCGGCCTCTGTGACTTCAAGACTGCTTCATGCTTGCGTCATCAAATCAAAAGCCAAACGCATTTCAAGGTAAAGAGACAGATGTAAGTACAGGTCGTTTCTGCCACTCGTTCATGAGTTCAACAGCGCGGCTGTGGATCGATTTCTCGGCCTCTGTGACTTCAAGACTGCTTCATGCTTGCGTCATCAAATCAAAAGCCAAACGCATTTCAAGGTAAAGAGACAGATGTAAGTACAGGTCGTTTCTGCCACTCGTTCATATGAGTTCAACAGCGCGGCTGTGGATCGATTTCTCGGCCTCTGTAACTTCAAGACTGCTTCATGCTTGCGTCATCAAATCAAAAGCCAAACGCATTTCAAGGTAAAGAGAGAGATGTAAGTACAGGTCGTTTCTGCCACTCGTTCATGAGTTCAACAGCGCGGCTGTGGATCGATTTCTCGGCCTCTGTGACTTCAAGACTGCTTCATGCTTGCGTCATCAAATCAAAAGCCAAACGCATTTCAAGGTAAAGAGACAGATGTAAGTACAGGTCGTTTCTGCCACTCGTTCATATGAGTTCAACAGCGCGGCTGTGGATCGATTTCTCGGCCTCTGTGACTTCAAGACTGCTTCATGCTTGCGTCATCAAATCAAAAGCCAAACGCATTTCAAGGTAAAGAGACAGATGTAAGTACAGGTCGTTTCTGCCACTCGTTCATGAGTTCAACAGCGCGGCTGTGGATCGATTTCTCGGCCTCTGTGACTTCAAGACTGCTTCATGCTTGCGTCATCAAATCAAAAGCCAAACGCATTTCAAGGTAAAGAGACAGATGTAAGTACAGGTCGTTTCTGCCACTCGTTCATATGAGTTCAACAGCGCGGCTGTGGATCGATTTCTCGGCCTCTGTGACTTCAAGACTGCTTCATGCTTGCGTCATCAAATCAAAAGCCAAACGCATTTCAAGGTAAAGAGACAGATGTAAGTACAGGTCGTTTCTGCCACTCGTTCATGAGTTCAACAGCGCGGCTGTGGATCGATTTCTCGGCCTCTGTGACTTCAAGACTGCTTCATGCTTGCGTCATCAAATCAAAAGCCAAACGCATTTCAAGGTAAAGAGACAGATGTAAGTACAGGTCGTTTCTGCCACTCGTTCATATGAGTTCAACAGCGCGGCTGTGGATCGATTTCTCGGCCTCTGTGACTTCAAGACTGCTTCATGCTTGCGTCATCAAATCAAAAGCCAAACGCATTTCAAGGTAAAGAAAGAGACAGATGTAAGTACAGGTCGTTTCTGCCACTCGTTCATGAGTTCAACAGCGCGGCTGTGGATCGATTTCTCGGCCTCTGTGACTTCAAGACTGCTTCATGCTTGCGTCATCAAATCAAAAGCCAAACGCATTTCAAGGTAAAGAGACAGATGTAAGTACAGGTCGTTTCTGCCACTCGTTCATGAGTTCAACAGCGCGGCTGTGGATCGATTTCTCGGCCTCTGTGACTTCAAGACTGCTTCATGCTTGCGTCATCAAATCAAAAGCCAAACGCATTTCAAGGTAAAGAGACAGATGTAAGTACAGGTCGTTTCTGCCACTCGTTCATATGAGTTCAACAGCGCGGCTGTGGATCGATTTCTCGGCCTCTGTGACTTCAAGACTGCTTCATGCTTGCGTCATCAAATCAAAAGCCAAACGCATTTCAAGGTAAAGAGACAGATGTAAGTACAGGTCGTTTCTGCCACTCGTTCATGAGTTCAACAGCGCGGCTGTGGATCGATTTCTCGGCCTCTGTGACTTCAAGACTGCTTCATGCTTGCGTCATCAAATCAAAAGCCAAACGCATTTCAAGGTAAAGAGAGAGATGTAAGTACAGGTCGTTTCTGCCACTCGTTCATGAGTTCAACAGCGCGGCTGTGGATCGATTTCTCGGCCTCTGTGACTTCAAGACTGCTTCATGCTTGCGTCATCAAATCAAAAGCCAAACGCATTTCAAGGTAAAGAGACAGATGTAAGTACAGGTCGTTTCTGCCACTCGTTCATGAGTTCAACAGCGCGGCTGTGGATCGATTTCTCGGCCTCTGTGACTTCAAGACTGCTTCATGCTTGCGTCATCAAATCAAAAGCCAAACGCATTTCAAGGTAAAGAGACAGATGTAAGTACAGGTCGTTTCTGCCACTCGTTCATGAGTTCAACAGCGCGGCTGTGGATCGATTTCTCGGCCTCTGTGACTTCAAGACTGCTTCATGCTTGCGTCATCAAATCAAAAGCCAAACGCATTTCAAGGTAAAGAGACAGATGTAAGTACAGGTCGTTTCTGCCACTCGTTCATGAGTTCAACAGCGCGGCTGTGGATCGATTTCTCGGCCTCTGTGACTTCAAGACTGCTTCATGCTTGCGTCATCAAATCAAAAGCCAAACGCATTTCAAGGTAAAGAGACAGATGTAAGTACAGGTCGTTTCTGCCACTCGTTCATGAGTTCAACAGCGCGGCTGTGGATCGATTTCTCGGCCTCTGTGACTTCAAGACTGATAATTAAGTATTTCGTTTCACCAAACGGCCTCCCTTTTTTACATAATATTGCACAAGAGGCTCTAATTTAAAAAATCCTTAGGTGGCCTTTGTCAACTTGGGGGATGCTGTGGGGAGGGTATTTTTAGGTAAAGGAAGGATAGGAATTTCTGGGAAGGAAAAAGGTGTGAGGGGTGGTGTGGAAACTGGGAGTTAAGGTGATCAGGAGTGACGAACATATGAATCCATCCGTCCCACTGAGGTGCATGGAGATGGGTCACATAAAAGTATGTCGTATTCTTTTATTTGGCCGTACGGCCTTACCGCATGCTCCTTCGGTTTTACGGCCGTATATCCTCATTGTGTACTTGAAGAAATAATGTTTTAGGGGATCAACTGTCCGAGGGATAAATTGGCAGAGGGATGCACTCTTCGGGGGATCAACTGTCGGTGGGCCAAATGTCGGCGTGCCAATTGTCGGCGTGCCAATTGTCGGGTCACCGTAAATAATTGATATTCATATCTATTTGTGATTTGTTTTACAGATGTTTGCAAAAGTTGGCGTTTTTCGAGTTCGTGTTTTTTCAGCTTTTATTTACTAAATCTATTTACCAAACAGGTGGCAACAAATTGGTATTATCTAAGATGGACATTGCGACGAAGATGAATTCGTATATATTTGTAAAAATGCGATTATTATAATATTATAATAAAAGAATTCCGAAGGAACGAATATCCCAAAACGTGTGAAATTAATTTCCCTTTCTTTTGCACATTTCCTTGGGGCTGCTTTGTTATTAAGGAATGATAAATAGCTTAACATTAGGCCCTTTCTTCAGGTACTCTATATTCTTATTAGGTTTAATGCTGTGTTAGTTAGGGTAGAGGATGCGGAACGATAGGTGTTTATTTATTTAAAATTTACGGCACAAAGTGCCATTTACAAACATGTGTTATTTATTATATATAAACAGTCATAGTACAGTGAAGAAAGATTTTTTTTTTAATTTCTCATAATAAGAGAAAAAGAGAAAAAATTTCTAACAACTAATGAAAACTTCAAAAGGATACAATGAAATAAATAGAATAACTTGTTATGAAGTAACCTCGTTACAATACGTAAGGCTGAAATGCTTGATAAGTAGAGCCTTGTATTTCAATAAGGAAATATGAAAAATATCAGCAACAAATGCATAAAAATTACCAATGGTGAGTATTCTATTTATAACAGAATTATATCCAGCAACAGACGTATAATTGTCACAATAATACATACTAGGGAACCTTGATCTTATGGTAGGTACATGAAAGTGAATCAACTTTAATATATCAGGACTATCCAACTGATGATTTACAATTTTGTATAAAAATATGAGATCAAAAATTTTTCTTCTGTCACTTAACTTCGACAATTTCAATGAGTGTAATAAAAAGTCATAATTTATTGATTCTAAAGGGATTCCAAGTCGAAAATTAATACACCTCAAAAACTTGCGTTGAACTTTTTCAATGATATTAATGTGATTATTAAAGACAGGTGACCAAATTGTAGAGTTATATTCTAGAATGCTTCTAACGAGAGATGTGAACAGAATTTTTAATGTGTGAATATTTTTAAAATCTTTGGAAATCCTTAAAATAAAACCTAACATTTTCATAGCCCTGTTGGCTATAGAAGTTATATGAGATACAAAGCAGAGTTTCTGGTCAAAAATGATGCCTAGGTCAAGTATTTCGACTACAGAGATTAAGTCTACATTACAGAGTGCATAATTATATATTATTGGGCGTTTAATTTTGTAGAACCTCATAACTTGGCATTTGTTAATATTTAGCTGAAGTTTATTTCCTGAACACCATTTGAAAAAACTATTGAGATTCTCTTGCAAGATTATGCAATCGTGCACATTATTAATGACTTTAAACAATTTCATATCGTCGGCAAAGAGTAAAACTTCGACATCATGGAAAATGCTAGTAACGTCATTGATGAATAGGATAAATAATAAAGGTCCCAGGTGAGAACCTTGCGGCACACCGCTGGTAGCAATAAATTCGTAGGATAAACAGTCATTGATCTTTACAAAGAGTAACCTATCAGATAGGTAGCTGATCAACCAAGCCAAAAAATTACCACTTATCCCTAATTTTTTTAGTTTATTTATTAATATTTTGTGGCAGTTATGGTGGCTATAGTGTATTGATTAATCATGTAGTTTCAGCTTCCTTCATTAGATGTCAATAGCATAGTTAGTAATACGAAGTTTCGCCATATCCCAACAGATGGCAGTTGGGTATGATATCAGATGAGTACAATCTATCATCGTTCTTGTCTAAGGCATGAACGGTTATGATGATTGCCGAAAGCATCAGCAAGTTGGGCGGGCACTTCTTGTCAGCCAGCCGGAGCGGCAGAACTACCCAGTTATTTATTATTGTACCTAATATCTAAGTAACTCCCCCAATATGTACCATTATTTTCACTATTTGGGCGTACAATTATTTTCACTCAAATATTGAAAGGGTTAAAAAATTATTAAGTAAATAAAACTTTGGGTCAAAAATAAAGTTCGCAAATTACGGCCATTAGAAATTTTGATTTTTTTATTATTTAACCATGGAATACGCTTTTGATTTATTTCCAAATACTATAAAAATATTATAGTTGGATAAATAGGGTTATAAAAATATACTACCGCCAAGCAGTTGAACTTTCGATAAAGATAAACAATGACTATCGATATTTCCACAAACGACCTTCACTTCTTTCACATCCAAGCATCTTAAACACTTGTACATCTACAGACTGTATAACTCACCAACTAACATCACGTTTCCCGGCAGGCGTAGGAAACGAGAATTTAAAGTATTGGTATTATTTTAATAAACACTTTATGACGTTATCTATGCCTACTTCTGTAGGATTTTCTTTACTTATTAACCTCTTCATAAAAGATATGCGAGTCATCTTTGTTATATTTGTGATTAGTCGAAGTATACAACCCGCAGCAACTTTTGAAATAATTCTAATAAATACTTGATTTTTTTAGTAATGGTAAAGATAACACGGAATAAGAGTGTTTAAAGTAGATAAATCACAGATTCATATTTATTACTTTTAACTGCTGTTTTTCTATTAATTTTACATCATAATGTATCCATTTTCCCCGTCTATTCAATGGACAGACGAATTCTCTATTACGTAAATAAAAGAGCTTTTAATTACCCTGCTCCTCCGGACCTTGTGATAACACTATCAATACAGATGGCTGTTCCAATCAAACGGCTATTTCACGTATATTTAATATCAGTAGATAAGGTTTGCAAAAAACAGGTTTAGCTATCATCGCGTGTAGTAACAGGAACAGTGGAACAGCGCGGCCAGTTTCACAGTAAAGCCTGATTTACACGGTCATTAGGCTTTATATTGTCGCCAGGTTTATTATATGCAGGGCGGTTTATGAAATTTAAATATTTTATACGTATTATTTATAATTTATACTACCAATAAAAGCATGGATTTCGTGCTAAAAACATTTATTAATATTTAATTAGGCGTGTCCTTTCAGTTTGGTTCGTACACGGGGGAATGGAACTACACCTCACTTCATACTCTTTCTAGGTGAACTGTGTCACCCGCCCTACCTTACTTATTGCCGATCCGCAAGATTACCAATAAACTAAAAATAAATAAAACATAGGATAATTTAATAATGATATGTTCTACTAGCAAAGTTATTGAAAGTGGTCACTTTAACTTAAGGTCCTTATTTTTACACTACAGATAAACAACCGATATTATATGAGGTCTTCACAGCCAAAAGTATTATCGTGATTTATTTTTGGGGTATTATACCATGTTGCACTGCCTCCTTCTTTAGCCAACGTGGAATGAAGAAGGTAGCGCAATACGGCATAATGCCCAAAAGTAAATAACAATGATAAACAATAACAAATAAATAATACCTACATAACAAAACATGTATGGCGTACGAAGTAATGCACCAATTTCACCAAAGTAGCACTAAATTTGGTACTATTTTATTATATTATATTGTATTCATAGTTTATATTTCTATCTATATTTATAGTTATTGTTTTTATATTTTAGCAGGAGTAGTTCAAGACACAAGCGCGGTGTATATTCATACTGTCGTACTTATAATATAATACTGTATAAAACATGTTTTAAATCAGTGAAAATAATTTGTAGCTACAAAAATCATTGCAGTTTCATCGCTCAAAAAAGTCATATAGATTATTAAGTTCGTTATTATATCTAATATTGTAAATTTTAATATAGTTTCTCCTATAAGTGTACTTGTATTAAAAGTTCAAACTCCTAAACACATAACCTAACATAATTTGATTTCTTTATGTTGTAAATCTTTTGTAATTCCTCCATCTTGTTCTTTTAATTCCTCCATATTGTAAATCTGAATGTATTATACATATGTTACCAGGTTAATTCGGTAAATCCGATTATAATATGTGCTACCAGATTACCTTTCTACTTTGTCACAAAAAAATGTATGTGTACTTATATTTATATATTTTATATACATTTTCTTTATTACACACCTTAGCTTCAGAGAAAAATGAAATTTTCAGTTTTTTTTTTGTTTTTGTTATGTAATTATGTACATTTCAGGTATAATATGAACTAACATGTCAATTTGTCTGTCCTGGAACGGGAAACTTTCCTAGTTGGACAGGCAAAGCTTCCTAATTGTAATTTGTACTTTCTTTTGTATCTATAATAAATAAATAAAAAAATAATAAATAAAAAAAACAACTCACGAAGAAGTCGGGGACGCCCGAGGAAGACATGGCATGACCAAGTGAATCCGATACTTGAGTCGGGCCATGTGAAGAGTCGGAATAATAGAAAAGCATGGAGAACATGAACGAGGCAAAGAGTGTTTGCCAAGATCGAGTTGTTTGGCGGTCCGTCCTCTCTGCCTACCCCTGCGGGGAAACGGCATGATGGTTAGTTAGTTAGTTAACAACTGTTCTACCTCCATATATTATAACTCCACACAGGAAGCTCGGTGAAAAATTATTTTCTCTGAGGGCCTATGTCATCTTTGGGAATGCTGTATGGATTTTTTTAAGGAAAGGAAGAGGAGTAAGTTTTGGAAAGGAAATGGTAAGAGGTGTGTTTAAGAATTTGGGATCAGTGAGTCCAGGAGTGGCGAACGTATAAATCCATCCCTCCCACTGTGATGCAAGGCGATGGGTCGAGAGAGACTGGCTGGAGAGGCTCCCCCAACCGACTACTCCCGAACCGGCCCGCCACGCAGTCAGTAGGCCGGTTCAGTTTTGTTATAAAATAAGTTTGAAAAGGTGATATAAAGTTTTGTAAAATGAAAGTAATTTACCAATGCAGCGAATGTCCAATGGCCTCGGAAGGAAATAATGGCTGGTCTTTACCTGGAACAACAAGACAATACCTACATTAGTATTAGTGACCATATTGCTATCAACAATTAGTCTAACACAAACACCCAACAACAAGATACAGATATCAAATCACCGACAAGATCTTTAATTCGAAACCAGGGAATGAACCATTTCACCCTTATTTCAATTATATAACTCATATTAATGTTCTTACCGCATCATTTTGCCGAAACAACCACCAAATGATTCCATTGTTTACTGAACCGTTATCGCAAAAACAATTACATACTACGAACTATGAACAATTCCTCCAGCCTTTATCTGTGAAAATCTGGTAATAATTAAAACTTAAAGCATAAATTGAACCCGCGAATTGATTACAATATTGTGTATTCTGAGTACTGGGAATTAAATAATTCTCAACAACGGGTTAGTTATTTAGTTATGCGAGCAATTGAACTGTTTCATTATAGGGGTATTCTACAGGACACGGAAGAAGGACCAGCGTTAAAATTCTTGCATTTAGTTCAGTCTTATAAAGTGTTTTATTCATTTTCCTTTGCAAATATGGATTATCCAGAGCATTTCCCACCCTTTCAACTTGTTAGTTTAGTTCTGTCTTCCCGGTTATATAAAGTAGCAGTGACGAGCACTTCTAGTCCAGACTATGTTTTTTTTTTTTACATTACCTCCACACAGGAGGTCCTGAGGAAAATAATTTCCCTCAGGGCCTATGTCTTCTGGGATGCTGTGTGGAAGGTCTTTTTGAGGAGAGGAAGGAATGAACATTGGTCTTGAAGAGACCCATGTTGTAGGAAGGAGGAAACACAGAGGCCGGCAAATCATTCCACAGCCGAGCTGTTGAACACAAGAATGAGTTCAACCGTTCTCATGTGACAAATGTCAACCATGTACAAATGTTGGGCACGCGTTTGGCGTGTTTCCCGACTATGCACCGGTGCCGAAGGGATCAATGATGCTAGTTCCTCGGAGCATCTTCCATTGTAATAGCAGTAGAACAAGGATAGCATTCCCACCCGACGCCTGTGCTCTAAAGATTGCAATCCGTCTGTTAAGATGGGAGAATCTATCAACCGAACCGCCCGTTTCTGCACAGAGTCGAGGGTATTTTTCAGGTTTAGGCGAGATGGGCGTGCAATTTAAAATGAATAAATACATTCTTATATTGTTAATTAATACTGATTGCGTGCAATTATTATTTCTGAGTGCAATAATAATATATCATGCAGCGCGCGGATTTTTTTTTGCCAATACACTATCTCACTCTTCCCGTATGGCGCTGTCACTGTCACGCTACACCGAGATAACGAGATGCGCAGAAGGTCTACTGCGCACCCCCTCCAAGCGGCCGACCTGCTCCCGTTATACCGCTGCCAGATTGAACCATTATAAACCACAACTCGCATTAAATGTCCGGCGTCCGCACTGTCCGCAGTTCTTCTGTCTGCTCGCTCTGGCTAGTACCCTCCCTCAGCTGGCTTCCCGTGCCCCGCACGGCCCTCTGAGGACAGATATCTACTACCGTTGCTGAGTGCTTGAAGACTACCTAAACTCGTTTAGGCGCGCTCCTTCTCTTGGTTATTTGTGTTCCGCACAGCCCTTGGAAGACAGTAATCCGCCGAAAGCAAAATAGGTCAAATCCGCGAATGTGTTCCACTTTTGTTGTGCCCAAAAATTACGTTTACCGCAAGGATCTTTACCTAGTCCACAAGTGTTGTTCAATTGAAGCTACGCTTAGATAATACATCGTGTTTAAACCGTGACCGTAATGTTGTGATCGTTACTGTTTAATTATACTTTAAACTATTTATAATCCACCAAAAGAACCTATTATAAGACTGGCGCCCAAAAACCCGGCCAGACACATTAAAAGTGCTATAAATTGAATTCAGTGAAAAATTGCGACAACCCCGCAGACCTTCTTTTCAAGATGCAAAATAACGATGAAGGATCTAATATAACCTTCACACAGGAGCAATTTTCAGAGTTCTTAAACTTGATAAAGCGAATGCAATCAGAGCATACACGTACAGGCACTTTTATCACGTGCACGGCTCGCTATGATGGCACCCGAGACAGAAGTACTGTTGAGTGCTTCATAGCCGCGGCATCCTTTTTTAAATGCGCTGAGAAGATTGAAGACGAGAGCGCGCTGGAAGGACTGGCGCTGCTGTTAACTAAAGATGCCGCTGAATGGTGGCTCGGAGTAAAAGGGGAAATACGTACTTGGGAGGATGCAATCAATCTCTTAAGACAATCTTTTGCCCCCAAGAGACCGGCGTACAAGATTTACACGGAAATTTTCAACAGCAAACAGGATGCATCCATGTCCACCGATGTATTCATTGCAAAGCAACGATTGCTGCTTGCGGAGCTACCTCCGCCCATTCATCTAGAAGAGTTTCAACTTGACCTAGTATTTGGACAACTTAATGTCCGAATCAGGGATAGAATCTCCCGTGAATCGATCAGATCTTTCGCAGAGTTACTTGAAAAGGCGCGTACAGTAGAAGAGAATTTATGCGAGATCGCTGCAGAACCTGGTCCAGTGCGTATAAAGGACAACAAGTTCAAATGTCGTGTACGTTGCACGTATTGTCGTAGATTCGGACACTTGATGGAGGAGTGCCGTATCCGTCGGGTAAAAGAGGTGGAGGCGACCGGTGACGTCAAGTTTGCCTGTTTTGGTTGCGGTAAGCCCGGCATTGTTAGGAGCAAGTGCCCGCAGTGCAACCGAAGAAAAGTAAAAGTTCCTCGCAGACCAGTCGACTTCAACTAAACAAGTTGTAACTTTGCTGAAAATAAATTTTCTACTATGACTTTTGTACTTTTGTGATCTCTGTAACGATAATAAATTTTGTTATAACTAACCAAAAGCGTTTAGATATAAAAAAAGTAATTTTAACCATCTTCGTCTGGTAGAAAATAATGAAAGTAAAGGGTAGAATAACACTCTTTTCCATTTAACGGCATAGTTAACCCATTCATGACGAACTATTTTTTTCTCGAATTTCTTGTTGAAATTTCACAGGGGGGTTGGTTTTGGAGGTAGAAAATGGACGTTTTTCTCAGAATTAAAAAAAATGTTTCTTTACCCCCCAGGAAGCTAGAGAAGGGTGAGTTCCATATGGCACTTTCGGCAAATAACTAGTCGGAAATTTATTTTTTTCAACTTTATTCTAGATAATGTAAAATTTTGAACAAACTTATTTATTGAGGTAACCCTCGAAGCATTTCACGCATAGTGCAACCATACAACGTGGTCCATTCTATCAGTTCCGCCCAAAAGGAGGTTCCTTGGTTCCCTGAAGGTCCCACGAGGGAAGAAAGCTTCATCTCTCCTCTCCACTCCTTAGTTCCCCGAAGGCTCCACAATGGAGAGTTCTCCTCCATTTGGTTCCTTAAAGGCCTTACAAGGGAAGAAACCACTCCACCTTGGTTCCCCGAGGACCCCAGGAGGGAAAAGGACTTCATCTTCACTCCTCCGTGGTTCCCTAAAGGCCCCACCATGGAAGAGCTCACAGAGGTAGCCTCATTTCTCCTCTTCACCCCTACGTGGTTTCCTGAAGGCCCCACATGGGAAGAGGATATCATCTCTCCACTTCACTCCTCCTTGGTTTCCCGAAGGCCCCACGCCGGCAGAGTGCACTTCCCCTTGGTTCCCTGAAGGACCCACAAGAGGAGAGGTCGTGGAGTTGACCTCAGTCCTCCTCTCTATGGATTCTCCTCCTAGTTTCTCCTGCAGGCCCCGCGAAGAAAGTCCAGAGAGGTGGCCTCAGCGCTTCTAATTTTTCCAAAGGCCCCTAGTTTTTGAATGGTCTAATTTTTTGTCCACGAGTGACCAGGGAAATAGAAGGTCCACACCAGCAGAGCCTTGGGGCTCTTGGGTGCTGGAGTAAAATACTCCGAAATGCGACCCTGTTTCTCGGAGGCACCGTTCGTGACACCGTGACATGACATTCAGCCTGAGCACGGTAGCACACACCTTGGCTTGGGATCTATTGCAGGTTCGTGTTTCCACTCCCTGAGTGATGGGTTCGTCACACTCCCTACGCTCCACAAGTCGAGGTCACCGAAAGCTGAGTCCAAGGGCACATCTCCTAAATGCTCTAGATCAGGGTTCTCTGGTTCTGAATCAGAATCAGATGTACCTTTTACCGTTTTGTGTCAACGACGCCTAACAATTTGGCAATTAGAAAATAATTGTGCTCGAGAGATACTGGCAATTATTCCGCCGTCATCTTCATCAGCTGAATCTGCTCCGGACAAGTCACTCTCAATTGGCGGCTCCACAAACACATCCACTACTTCATCATCATCCAAATTCGTATCCAATTGTTCTTCAAGTAGTAACATCACGTCTTCAATAGTCAAACCCCTAAAACACACGAAAAAACAATGAAATCTTTGAAAAATTACATTTTATGTATAGTGAGATCTGCCGAAAGATCCATATGGAACCAATAATCAAAACCTTTAATTCACAGTACTCGCTTTAATATAATAATGATTATTTTTCTGACCAAATGTTTGTAAATAGGCAGAGAATTTCATTCTCTACAAATCATATTCAGTTTTGGAGAAAAAAATCAAATCTACTATATAAATTTAATGGATTACTTACTTCACTTGTTTTGACATTTAGAAAAAATTCCTTTTTTTTCCTAACTCAATAAAGACACGTCTGTCCACGTCGGCACACACAAACGAACTGAACGCAACCAAGACAAATGTGTTCATACATGCCTGTAGACTATGTCAAACTGTATTTGGCACCACTATTTTAACATATCGGCATGATGTGACTAAATGAATGCCTATACTTTTTCGAGTTCCATATGGAACCTTCGTCATGAATGGGTTAAGTATTTACTTTCAGCACGTGCAAATCTTTTACGTTTCGCCAAAATATTCGAAAATGGGTTACAAATCTTAGATTGTTAAAATGTGGGAACGGTACATTTTTATGTATTTTTCCACGCTGAACCTACCTTTTTTATTTCAATTTTAAGCGGAGTAATTGTTGTAAGAAGCAAGGCGAGGAGAAAGGCGAGAAGAAAGTTTGAAAAAGATAATTTGAAATCTGAAAGCAGTCCGTTCAAATGATAATTTCAAAGGAAATTGATATAAAGTTTAATTTGTACAACACAAGTTCTGTTATGTAATTATTATTACGCGCGACAGTTGTTTCGCTTTCTGAAGACATTATCAAACTGTAGTTAGGTCACTTAGAGTATGTCAATTAATAAAAATGAAACGGCTAAATTTGTAGGCTCGCAACACCAATTTAACTGTCAAATATTCTTTCAAATCGCAATGACACTTAATGTATAAAACACTGTAAGCAGCATTTAAAAAAATACTTTTTTGTTCTTATAGAAAAAAAAAATAGTTTGAAGTAGTGCTGTTGTTAAGGTACCTCATAAATTTGATTAAATGGTGTTTCATGAAGTTATTTGCTTTCATTAATATAACATAAATTTGAATTTAAAATTTAGGTAAAAAGAAAGAATCACTAAAATGATGAGTTTAGTTACACTACTTTTAGGTCTGCATGAGTTAAATATATTCAGATCTAAAATTAGAGATACTTATGATCTAAAACCCGGGCAACGCTGGATACTTAAGCTAGTATTAAATAAATGTGAGCAATTTCTAACTACTGTGGTTTTTATTTTACTATAATATCGTTATTCCTCATTGTATTAATAAAAATTGCAAAGGTATAATATACCTATACGCAATTCTAATTTTGAGAGCAGGTAACGAAATTGCAATAAAAATATATTTTTCCCACTTTTATGTGTTTTTGATTTTTTACAAAAAATGTAGGTTACACAGCTTTAGATTGCCACCATGTGATGTATTTTCAGTTTTGCCATTTGATCAACAGTGGCGACCTTTTGACGACCTCCGTAGTCCAGTGGGTAAGACTCTTGACTCACAATCCGGAGGTCGCGGGTTCGAACCCGGCATGCGCAAATAAATTTTATTTGATTAATTTGTGTTATTTCACAATTAGGTAATTCATTAAAAATAATATATATAGTATATTTGCGGCATGTTCCAGAGCGGAAGATACTATTAGTACCGCCCTGGTGTAAGACCACCATTCAGAATTGAAACGTTGCTTGAAAATGGCTTTAGCCGTGTTTAGTGACCAGATCTGAATAGCCAGGTACTTCCCAACCTTCCTCTTCCCCACCTCCTTCCCCTCCCCACTACCTTCAGCCTCACAACATACCCCAATTGGGGATGCCATAGTCTCACTGGCTCCAGACGGGAGCAGTTGAGATTCTTGTGCGGTATTCACTGTAAAAAAAGATGCGGCAAACAACATATCGAGAATTAACCATCAAGATTACTGATTACAGCTTGATAAATTGATGTTTTGGTCTGATCTGAGAATGATTATTGATTGGCGCTTGGAGTGATGCAGGAGTCTGTCTACCGTCCTCTTTTGCATAAGGCAGCTCCATAATAAATACCAGTGCAGAATACTGTTACGCTCTTATTTAGTGTACTACCCACAATAATACTTTCGTCTACACATCTGTAAGTCCGCATCTGAATTGGCTCGACACCACAACTGCTCAGACGGACATTACAACTGGCGCAGCCGGTAGTAGCTGGCAAAACAAGCTACGAATTTGAAGAACCTGAAGACGGAATTGATCGGAAAGGGATAGTACGGAAGAGAGGAGATTGTTGCGAGAATAGGAAAAAGAATGTTGCATGAAGACGCACTCAAGAAGACGCCATTACGTATGTCCGGACATTGACGGGATGTTGGTTTTCAAATAAATGATTCCCGGGGCGGAGGTATCTATCCTTCCAAATTGAATAATTACATGCATTTCATCAACTATTTACGTACGCGGATATTTTAATATTTAATGATGAGCTCTGATGTTATATTATTTCCTATACTATTCATTCGAATACAATGAAACTTCGGTGATTTAATTTATACAAAACGGTGAGCGCTGACGTGGGACGGGGAAGGCAGGGAAGGTGGAAGGCAGGGAAGGTGGAAGGAGACGCATGGAAAGGACATGCAGTGAGAAACAAATTCTTACTTTGCGTGGCATTGCAACGCATGCCAGTAGGTACAAGGTACTCGCTAGTACCTAATTAATAAATCAAAATAATTTTAAAAAATCAGAGTGTGTAATTCACATGCGGTAGAAGTGAAACTAGAAAGTCGCTAGAAGTAATTTTCTTTTCTTTTGTCTGTTTATTTTAAAGTGGTTTGAAAATTGGATATAGATTACACAAAAAATAAAAATGTTCTTTCTTTGGATTTCGTAAGATTCGACCCTCCGTTCGCTTGATGTCTGTCTCTCTGGCTGCTGAGACTTGTCAAGCGCACTGCGCTATCGAAGGTCCGCGACAAATTACGAATTAACCGCATTATATTAGAACCGAGTATTTGTTTAAAACTGAGTTGTGACGCATTTCCGTTTCATCCGAATTTCAAATCACTAACGGCGCTAAAGAAGTTTCATTTCAAAAATAGAATTCTTTGTAGGTCGTTTTCTTCTTACCATTCGTATTTATTTATAAAGATCGCCAAGTGATTTAACTTAAAAAGATACTTTTTTACTAATAATTAAAAGAATTTACGTAGGAAATGGATACAAAGAGAATTTTTTTATTATTTTTTTACATGAGCTCCACACAGGAGGCCCTGAAAAAATAATTTCCCTCAGGGCCTATGTCATCTTTGGGGATGCTGTGTAGAGGGTTTTTTAAGGAAATAATGAGAGGAGAGTTCTGGGAAGGAAAAGGGCTTAAGTTGTGGGTAGGAATCTGGTGTTCAGTGTGTCTTGGTCATCCACCTTCAAGACCTAGACAAACCTCATCCCATGAATCCGGGCAATCCTGCTAAATCACCAACCGGGGTTATTTAGCAGGGGTGTTATTCCGGAGAATGGGTACCCATAGGTGCGCCGCGCATAGGTGAGTCGTACCCATGGGTACGCCCCGGGTACCCATACGGTACCCATTCCCGCCTCCCAAATTGAAAATTTATAATTATTTTAAAGAATCATTTTTTCAATGTATTGTTTTTAGCAGCTGCCATTGGGGCCACGTGACTGCTGTCCGCCATATTTTATTTATCATCTTGAGGGGAATCTGCGCTGAACGTTTAAAAAAATAACAGTGTGCGTGTTCGTGATTTATTTTGTAAAGGAACCTTTTTAAAAATAGAATTACGGTTCTTCTAACAGCAGCTTGCTTAACCCGCCATTGGTGACGTATATGTCTGTGAGACCGGGTAATTCGAAAAAGTGTAATATTTTTTTTACGGTTCATCGAATCACACTGCGATTTCGATTGCTGCCTTATTCCACGCCCCCTACCGCGAGTCTACCCCGCGACAGCGATGCGGACGCAGGTTATAGAGTTTTGGCGCCAACCCGGTGCGTGAGACCGGCGTCACCAACTAAGTAAGCCAAATGGTTATTGATAATTTTATAAGAGAAAATAAATAAAAAAAAACATAAGACTGACGAAGACTGATTTTGTGGTTAAATATTTAAGATTGTTGGGTGTAAATAAATTTTGTTAAAATATTTCATAATTTTAATGCATCTAAAGATATTGTGTTATGTTAATAAAAAAATTATTTATTTAAGGAATACCTATGTTTTATACTATTGATAGAAAGAGATGTCATTTTATTAACTTTCCAATGAAAATATGAACAGTTAATTATTGAAAAACTGGTAGTCAAAAACCCCGGTGCGTGAGACCGGGGTCACCAACGATGTAAGTCAAATTCACGTCACCAATGACGGGTTAAGTTTTATTTTCAATGATTCTAAGGGCAAATTTAAAATATTTCTGTCACGAAGAAGCAAAAGAAACAAAGTGGACAGAGCAAGAAATGGCAGAGTTATCTTTCATTAATAATAAATGGTGTACTTGGACTTGGAGTGTTACCGACCCGTTATGAGTGTTCCCGGCATGGAACAGTTATTGCAAAATCATTTGAATCGCAAAGTTTTTCTAAGGCGAGTTGTGTCCAATTTGTTAGTCCGGCAACTGCACGTAGTAGGCACCTGTGCAATTCATTCGCTTACATGCCCAAATCATTTTTTTGTAACCGTTAAATTACGTCGGTACCTTCCAACAAAATATCGGAGAGCGTTGACAACAACATCACTGGCGGCATAGACGTTCCGGAAAGAAACTACACCTACCTTCAGTTTGGATCGAGCAAGCCCGACGGAAGCATACCTGCGACGGACGAAAGCAACACATCATGGCGCAACGAATTTGTAACGTTAATCTTCATCTTAATAATTTATTTAGTTTAGGCATATATTCAAGGTTACCATTTTGGTTATTTTATTTAATACTTGAGTGTTGTAGTTCAAACACCCTGGCGTCCAACTCTTCGTTTTATTTCCACATAACGTAAATTCACATCACGCAAAATAGTTTGATTGTTGTAATCCTCTTCGAGGATTACAAACACCCCTTGAGATTTAATAATTTGATAAGAGTCCTTAATAATTCTTCGCAAATGTCATGTTAATCTAAAGTCAATAAATCATTTTATAATATAATTAATTTACTCTTTTATTTCTTTGACTTGACATATCACATGTTTCTACTTTCAGACTGTAGCTAGCCATACATAATATTTAATACACACAATTTATAACATAAATAGGTTCAACTTAAATTAACAACCGTTACAGTGGCATCCCAACGTGGTAGTTCCAGTCAAACTATGTTTTTGCAAGTTTTATGTGGATATGTTTTAAATTCTCCGCGATCATTTTAGGTTAGGTGAAATTGCAATTCGTTGGTGTGTTGCTTTTACCGTCGTGGGTATGTATTCATTTTATTTTTATTAATTGCACATTTTATTTTTACTTTGGCTTGTTCATCCACAACTCACTTTATTTTGTGTTATTTGTATGTGTTGTACTAATCATATTTATTTCTCCTACTAATTATTTAGGTAGGTACACATTGTTTTATAGCAGATGGGATGGATTTAATTTCTGCAGATGGAATTAATAATATTTCGGCAGATTTGATAATATCACATTGTACAAAATCGTACTGGCCATCCGTTAATAATTGAAACTTTGTAAGTATATTTTATTACAAGCTAATTTTCTTTACACTGTGTTGTGAGTGGCTGTTTTATCTCATTGCATTTATCTGGTGATATTTTTCGAGCTGAAATTTTTTCAATAATGTGTAAATTTCATTAATTACCTACCTGATGCAATAATTAGTACTGACATCATATCACACATGAATTTCTTCACATGTTATAAACTTAATACAAATATTTATCCTACCTGCAATTCATATGTTCTGTTACATTATGATCTTTTACAATCTTACTTTGGGAATTTTGATTTCATTTTTGTTCCCTTTATACAAATTTTATTTTTCATAATAATAAATGTAACCAAACGTGCATTTCAGACGCGGACCAAATTTTGCTGGACATCCGGGGTGGAGATGAGACGTCATCACAAACCTTCGTCTACAGAATTCGGGCTGTCCTGTTATGCAAAGCGACTAAAGCTAGTTTCACGTAATTAATTTTTATAATTTATTATCCGGGTTATATTGATTTGATCGTTTTTTTTTTTTTTATTCTTTCCTCATGTAGGGATTTCAAAAGAAATTAAATTTCCTTGCAATATATCATTATGTTCTTTCGGTTTAATATTTTATACAAATTTTATTATGAGGGTTTGATAAATTTCATTGAATTCCGATTTTAGTACATAACAGGGATTTGTATTAAAATCATTATTTTAATAGAGTTTTATCGAGTTTTAATTTCTCTTTAGTCGGCGGGATTAGTTTTTCTTTTAAAATAAAATAAATTCCTAATAGTTTTTCGGGCTTGATGAATATCTGTTATTTTGAAATCGTCATTTTGTAGGCGAATGCAAAATGCCGCTTATCACTGTATTACTTGTTCTTCGGCTATTGTCTAATTAATCTTTTGGGTTTTGATTCCAATAAATGGATAATTCAATAAATTAGTATAGAAGATTGTATAATATTTTGCGGTCAGTTGGCTGATCCTTAAATTGTTTTGCATATCTTCCTTTAATAGGGCTATCAGAGATTATGCGAAGTAACTTTTGGAGCAACTAATATGATTGTTATGAAATTACAACTATTTAAATTGATATAAAATGTAGAGTTTTATCACATGTTTACATACGTAAAAATTCACAGGTATTAGGATTCTTCATAGTTCTGGGCGGAATTATTAATTTTTTTTTTCAGTTTAGATGGTTATTATATGAATTGATCTATAATTTTTTTTGGCGATCTATTGCCTGTTCCTTGAAGTACTTGCATATCTTCCTTTCTAGGGTTATCAGAGGTTTGCAAGGTAATTTTTCGGAGCGATTAGTAGATTGTTGAACAAATAAATGTTTTATTGAATTAACATCTTTAAACTTTAACTAATAGGGTTTTCAAATAACTTTAATTTACTTAAAGCATACAATATTTTAGGTCATTTAATAGATATCGTAATTATAAATATACAAGTTTGACACATTTTATTATTTAGTCAGCTTCTCAATAACGCCATCTACATATTATTGTTTGACATAACACATACAACGACTGCTATTGGGGTTTGCGTCTTCACTTTCAGAGCGGAAAACTTCTAATATTCTGTTATTAATCTGTCATAGGACATAATCTAAGGTTCTTGTGTTGCTAGTAATGTAGCATATTACGAATTTTGGGGAAAATTCTTCTGTTTTTGGTGCGCCAACAAAAGCAGATGAATTTTGTTTTTCAATACATTCAGCTTTCAAAGGGTAAATGCTTCGATCAAGTATATCTAGATACGGCCTATCTTAGTAAGCAAGCCAGTAAAATTGACCCCGTGTAAGTAAATGTTAACAATACAACTATTGTACGTATTCCAGCGCCTCGCCTCAAAGTTCGTAAATCCGATCACAAAGTTCATTCTCAAATCCCATTATGTAGTTTTACCATTTAGCAACCAATCACATATCGCGCGTGACGTATTATGGAGATGAATTTATCAATCCTACTTGGTATAAACTAGCCGTACACGCTCGTAAAGAAAATAACCCGAGAACGTTCATTGTGTGACAAGAGGTGTTCTTTTAATTTTAAACAAACGTCGAGAAAATACGTCACGAAACCAAAGAAGGGCTGAATTGGGAGAGGATTAATAAATAACATGAAACATTTTAGTTTTCATTTTTAGTTTTTACATTCTGAACAGGTCCTCTAGAACCAAAAACGGTAGGTAAACCTACATTTTTTATTATTGGGCTAAGGTTTTATCTTAGTGAAAAATATTTGGTAAATAAATATTAAATAACCACTTGGAAAGACCCATTGCAGGGGTGTTAGTTACCCAATAAATGGTGGTTATGGGTTTCTCCCAACCGCCTGGAACCAGTTAGACTATGGCATCCCCAATTGGGGATGTGAGGCTGATTGTAGTGGGGAGGGGAAGGAGATGGGTTAGAGCAGCCGTATTTCTATTTAGTTCAGTCAAGGAAGGAGGTGTAGAGTGCGTGAGCAGGAACCTAAGCGATTCCTTCAGAAACTTGTTCAGGGTGCTTAGGGTGTGAACATACTAATAGTCCTGACGTCTAGGTGGTGAGCTAGGGGAGGAAGGGGGGGGGGAGAAGGTCCCAATTTTCGGATGTGCGCTTATATCTCGAAAACGGTGCGTCGAAGAGGACAATTTTCTTATAATAAGTAAACGCTCATAAAATTATGTACAACTTTTATTCTATACGTAATTTTCTAAATCCAAGCTGAAAATAAATTAAATCCAAGTCTAAGTCCCACAACCTGTTACAAACAAAAGTGATGTGTCAGTAATAAGATAAAAACAGCTTTTTCTGAAAATGACGACATTTTACTAAAAAACTTAAAATTGCTGTAAATATTTACTGGTTAGAGATTAATTTGCATATGTTTATTCCAAAAGAGAATTAAATTCTTTACAACTTCTTTCAAATAAATTTCTTTCATTGATGAATATTTTAGACGATATGAAGGAATGTTTGATTCAAAATGTGAGGTAAAATGATTTTTTTCGAAAATATCTACATTTGTGGAGCGTGAAGTTTCTGTTCCTGCTCACGCACTCTACAACACCTTTTTGACCTTTCATTGACTGGACTAATTGTGGGATATTCCTTCGAAACTTCGAGGCAGAAATCTACCAGAAACGTTTTTTTTTTCAAAGTAAGTTTTCAGTTAAAAAATAGTTGATACTAGTCTTCTCCCACTAGCTCAATCGGAGAGTTATTTGCGGTGTTTTCAGTTTGTTGATGATCGATTTGGGAAACTACCAAACAAGGTTGGAAAATGAAACATAAATTGGTACATAAAATAAAGAAATGTTTATTAATAAAACCATGTCCTTTGATATACAAATGCCCCTTTAGAGATATTGCAGCAAATGATTTTCTGACGCTTCTAGGAAAAGTTTTAATCTCTTTATGGACGGATTTGGAAGCTTATTTACTGATTTTAAAATTTATTTTATCGGAAGCAGATTTTTGAACAAACCAAAGCTTGTAACAAGAATTAAATTTACGGTACCCATCGCGTTGTTGCATCGCAGCCTGGGCAAGGGACGGCGAAATTTGACTTTGATCCTTTTTTTAAATACATACTAACTAATATATATATATTTTAATCTACACGAATCAATCATAATCTTATTTCATAATCTTTTTTTTTAATTAAGTAAACGCTGAGGAAGTGAGAATTGCTCAGGAAATATGTCGGTTTTTTATAAACAATAAACGTGGTTAAAACTAAGAAAATTATTAATTGTGAAAAAGAAATTCATTCAGCAAATAATACGTAGGTAATGGGATATTATATTTTGTGCTTAAAATACGAAAAAAAACTGAGAAACGTTTTTTTAATTAAAAAATAAATTAATTAATGAGCCCATTACCAGTTCGGCCCTTCCCTATAAAGCGCTCACCCCCCCCCCCCCTCCCCGCTCGCTGAGCGGTAACACCGTTCTATTTCAACTCCCCGTCACGTGTCGAAGCGCGAATGACGTCAGAATATTGCTTGACAAATTTTAAAAACTATAATGTTATTCACGTTTATGAATGTGCTGTGTAAATGCGATCTGTAACACATATATTTTCTTCTGTATTCTGATAGCTGACTACGTTTTCAAAAATAAAGTCCGCGGCGTGTACCTTGTAAAATATTCGGTAGTGGTATATTTTTGTGTTTGAAAAAATTTACCCCCGTCTGGACGGCTGGCAATGCAAATTAGTTTCAGTGTAGCCCTCCAGCCCAATAAAAGATACAATTAAGAACTGTGCCTTCTAAACGGTGCAATACGATGCATATACTTTTTCATAAATGGGCCGTAAGCCAATTTTATTCTGGTTTCGGGAGTTTGAGGGCCATTATTATTTTTATACGGCCTGTCTAGATATCCTTGGTCGAAGGGTAAATGAGTTTGAGCGTTGAATGTTTTGGATTTTGTCTCTATTGTTTGTCTTGTGTACGGATTGTTGGTCCTAGTGTGAGGAAACAAGCAAGTTTTTGTTTTTTAAACAAAATATTTGGAGCTTCGCTTCAATTCAGTGGATATATCTCACTGTATCTATTCTGCTAGCGTTTAAAACGGCAGTTATGTGCATAACATGATCTCCCGTTGAGATCCTCTTAGTATGACAATCTTTCCTTGTTTTGCGATCTATAAATAGGATATAAAATATTTTCCTATCACTGTAGCGTAAACACGATTTTAATCGATTATAGAAGGTGGCGTCGGTTTGCCTGTTCACTTTCATTCGCGAGATATGGAGGAATCTTTGGCGTAAGCATTGAACTTACGATGAGGATATGTCCGTCTCTTTTGATTTCAGAAAATGAAGTTAATTATCTTCATATAAAGATTAATTTGTTGTGTTGTAGAAGCTCATGGCATTTATCTCTTTCGAGAGGATTTCAGTAAAGCCTTGAGTGTCTATAATTCAGGCAGAAAGTTTTGGTCTAAGAACATTTATAGAAATAGATAGTAATGATAACTGTTCTTTATGTGCAATTACCATATTCATATTGCATATAAATAGGTTAAATCTATTAAGGTAACTATTAAGGTTGTTTGTGTTGTAGTTTATGTTATATATTGTGTCGTCTCATAATTCCTCCTAAGAATTTCTGTCGTGGAAATTTTAGGATGAATTAATATATTCCAGTATAATGAAATTGAGTTAATTCAATCGGGAAGTTGGAACCTTCATTATACCGATGATGCTTTTGGAATACATAATATTTGGTTAACCAAGGCTTTATAATATAACATAACAACTGTTCAGGTTGTCTATAAATTATTTAATTAAAAAAAAAATAATAATAATTATGGGAATAGAGCAATGACATCTATTGCTGAAGAGTAACATTTTATAACGCACCAGATTTAAATGTCCGGGTTAAATTTTCCCCCCAAAAAAAAAAAAAAGAAGGAAAAACTAAACCCTTTCATACACTTCCCCAAATGATCATCTAGTGAATCCATGTTATGCAATTGCACATAAGTATTATAAATACAAAACAATACAAGAACAACATATCAACCTACTAGAGACCAAATGGGAATATAATTCACCGACTCCAGATATTTTCATATCAGAGGGTTCGGCTCTGTGGCATTTCTAATTGAACCTATAAATCCTACTGATCCCTCAATATAAATATTTAAAAATCTTTTGTAATCCTACATGTATTTAAAATTACTGCTTTTTGCATTTTTATATACAAATTCTAAATATTAAATATTAACATTTTCTTACTATTATTATTTGGACTACACTAGCGCCATCTATATTTGAATACATTCAGGTATCATTTTAATGTTTATTTCACCATCTGGGTATTATTTGTTGACTGTCTCGAAGTTATGTTTGCTACATGGGGTTTTTTAAAAAAAAATGTTTTCAAACAAATTGAGTATTTCATTTTTCAGATTTTATACTCAGCTCAGCATAATACAGGCTGTTTTATTTTATTTTGGGAATCTAAGAAAAGAAATAAATTAAAAATATCTTAGTAAAAATTTATTTTCATATGTTTTGATTTTTTTTTTGTATTTTGATATCTACCGGGTATTAGATTAATTGAATAATATTTTTTACCATACTTAATCTCAATTTAAAACGCTTTTAATTATAAAATATTTACATCGCTGGGATATATTATTTCAAACTTCGGTAAATCCCGTGCATTCTTATTTTGCAAATGCATATCAATTCATTGTTTCTTTTGTATAAGACATGAAGTTTTACAATTATTAAATTTTAAATTCAGGTTTCTTTAATATGTTATGTGGAAAATTTCAATTTCAGCTTTGAGTATACATTTACATAAACATTTTTTAGGTATTTCATCTTGAATTTTCTTTCCTTTTATATCTTACTTTGTTGCTGGTAACCTTATTTAGGCAGTATAGTATAGGGAACTTCAAGATAATCTCAAGAAAATTTCAAATATCAAGACTAAGAAGAAAGCATCCTTCATGTTCATTGTCGCTGGTTTCAAAATGTGGGTCAAGGCATTCATCTTACTTCAAGCCGCGTCGCATCATTATCTCGCTTGAAGACATCATCATAGGAAGATTCTTCAAGATCATCAACGCTGTACTTCAAGATATAGTACCAGAGCTTCTATCTCTACCGTGGGCCACTTAGGGTCATCAGTTTTTTGAAGAATTCATTAACAGAGAGATTCTTCAAGATTGTCAACGCTGTTTGCAAGATGTTATATCAGAGTTTCCATCTCTACCTTGGGCCACTTTGGGTCATCAGTAATTGAATTCATCATTATCGGAGAGATGCTGCATTGAATTATGGAACTTCTTCTGGTTCATCCTTTTATGATGACGTCATGTCAACATTATTGCAGTACGGTGGTCACCGTTTCTTCGATTATTTACAACATATGGACTGGATCTACTTCTGTCTACCAGGATCCTATCTACTTGCAAGTTTCAAGATATATGCTCCCATCACACTTGCGGACAAATTTCACAGGACAAGAAGTTCTCTTGTGGAGGTGCCAGGTGGACCTCATTTTTTTTGGGAAAGGGGGTAATGTAACCGTTAAATTACGTCGGTACCTTCCAAACCCGAATACATGACAAAATATCGGAGAGCGTTGACAACAACATCACTGGCGGCATAGACGTTCCGGAAAGAAACTACACCTACCTTCAGTTTGGATCGAGCAAGCCCGACGGAAGCATACCTGCGACGGACGAAAGCAACACATCATGGCGCAACGAATTTGTAACGTTAATCTTCATCTTAATAATTTATTTAGTTTAGGCATATTGCTGGGGGCGCTGCTGCTGGGGCCTACCCCAGGCCCTATTCCTGTAAAACACACACAATAACAGCCGTCGGTTAGCTCAAACCGGCTCGAACATGATTCCTCCTAAAAAAACAGGGCGAGTGCCAGTGGTTCGCTTGGTCAATTCTTCCTTCCCCTCCTCTCCTCAAAATCCCCGGGACTCCCTCTTCAATCAGTACACAGTATTTGCATTTAAAGGGTTTATTCAATAAACAGAACAGGGTGATACACATACGGCCAGTGTCGGCACAAAACACAAGTTAAACTACCCTACTGACCTAACGAGGATTTTTCCCTCTCTCTATGCGTTTAAATGAAGTTACAAACGGTTCAAAGCACACGGTGGGGGGGAGGAAGCGAGTTGGTACTCACATAGCTAGATGCGTGGTCTGCCATCTTTTCTGGATTCCGTTCACAACACAATTGCAAACAATACATCGCGGAGTTAATATCGTAGAGCACAAACAGCGCAAATCGCGCGTAGCCAGTTGCTTGGCCGAGAGCTAGCGAAGGAATGGCGGCCGGCGGGCCGCCCGGCGCTTCGCGCCTGACGCGGGGTGGTCGCGCGGTGCGGGGAGAGGAAACGGTCGGCACGTGTAGTGGGGACGATTCACTTAACCTTCCGCTCGGGAGCCGATTCTGTTACGTAACACTTCCCCCCTCGCCGCAAAAAAGCGACGTGGTAATGGAGCAGTAGGGCTAAGAAATCCTCTTACCCTTCTAGCACTTGTGCCAAAACAAAACAAAAAAAATTTAAGAGAAAAAAGGAGAGAGAGAGAGAAAAAGGTTGCTAGCTACAAAATAGTAGAAACAAAAACAAAAGAGAAAAAGCATGGTGAACAAGGAATTATACATGAATGAACAAGAAAGAGCAGTGACATACATAAATATAAACAAGGACCTGTTGGAGAAAGGTACAAGGGTTATGCAGTGATAGAAAAAAAATGACTCTAATTGTATCATTGGTCTGTGAGCTATGTTTGCGTAGCGTGGTTTGCGTAGGATGTTTGGGGTGTTGGGACGTTGCACTGAAGTTACACGGTTACTTTGTCACAGTAACCTGGCCCGTTTGAGATTACACTCAAGGAACACTAGGGCCTTAAAGAAAACACGAAGAAGAGAACGCAGGATGAGGCTTCTTGGTGGTGGAGAGGGTTCTACCTGTCACAGAGGTCAAAAAGGTAGCTGCTTCCGGATCCTGTGGGTGTGCCAGTATGACGTCATTGAGGTACTGGAGAGTGGAATTGTAATTGGTGGTTGGTACACTGGTTTGTATACAGTGGGATTGTTGTGTGAACAATCGTTGGTATTGTTATTTGCGCAAGGGCACAGGAGCATTGGCATGGTGGCAACAGAGCAATTTGCAAGGTGCAGCTGGAACATTTGCAAGATGCAGCAGGAACATTTGTACAATGGCAACAGGAACATTTGCGAGATGCCGCAGGAACATTTGTACAATGGCAACAGGAACATTTGCGAGATGCCGCAGGAACATTTGTACAATGGCAACAGGAACATTTGCAAGGTGCCGCAGGAACATTTGTACAATGGCAACAGGAACATTTGCGAGATGCCGCAGGAACATTTGTACAATGGCAACAGGAACATTTGCAAGGTGCCGCAGGAACATTTGTACAATGGCAACAGGAACATTTGCAAGGTGCCGCAGGAACATTTGTACAATGGCAACAGGAACATTTGCGAGATGCCGCAGGAACATTTGTACAATGGCAACAGGAACATTTGCAAGGTGCCGCAGGAACATTTGTACAATGGCAACAGGAACATGAACCAACTTAGAGCTGACGTGCTCGGGTTTGTTTGAGTGATGGTTTTGTGATGATACAATTCGCAACTACACGCACGACTCACACTAGGTTATGTTAGGTGTGGTCGGGTGCTTTTGGTACGCAGGGTTTGAAGGCATGGGACCTCCGTGACGGTAGTGAAGGCAGCATGAAGAGAGGCGCAGGTGTAGATAGGGTGAAGAGCTGCTGGTCTTCTTATTAATCCGGCGAAAAGATTATTATTAGAGCAAAATTCTTGAAGTTTACCTGCCTGGTAGACCAATGATGAAAAGGTTTGGAGAGAAACAAGGTGTGCATGTTGAGAAAAATTGGATTTGTTTGACGCGTAGAGAGAGAGAGAGAGACGGAGAGAGAGTTAACTAAATGCAACTACAGACTTATACATATTACAAAGGTACGTATTCAAGGAAGGTTCTGTTTGACCCATTTAGTTTTTTTTAAACTAAATACATTTCCAAGAACACGTAGGTAAGGGTTTGTACGTATGACAAAATGCCCCTTTTCGAAAGAAGTTGGTCTTCCATGACCTATGCTCACGTCTATACGGTAGCATTTTTTCTACTTTCGAAGAACAAAACATTGAGTACAAATAAGTTATGAAAAGTGGGAAAGGAGTAGGAAGTTGAGAAGATCCGTGAATGAAGGTTGTCCCATTTGACAAACGAAACGCCAAGTGCGTAACGCATATATCCCCATTCACGGATAATTTCGAGGAAAGGAAAGAGTGACAATTGGGAACATTTGAACGAAGAAAACTGCTGAGGACTCGGCTATTTCCGAAATTCGACCTCTGAGTGAAAGGTGAAACAAGGTCTACAGCAACTTTCCTGGCACATTACAATACAATTTGGTAGAGTGGGACAAAAGGGATACACTGACAAAAAGAGTCTAATCCACTACGTGTATTGGGCAGAAGATTAGAAGGTCGTTTTATTCTCCTACTTGTTTGCGAGAAATGACAGACCCTTGCTCAAATCTCACAAACCTGGGGGTTTTCTTGTTCGTCCCCCAGACAACGAGTTAGGTGTTTTTGTGTCCATCAATTTAACTCCTACGACACGATGCCCCATAATCATGAGTGAAGCGTATGATTAGTCCTTTTGAGATAGTGGATAGTTCCTGGGTTCTTGTGACAGGAAGTCCACGGGCATGTTAATGAGTACTCTGCTGCAAAAGCAATAATTTTCTGATAACAGAAAATAAAAGGCGTGTGATCTACGCTTGGTAGGTCACACAAACATGGGGTAGATATTATTTCGTTCGCACGATTCATGGTGAGTATTGTAACGTCTTCACGTCTCATGTACAGGAATGAACGATTTACAACAAATTTTGCCCAGTATTGAAAGACAGTAGCCCAATTACGTTCGAAAATGTGGGTCCCCATTCAATACAGACGGCGGGTTGAATGAACGATTTACAACAAATTTGCCCAGTATTGAAAGACAGTAGCCCAATTACGTTCGAAAAAGTGGGTCCCCATTCAATACAGACGGCGGGTTAAGCGGTTCTCATGCCAAAGGACACACGACCAACTTAGTAACATTTAGTTATGAGTATAAAGTAATTATAACGAGCTTCTCGTATCATGGCGGATGTTTTGAGGATCTCTCCTATGATGGTAGATATTGTCACGTTTTCACGTCTCACGTGACAGGAATGAACGATTTACAACAAATTTGCCCAGTATTGAAAGACAGTAGCCCAATTACGTTCGAAAATGTGGGTCCCCATTCAACACAGACGGCGGGTGGAATGAACGATTTACAACAAATTTGCCCAGTATTGAAAGACAGTAGCCCACTTACGTTCGAAAAAGTGGGTCCCCATTCAATACAGACGGCGGGTTACAATGATGTAATTAATACGGCACTGCTGTAGCTTAATAATTTCATATTAGCATACGTTACAAGACTTGCCAAAAGGCGATAAACACAAATTTTATTGAAGATCTGGCCAAGATTTTAAACTTCAAACTAGAATAATGGTACAATAAAGGACAAAAGAAACTGATGTCATGATAAAATATGTACCTCATAATGAAGTTGTATATGTACAAGGAACAAAGTTAATGAAGGGACAAAACATATTGTCACTTTTATAACAACAAAAAAAAAATTTTCCGAATCCGACAAAATATGATTCTAGAAAAATAAGAGCAATTGGGTTGAGCGCCATTCTAATTTTTTGGAAAAAGAAGAAAAAAACCACAAATAGCAACAAGGTTGCTCTTGAATTGTCTCGAATCCAGCGAATGTGACCTGATAGGTGAGTACATTGGGTGTATTCGAAACGATTCCCAATATACAACATTACTATGAATGTGTAGGATGGGGTGAAGGGGGAAAAGAAAGAAAGAAAAAACGGGAGGATTTCCTATTATAACAGAAATCGTCGCGACATTCTTACAATATGGTGCTGTGACCATAGTAGCGAGCCCGCGGCAAAGGTCTGAAACCAATGGTTATTATACAGACTTGTGCTTATGATTTTATATTTACAACATTAGGGTAGGGACGTACTGGTACGACAAAACCCGACACAAAACAAAAAATTAAAAAAAGGGGTGATATGACAAGATGAGGCGATGAGGTGAGAAAAAAAACGCGCGGATGCTGCAAGAATTGTGAAAGGAAAACGACGTCTTGGAGCAAGAGTTTTCTGGAACCGTTGATGGTAGGAGGAAAAAGGAGTCCCTTTCCCGAAGTGATCAATTTCAGGAAGAGGATGCATACAAGCATGAAAACAGTGCCCCAAGAGGTGCTCTTGTGGTACAGCAGGCAAGGCGCGCAGGATGTAAAAGAACATATAAAATTATGCACAAAAAAAAAATGTACAGGAGTTAGGCTACCGTTGACATTAATGTGCCTTCGGGTGTAAGGATTTCCTTACGAATGCCCATGTGGGTGATTATTTACATTTAATAATTACACATGACTCACGTCGTTTATGACGAGAATTATAAGACTTCTAAAGAGACCGCATCGCACTGATTGATGACTGGCCAAGAGAGGTCAGGGACGTAATAATGATCAGGGTTAACAAGATGCATGTTTTGCCGATTTGGTAACGCCTGAGTACTTGATGTGATGGAATTTACTGATTCCATATTCCCAATTTTGACAATGTCTTTCACATGGTAATTTCCGATGTGTTTACCAGAGATGTCAGACAATCGATAAACGAGGTCTGAGATCTTTGTTAGAACTTTCGTTTTTACAAAGCGGGGTGCCAATTTGGCAGAGAAGTATAGCGCACCTTGCGACAAGGTGTTGTTCCTTCTCCAAACGATGTCTCCTTCTTTGAACGTGACGTGCTTTCTGCGAAGGTTATACCTGTCGGCACTCTTTTGGTGGGCCAATAGTAGAGCGTCTGTTACTTCGCTATAGATAGCGGAGAGTTCCTCCAAGCGGTGAGCGTAATTTGCTGCGGGGTCTGCTGTGGCGGAAGGGGTGGGTGGAAGGCAAATGTCAGGGTGTAATGAACCGTGAACTACTTGCTCCATGCCGTGTTTGAGAAAAAATGGTGTATAGCCTGTAGCGAGGTTCACCGTGTTGTTCATGGCTGCTTGTATTTTGTCTAATTTTTTGCACCATGTACGTTGGTCCTTGCCGACCAGAATTGCCAGAGCCGTATTAATGGTCTGGTTGTATCGTTCGACGGTGTTGTTCTGTGGGGTGTAAAGGGTATTGTAGAATATATCCTTTATACCATATTTAGACAAAAACTCTTTAAATTCTAGAGCTATAAATTGTTTGCCATTGTCGCATATTATAGTACGAGGAATACCGTAGGGTATGAAAATATGCTTTTCTAACAGATTGGTTATTGCTGCTGCGGTCGCCCTTTTCAGAGGAAACAACCAGCAGTATTTGGAAAAAACGTCCACCACACTGAGTATATGCATGTAACCTGCGTAGCTTCTAGGGAAAGGTCCGATGAGGTCCATTGAGAAGGATTGAAGTGGTCTATCGGCACGCTTGGGGTTGCCCATTAGGCCAGACGGTGGTGCCGTGCTGTGTTTGTAAGCCTTACAGATGTCACATTTGGAGATGAATAGACGTACTTGTTTGAATAAACCAGGCCAATAATATCTCAGAGATATTTTTTTATATGTTTTAAAGGTTCCAGGGTGTATGGAATCTACGGCACTGTGGTTATTGATAATAACCTGTTCTCTATTTTCGAGAGGGACTACCATTTTCCAGGCATAATCCTCTAATATTGACAGTGGTGGCTTGCAGTTGCGGTATAATTGTCCGTTTTTAATTGTAAAATTCGGAAACTTTTGTGGGTTGTTACTGCATCCTTGGAAGATTTTTTGATACCATAAATCTTTTGTGGGGAGACTAGAATTGGATGATACCGTGTTTAGTATCGCAATCTCGATTCTAGAAAGGGCATCCGGGACGATATTATCCGCGCCTTTACGGTGGATGACATCGAATGTGTATTGAGATAGGCGGGACGACCAGCGAGCCAATCTTCCAGAGGGATTGTCTAGCGAGATCAGCCACTTTAGGCTGCTATGGTCCGTAACCACGGTAAACTTACTGCCCTCAATGTATCCGCGGAAATGTTGAATGGATTCCATGACTGCTAATAATTCTCTCTCAGTGATTCCGTAATTTTTTTCGTGCTTGTTTAGGGTTCGAGAGAAATATGCCACGGGGTGTTCGCCGTCCGTAAAATTCTGAGTGAGGACTCCTCCGATTCCGACGTTTGATGCGTCTGAATGGATCGTAAAGGGGAGGCTGAAGTCAGGACAATTCAGTACCGGGGCTGACTGAAGGGCTTCCTTCAAGGAGTTGAATGCTGACTCGGTCTCTACGGACCAGGCAAAGTTACTGGTACCTTTGCGGACGCCCGTGATTTTGTTGAGCGGCGCCGCGAGTGTTGAGAAGTTTTTTATGAATCTTCTGTAATAACCGGTGAGGCCGAGGAAAGCTTTTACCTCTTTTGCATTCGTGGGCCGGGGGAAGTTTGTCATAGCTGCAACTTTTGCGGGGTCGGTTCTTAGGCCTTCTTCATCTACTATGAAGCCCAAGTATCGTAGGCGATGTTTGCAGAATTCCGATTTTTTAAGGTTTATAGTCAAACCGGCTTGTTTGAGTTGTTGAAAAACCTTTTCTAGAATGAGTATGTGTTTTTCAAAAGTATCGCTGATGATGATCAAGTCATCCAGGTAGCAAAATAAGTTGTTGTCGAACTCTGGGCCAAACAATTTATCCATGAGCCTTTGTAGCTCCGCTGGGCTGTTTTTTAAACCGAAGGGTAGCCTTTTAAAGTGAAACATGCCCCTGCCAGGCACTACGAAGGCAGTTTTTTCGCAGGAGCTGGGATCCAAAGGTATTTGCCAGAAAGCTTTGCTCAAATCTATAGATGAGATGTATTTAGCGTTTCGAAGTCTGTCGAGGATGGAGTTAACCAAAGGGAGGGGGTAGGCGTCTGACACTGTACATGCGTTGAGGCGTCTGCTATCGAGGCAGAAACGTGCCGAGCCGTCTTTCTTTGAAACTATTAAGGTGGGGTTGGTCCAAGCACTGCGGCTGGGTACCACCACTCCCATTCTTAACATATCGTCCAATTCCTTTTCTAATATTTTTAATTTTTGAGGAGCGAGGTTATAATACCTTTGTTTGATTGGGGGGCCTGTTGTTTTTATATGGTGTTCTACTAAGTTGGTTAAGCCTAAACCACACTTTTCGAATGAGATTGATTCAAACTTGTTTATCATTTGATCCAACTGATCTGTTTGCAGGGGGTTCAAATTTTCGTACGGTATTACCGTACGGATTTCGTTCACTTGGGGGGGAACGGAGGGGTTGTTAAACAACTGTGGAGCAATTTTGAAAGCCATCCAAAAATCCACTCCCAGGATAAATTTTTGCGAGATTGTAGGTACAACCAGAAATTTGATCCGAACTGTTTTTGTGTCGCAATTGATCGGCAGGGTAAGAGAACCAATGACACGTTGTGAAGTGTTGTCTGCTGTGGTGACATGTGAAGAATGTTCTTCCATTTT
This sequence comes from Limnephilus marmoratus, assembly GCA_917880885.1. Lineage (NCBI taxonomy): Eukaryota > Metazoa > Arthropoda > Insecta > Trichoptera > Limnephilidae > Limnephilus > Limnephilus marmoratus. The sequence goes on from OU862934.1 coordinate 123,661, forward strand.
AAAACCACAGTTTGTGAATAAGGTGTGAGCGTTGTCGCCCAGACAGCTGACAGACGCGCCGCTGTCGAGGAGACCAGAAAAAACCACATTGTTTATAGAAAAATGCGCGAAGGGTCTACCGTCTATTGCCTGTTTGCAGCAAACTGTAGAGAGGGGTAAGGCCTTTTTGAAGAATTTGACGTGTTCCAACCACTCCGACCATTCCTTCGGCCTATGGGGAGGATGGCCCGGGAGGTTGGGTTCTAGTTTTTTGGCCTCTTGACTGTCCAATTGGGAGGGGGCCTTGAGAAATCTGTAGGGGGTTTGATGAATCTGAGGTCCGGGATGGGTGTCTCAGTATTGTCTTGGCGTGGTCTTTTGCCAAACTTCCTCCCTTCATCTCTTCTTGGAGAACGATCGACAGATCGCCTTTTGTTAGATTGGGGGTCTCTTGAAGATAAAAGTTTAGCTTGTTTGAAACAAGAGGCTTGGGAGTGACCAACCTTGTGGCAAAAAGAGCAGGATTTCTTTTCGTTGTGCTCTGGTTTTATGCCGGACGAAGTGCTGGGGCGAAAGTTTTCCTTGGGGAACCTTTCGTCTCTCTTCCGATCCTGGTATGCCTCCAGTAGCTGACAGACGTCCTTAAGTTGCTCCAGCGTGGAAATTTTCTGGGAAGTTATGATGTTCTCATATCTGGGCAGGAGACCGTCGATCAAAACTGGGAGGAGTTCCACTTCAGGAACGGGTTGGGCGAGCTTAATATTGATGGCCTCTGCCCTCTGCGTGAATCTAGCGACAGGCTCTCCGGGGTGTTGCTTGATAGCGAGTAAGGATAACCTGATTCTGTGTTGGGCCTTTTTTTCTCCGAAACTCGTTAAAAGTGCCGCCCTGAGTTCCTTCCATGAGTTTGTTTTTCTCTTATGTATCCTGTGCCAGGTAAGCATTTCAGGAGCGATGAGGTCTATGAAATTTCTGTGTAGGATGTTCTCGGGAATTCCTCTGACTTGAGCTGTTTCCTCTATTCTGTTGATGAAATCCTCTACATCCGTGAGTCCGTTGTATTTTGTTTTCCAGGATGTCAGATCGTATATTTTTGTTGGTTCTTGGGCTTGCACTACCACGGGTTTTGCTTCGGAGACTGTGAGGGGGGTAGTGATGATTTCCGAGGTGACTTCCGGTTGAAATTGCAACCTCCTGATATATTTTTTGTTGTAGAAAGAAGCATATAGAGTGAGGCATTTTTTGGATTTATTCCTAGGAGAAATCTTTCTATTTCTCAGGGCCTGTAGTAGTTCCTCCTTTTTTGAAGTAAAAATGTGTGGGATTATACCCAGCGTGACTTGAGGAACTTCCATGGTGTATAAGATCGTATCAGAGTGACCTTATGTTGGAAAAAGTGAGAACTAGACTCGCAATTGGAAAGGAATTGGGCAGAGATTGACCACTGGGGACGTATTTTTACAAAAAGTTTTTGAAAAAAAACGCGTTTTTTATAAGTGTTTGGTTTATTTGAAAATTTGGGCAGCGGTTCCCCTCAAAAAACGTGATTTTGGGAAAAAATCCAGATGTTTTGAAAATTTGTTGAAAATTTTTCAAAGTCCAAAAACGAGAAAAATTTGCGCAGAGGTTCCCCTCAAAAAACGTGATTTTGAGAAAAAATCCAGATGTTTTGAAAATTTGTTGAAAATTTTTCAAAGTCCAAAAACGAGAAAAATTTGCGCAGAGGTTCCCCTCAAAAAACGTGATTTTGAGAAAAAATCCAGATGTTTTGAAAATTTGTTGAAAATTTTTCAAAGTCCAAAAACGAGAAAAATTTGCGCAGAGGTTCCCCTCAAAAAACGTGATTTTGAGAAAAAATCCAGATGTTTTGAAAATTTGTTGAAAATTTTCAAAGTCCATAGACGAGAAAAAAAATTGGGCAGCGGTTTCCCTTACAAAAACGTGATTTTGAGAAAAAATCCCGATGTTTTGAAAATTTGTTGAAAAATTTTTTTAAAGTCCAAAAACGAGAAAAATTTGCGCAGAGGTTCCCTCAAAAAACGTGATTTTGAGAAAAAATCCTGATGTTTTGAAAATTTGTTGAAAATTTTCTAAGTCCGGAACGAGAGAAAATTTGAGCAGCGGTTTCCCTCAAAAAACGTAATTTTGAGAAAAAATCCCGATGTTTTTGAAAAAGGTTTGCAAATAAGCAAAAGTCCGGAAAAGAAAAAATAAAAAAACGGAAACGAGGTTCGCCTTAAATGAACATGTTTTTTGGAATATTTCGATTAGCCTTCCAAAGGGGGGGTTCTTTAGAAAGGAAAGGAAATATTTTTTCTTTTATACAAGTTTTCGTGGAAGTATGTTTGAAAATTCAACAATGTCTTGGGGAATTGTTCTTTATTTAACGTGGCTATACTGCAGCCTGATTTGAGCATACACCATTACTGGTATTTATCCGCCGACTTCCTCTTGTCATAACAAGTTATATGCAGATGTGCATACGTAATGTAATGCCTGACTCGAGGAAACGACGTCAACGCGAACCGAACGTCTTTCAAATTATGTCGTCTGTTTCTTACGAAAGAAAAAAAAAGCTAAATGATGAAACAGGCGGCAAAATTAGAAAAATGCTCAATTGTCAAAAGGTAGAAAGAATTTAATCCACTTGTTTCCCTTAAGCTGCAAAATATGCCGTTATATATACAGGCCAGTATTTTGCGAAATAGACCCCTATTCGCAGTATATGTCGATATCAAATACAGACCAGCACACTGCGGAATAAGTTTATTAATGAAAACTGGTTAATTAACTTTCGGGAAACGAAGCGGGTAATTGGTTTATCATATACAGGATTTTAATTGTTGAATAACTTTGTTTTAAATATTTGTGTACATTTCCACTATTAATCTTGTATTTGAAACTAGCAAATTTAGTCGGTCGACACTTGTAAACACTATATTATTCACGACGGCAACTTTCTTGGTTGAGCACTTTACGTAGGAATACCGGTGATAATGTTTTGTCGAGTGACGACTCGAAAATGAAGGAATGTGCCCGCGATAGTTTAAATTTGCAATTCGAAGTTACACTCGCGTCGATGTTCTTTGATGGTAATGCTAGACAAATTGGGAAAAAAACAAGACAAAACATTATAGATTATACAGTTTAAACAATGGCTGATTGAAGAACGAGGCGAGCGACTGTGAAGAGGGAGGAAAAAAAATTGCCCCTAAGTTGGGAACGCCAGTGCTGGGGGCGCTGCTGCTGGGGCCTACCCCAGGCCCTATTCCTGTAAAACACACACAATAACAGCCGTCGGTTAGCTCAAACCGGCTCGAACATGATTCCTCCTAAAAAAACAGGGCGAGTGCCAGTGGTTCGCTTGGTCAATTCTTCCTTCCCCTCCTCTCCTCAAAATCCCCGGGACTCCCTCTTCAATCAGTACACAGTATTTGCATTTAAAGGGTTTATTCAATAAACAGAACAGGGTGATACACATACGGCCAGTGTCGGCACAAAACACAAGTTAAACTACCCTACTGACCTAACGAGGATTTTTCCCTCTCTCTATGCGTTTAAATGAAGTTACAAACGGTTCAAAGCACACGGTGGGGGGGAGGAAGCGAGTTGGTACTCACATAGCTAGATGCGTGGTCTGCCATCTTTTCTGGATTCCGTTCACAACACAATTGCAAACAATACATCGCGGAGTTAATATCGTAGAGCACAAACAGCGCAAATCGCGCGTAGCCAGTTGCTTGGCCGAGAGCTAGCGAAGGAATGGCGGCCGGCGGGCCGCCCGGCGCTTCGCGCCTGACGCGGGGTGGTCGCGCGGTGCGGGGAGAGGAAACGGTCGGCACGTGTAGTGGGGACGATTCACTTAACCTTCCGCTCGGGAGCCGATTCTGTTACGTAACAATATATTCAAGGTTACCATTTTGGTTATTTTATTTAATACTTGAGTGTTGTAGTTCAAACACCCTGGCGTCCAACTCTTCGTTTTATTTCCACATAACGTAAATTCACATCACGCAAAATAGTTTGATTGTTGTAATCCTCTTCGAGGATTACAAACACCCCTTGAGATTTAATAATTTGATAAGAGTCCTTAATAATTCTTCGCAAATGTCATGTTAATCTAAAGTCAATAAATCATTTTATAATATAATTAATTTACTCTTTTATTTCTTTGACTTGACATATCACATGTTTCTACTTTCAGACTGTAGCTAGCCATACATAATATTTAATACACACAATTTATAACATAAATAGGTTCAACTTAAATTAACAACCGTTACAATTTGAACGACCCTTTCTTAATCTTACTCATGTCGCTTACATCAGCCTTGCTTTCTTTGCGATACTCCACATATTATTTATTTATTTTATTAGGAACATTTACAGGTTAATAACATTACATGCATTAAACGCAAACACAAATTATAATAATCAGGTTATAACCCAATAACTAATGTTCACATCATGCACAAATAATAATTAAAAAGTCCATAATTATTTAGTTATAAAGTTAGAAACTCGATAAGCAAGTAAAAGTAAATAAAAGTAAAATAGTAAAATAAAGTAAAGTGTGCCAGTTTTATGGCTAGAACATAGAAAAAAAGTTTGTTTTTATTGTTAAATACTATAATTATACAACAAAATAGAACTGAAAAACACCAGACGTGTGTATAAGTGTAAAGTGAAAAAAATAATATATATACATATATAAACATGCACACGTACGTACACACATATGCACAAATATATTATTTTTATTTTTTTAAACCTTATGAGTAAAATCTCAAATTATAATATTTAATTAAATAAAGACAATATTAGCGAAACTCAATCGAAAATCTGAGGCAGAAAAATCAGAAAAGATATTGGCTTCGCTGGGACTCGAATCCAGGATGCTTTGCATACATGGCAAGAGCGACCTCCGTAGTCCAGTGGCCAAGACTCTTGACTCACATTCCGGAGGTCGCGGGTTCGAACCCGGCATGCGCAAATAAATTTTATTTGATTAATTTGTGTTATTTCACAATTAATTCATTTAAAATAATATATAGTATATTTGCGGCATGTTCCAGAGTGGAAGATACTATTAGAATCGCCCTGGTGTAAGACCACCATTCAGAATTGAAACGTTGCTTGAAAATGGCTTTAGCCGTGTTTAGTGACCAGATCTGAATAGCCAGGTACTTCCCAACCTTCCTCTTCCCCACCTCCTTCCCCTCCCCACTACCTTCAGCCTCACAACATACCCCAATTGGGGATGCCATAGTCCCACTGGCTCCAGACGGGAGCAGTTGAGATTCTTGTGCGGTATTCACTGTAAAAAAAAAAAAGCTCTACCGATTGAGCTTCGGAACCCATATGAAATTCCGTCACTTTTAACTGTATCATACTTCGACTAAGAACTACCAACATTATCTTCATTTTCTTAACGCACATATTATTCGCTGCTATCTTTAAATATGATTGCAAGATTCAAATCGAACTAAATGTAATCTTGATAGTGTCTGGAATAGTGTCTACATTTTGTATCCATTTTATTTTTAATACGCGACATCTATTGACTTTTTCTGCAAGTCTAGGTATAATGTATTATTTATGTCACAAAAACATAAGCATATAACAGCGACATGTCATTGGTACCAATTATTGTATTAATTCTATAACTTTGTAACTATTTTCCATTATGTAATAATGTACTGTTTGTTTCTGCAAAATAAAATAAAATAAAATAAAAAAGTCTAGGATAAATATTTATTTTTAATTTTTTAAACTTTATGATTATAATATTTAATTAAATGAAGACAATATTAGAGAAACTCAATCGAAAATCTGAGACAGAAAAATCAGAAAAGATATTGGCTCCGCTGGGATTCGAATCCAGGATGCTTTGCTTACATGGCAAGAGCTCTACCGATTGAGCTACGGAACCCATATGAAATTCGGTCACTTTTAATTGTATCATACTTCGACTAAGAACTACCAAAAATATCTATATTTTCTTAACGCACAAATTATTGGCTGTTGTCTTTATATATGATGACCGAATTTCATATGGGTTCCGTAGCTCAATCGGTAAAGCTCTTGCCATGTAAGCAAAGGGTCCTGAGTTCGAGTCCCAGCGGAGCCAATATCTTTTCTGATTTTTCTGTCTCAGATTTTCGATTGAGTTTCGCTAATATTGTCTTCATTTAATTCAACAACTAAACATACATATTATCTCATTTAAAATTTGAAATACACAAAAAAATACATAAAATAAATGATCTCATTATCGTACATAGTTTTACCGTTAGGTGGGCTACAGGGATCTCATTTCTACAGTGTTCAGTCTACTTTCACCCCTTCTCTACTAGTTCTATGCCTCACTGCCATTGTAAGCACCATATCACCAGATGCAGAAACCCCACCACACTCGTTATTTCCATTGTTTGAACAGTAACAGCTCTTGTGTGAATTGACCCTTAATCCTATAGGGTATACCTACAACAAACTCACCTCATCCTATTGTAACTCAATAAATTAAGATTTTAAAGTTGCACACAGGAGGTCTTGAAAAAATCCCTCGGGGCTTATGTCATCTCTGGAGGATGCCGTGTGGATGGTCTTTTTAGGGAAATGAAGGAGAGGAGTTTTTGGGAAGGAAAAATATGTGATGTGTGGGTAGGAATCTAGGGGTCAATGTATCCAGGAGTGACGGACATATAAATCGATCTTCAGTTGGAGAGGTCTAGGTTAGGTTTCCATCAACCAGTCTCTCCCGAATCGACCCGGCACACAGTAGGTTGGCAACCGAATCCTCCGTCAAGACCTAGACAGAGCTCACACCGGCACTCCTGCTAAATCACCAAACGTATCGAGCCACTTGGGATATCCTTCGGTAGGGGTGTTGGTTATCCAGTAAATGGTTCCCGGGGCGGCGGTATCCATTACGGCCTCCCAAAAAGAGTATTTTATTTGAAAGGCTCCCCCAGTAGATTATCAAGGGTATCACATTTACGAACACCCAAAAGTGCTAAGAAAATATTCGGAATAGTTTCTTTTACCGCCTCGTCTTTTAACATCAAAAATAGTTTCAAGTTTACCTTCGTGCGATTTACTAGGGGCAGACAAAGTAATAAAGCTGAAAAACACCCATTAATTGTCCACTCTGAAAATCTAGCTAGTTGATTCCAATTCAACTGACAAAAAGTTTTATCTCCCAATTTGCATAACGTTGGCGACATAATTACCTCCATTTTCTATCATTTTATGATATTTGTAAAATCACAACATTTATAAATTGTTTATGGCTCCACTCTACAAAACTTGTTGCAAGATATCCACATATAGTAGAAAGGAAAATAAAATCCAATATTTGTACACAATTACCTCCGGATTTGAACAGCGATCCGTCAACACTCCCATGGAGCCTGTTAGCCCCGTGCTCCTATTTCCTCATGGGGAAGTTTACTCCACTTCTATGGTACCTACTATCTACCCTGCTAAAAATAAATGCTCAAAAACTATTATGTGTAGTATTTAAACAATGCATTTATTTAGCAGCAAAATCTTGACCAGTGGAGAGGGGAACTGATTCTGAACTATCTACGGTTGAATAATCTCGATGCGTGGCATTGTTTGGTGGGGAAGGGAAGGGGGACCTTTGTTCTAGTTCAATAGTTGGCGGTTTGTCAGCAACGAGGGTTTATATGCCCATGCCTAGAGCAAGTAAGCATTATCAAATATTTAGGAGTAACCTTCGATACACACCTGAATTGGAAACAACATATACATAATACTACAAACAAAATCCGAAAATCTATATACTTTTTCAAACAAACACGCAATTTCCTTAACCTAAAACTTTTAAAAACAGTATATTACTCATTGTGCCAATCTCACATCGAATACGGAATTCTAGCCTGGGGTAATGCATATTCCAATGCCCTTGATCCCATCATGAAAGCACAAAAACTAATCATAAAAATAATTCTTAAAATGCCGCTTACTACCAGCACTGATACTATCTTCAATTCCTTCAACGTTATGGACATAAAACAGCTCTACTCAAGATCCATATTACTTAATTTACACAAAAACAACAAAACACCATACAAAGCTACACAAACAATACACAATACCCGAGCCAAAAACAACGAACTTCTCCAAACTCCTTTTTTCAAAACCACCTTCGGGAAAAGACACTCTAAATACATAGCTTTCAAACTATACAATACACTACCAACTACGATCAGACAAAGTGACTCCTTTACAAAATTCAAACAAGATATTAAAAAATGGATTATAACTATTGGACGCCACACTAACACAAATATCTGTAAAATAAATCACACATAGACAGAAATAACTATTCACATACAACCTAACCCATATAAAATAAATGAAAATAATGGAATCCTGTCAAATTTAACCTATAAATAGATTAGGCAGAATTTATTTCATTACTCCATCTCCAACATTTATAAAATAACTCTCTTTAAAAGATTTACCACCCTTCCAATCACCCTTCTGTTTTAATTCTATTCATAATATGTATTTTGCCTGAAATATCCTTGTAACTACTATATTCATTTATATACCTGTACGCCTGTCTCGACACAGGTATACCCTAGTGAGACAGGCATACAAATAAAACCATTATAAATATATTTTATTATAGATAAATAAAAAAAAAATAAAAATATATATTCAACAGAATAAAGCATAGATATACTGCGGACAATCAGCACATAATAGAACCTACCTACTACCAAATACCCCGATACCTATTTTGCACAACACGCATAACATTCGAGACAAAACATTGATTTATTCTAGGTCCAGTTTTTTATTATTAATTTTTATTTAAGTGATATTTTTATTATAAATACATATAATTTACATGTCATTTGCAGTGTTATAAAGAACTAAAAGAGATAAGGCTTTTGTGTTTGGTGAAGCTAGGCCAATTATAATATAAAATCAAAATAATAATTTCAGTTTATTTATTATTATTATTTTTTAATTTTATTAAATTTTTAACAACTGTAATGTAAGAGATAATATTTTGCAACCTATTGATTATTGCTAACCCTTTGGAATTTTTAAAACAATTTATTTATTTGATGCAATATATTTACATTTTATACATAAATTCAATGATGTTGGCCTCACTGGGTGGTTTACCCGTGCTGAGGCCTCCATTTCATATACAAAATTATACACAATACATATAAATATATACATATATAATAATGGTGAAAAAAAAAAGTTGATAAAAAACATATGATTAAGATAAATTAAACTTCAAAATTAGAGATTTAAAATTAACGTAAAATTAAAAGTAAATAAAATTATTGGTTAAAAACGATATTTAAGTGTTGTGTGTTTGTGGGTGATTGTGTTTTATATTAGTTGTGTGTGTTACTTGTATGTTTTATTATTTTATGCTATGATATTTTGGTAGTATATGTTTTACATAGCTGGTGACTTTAATATTGATATGAAAGTAAAGAATACCTACAGTAATAGACTCCAAAGCTTAGTGAATGATCTAGGAATGAAACAACTTGTGACAAAACCAACGAGAATATCAAACGCATCAGCAAACATTATTGATTTGGATATATCAAATCATTTTTACTTGAACGTAAAGGTTGTGGATACACCAAAAATATCAGACCACGAAAACATAATAACACTACTTGAAACGAGTGTAATAAAAAATGAGTCAAGGGAAATTATGTATAGAGATAAAAGGAACTATGGTCACTTTAAATTCTGTGAAACTTTAAAAAATGGTATCTCACAAATTACTGAGTCTAATTCGTTAAATGACAAAGAAGAAAATTTCGTCAAAATTATGACGTCCGCAATCGATAAAAATATGCCGATAAGAAGGGTTAAGCTTAAAAATACTAACAGATGGTATTCGATACCGTTACATAACCTTCAAAAACAGAGAGATAATGCATATAAAGCGGCAAAATTGGAACCATCCAATGAAAAATGGAATGCATATAAAAAAATTCGCAATTTTTATTCAAAACAAATTAAAAAACATAAGTGTGACTACTATAAACAAAAATTAGAAACACAACAGAATGACCCAAGAAAACTTTGGATAACACTAAAAGAAATCATAAAGGGCAAACAAAAAGAAGTTGTAAAATCGATTGATTTCCCAGATGGAAATGAAGAAGAAATTGAGAATATAGCGACAAAATTTAACAAGCACTTTATTTCGAGCATAGATCTTATAAGCGAAAGTATTCCAGAATGTCCTGTTAACAAACTAGACATAGACAGGCCTGTATGCACCGATGAAGAGTTTAAGTTTAAAAATATAGATTTACCATACTTAAAAAGAGTCTTAAGTAACATGAAATCGAAAGAATCTCCAGACGGTATTACAATAAATATAATCAAAGACTCCATTAATATTATTGGCGAATCGATGGTCCAAATTATCAATGAATCTCTGAATAGTGGAGTGTTTCCCAAAACTTGGAAGACATCTGTAATAACTCCTATTCCGAAAATTGATAACCCAAAAAAATTTGACGAATTCCGACCGATAAATTGCTTACCCAAATATGAACAAATACTTGAATACATTGTAAAGGAGCAATTAACTGAATATATTGAGACAAAGCAGATATTAGTTCGACAACAATCGGGTTTTAGAAATAAATTTTCTTGTGAAACCGCTATTAACTATGTAATATAAGAATGGAAAAATTATAGAGATAAAAACAGTGAAATTATTGCAGTATTTTTAGACTTAAAAAGGGCATTTGAAACAATCGATAGAAACAGATTAATAAAAAAATTAAGAAATATTGGAATTAACGGTAAAGAAATTAATTGGTTTGTTGATTATCTATCAGAAAGAAAGCAAGTAACAAAATATGGTGGAATAACATCTGATCCACGTCATACTAGCAAAGGCGTTCCACAGGGATCTGTCCTAGGTCCATTGTTATTCATTATATATATAAATGATATTGTTAAAGTTTTAAAGCATTGTGCCATTAAATTATTTGCTGATGATACATTGTTATATATAGCCAGAAAAAAATTACAGGATGCCATTGAAGAGATACAAAATGACTTAAATAATGTAACGCTTTGGTTAAACATAAACAAACTAAAACTGAATGTTATGAAAACTAAATTTTTGATTATGGATAGTCAAGGTGGAACTGAACATGCAATACTAACCATTGATAACATAAATATAGAAAGGGTTAGCAATATTAAATATCTGGGTGTTATATTAGACGATAAATTAAAATTCGACAAACACTTCGATTAGATATCTAAGAAAATTGCTAAAAAAGTTGGCTTCTTAAAAAGGATTAGGAATAACTTGGATCTCAAGACAACGCACCTTGTATACAATTCTATTGTAACTCCTCATTTAAATTATTGTTCTAGTGTTCTATTCTTATGTAACGAGACACAAAATAATAAACTACAGGTTATACAAAATAGGGGAATGAGGATGATTCTGAAATGTAATATCTTTACTAGAGTTAAAACTATGTTACAAAACCTAAATATGATGACAACTAAACAACATATAATATATAATACGTTAACAATGATGTACAAGCTTAAAAATAACATGCTCCCTAAATATCTGCAAACTAATATTATGTACCATGAAAATATTCACAATTATCCTACGAGGAGTTGCCGAGACTTCAGGCTTCCCAAAACTAAACTTACGTGTACACAGAACAGCGTGTTTTATAAAGGTCAAAAACTTTATAATAACCTACCAAATTCCATAAAGGAAGCCCCAAGTCTTGGCACTTTTCGGAAAACATGTGCAACATACATTAAGAAAAATTTATGAATTGTATTTATTTGTATTAACTGTATGTCTTAAACCCTATTGTTTGTATTTCTAACTGGAGTAACTCTATTTCTTTTTTTAAGCTGTATTCTTTCCGTTATAATTTTATGACTCTATTTATTTTATTATGTATTTTATATGTTTTTTAATACTAGATGTATGAAATTTGCTTACATCTAAATAAAGTTACAAAAACAAAACAAAAAACAAAAGTATTGTCTATTTTTCTCTTTAATACATTTTGTAATTTTGTGTCGGAATTTATTTTTGTTTTTCTCACTTTTATTTTCAAGTGTTGAATGCTTTTATAGCGTGGTATTGGTAGTGTCTTTGTCCAAAGCCTGTATTTACCGTCGGAGTTTTTAAGTTTTCTTTGTATGCTTGTCTAACTGGTCTGTTTATAATATTTTGTGTTTGTTGAAGATTGTTTTTTTGGTCAAAAATGTAATTTAGTAGCGATTTAATGTATAATTGTCGTATGTCTAGTACGTCACAACAGTTGAATATTTGGTCTGTATCAGTAAGTCTATGTTTTTTAAGTATTACCTTTAAGATTGTTTTCTGCGCAATTTCCAGGTGTTCGATAGCTGAGTTTGTTGCTCCTCCCCAAGCAATTATTCCGTATTCTATTATAGACTGACATAGAGCAAAGTATATTGTTTTCATTTGTTTTATTTTGTATATGTTTCTTATGCTTAGGAAAATATGCATCGTTTTGAGGAGTTTATTTGTGACTTGTTTGATGTGATGTGTCCATCTGAGGTTATGGTCAATTATGATTCCTAGATACTTTATTTGTTCTTTTTTTTCTAGGGGAGGGCAAACGCAGATGTTGGTGTTTAAACAATCGTGTATTTTTATGGTGTTTGTGTTATTTTTTGGCTGTCCTGTGCTATTTATACTGTACGTTGTAAATATTGTTTTCGATATGTTTAGTGTAAGTGTGTTTGAGTCTAGCCATGATTTCACTCGTGTGATTCCTAAATTTTTTTTTTTCATATGTTTTTAATCCAGTAAAAAAGAAAATAACATTTTCACTTACTTAACTAGAATATTGAATTATGTACAGTTTTTACATTACATAGTTTTTACATTTCATAACCTTAGAGTACATTAGATTGCAATACTAACATTTACATGATATTATATTACCATACGATATTATTCACTATCACTACTTTGTTTTTTGTGAATAAACATGAACAATTTTTTTTTGAATTTGCACACACTTTTTTCGTTTTTGATATCATCTGGAAGGGAATTATATAAATTGCCCCCCTCGTAACTAATTGATTGCTTACCGTAGTTAGTATGAATGGTGTTTAAACGTATGTTATCGTGTTGTCGTGTAAAATGTTTGTGTACTTGGGACGTTTTAATGTTATGTTGATTGCATAACATAACCCATCGGTGTATAAAAGAGTAAAAAAAGTAGAAAAAATATAAAGACGGTCCAGTTGATTAGCCAGACATCTCTTAAAAGTCAAAATTTGACTTGAGAATGCGGTTATTTGAGAAAGTGTACCCTGGTACAATACTCGGATTACTTATAAAAGCAACCAAATCAAATATAATGCTGAAAAGCTTGTAGTGAATTTAACAAAATGTAGATATTGTCTGGGTCACTAGTAGGATATTTAAATAATTTTCATACTAATGTACCGAACCGTTATGCCACCCGATGTTATTTAATAGCGTATTTAATATGTTAAACACAGACAGGTGTAAATAATACCTGAATTTTGGTTTCCTCATTACCTCAAAAATAATGTAGAACTATTAGGTAGCATGTTGGAAGATCTTTGTTGAGTTCTACTAAAATCACAATTGCAAATAAATTCAGGTAATGGATAGCGAAAAAGATTTACACAACAAGATCTACCGGCACTTAGAAAAAAACCAAACGAACGTCGTTTAACTGTCAAGGTTAACTGCGGTTAAATATCGATGGTTCTGCATTCAAACATTTTAATATGGTTAAACATTTTCATCGTAGCAGAGGCTGGCCGCTACAATAGTATTTGGAGATGTCCACTAATAAAATGGACATGTATGAATTAGGTTTGATGCTTACCTGTACAACCAAAAAGATTTGCATGTTTAGGCTTTTTGATTAGTCGGCGCATGGGCGGCTGACTGGCACAGGCACGCCGACAAGAATGTTTTTGTATGTAAACGTACGAAACTGCTCACAGGCAGCTTCAGATGTCCACAATAGTGATATGTCGGCTCAGCTGGAGTGGGCTCTTGAACTCGGGTTCTTCGCGGGAAGCGGATCCTACTTCTACTCTTTTTTCAAATCGACTACTCCTAGAGAACCCGGTCCAGGGCTCGGACCCAAACTCGGAACTTGCAGCCGGATTCAGAGCCGGAACACGAATGTCTCCACCGGCGGCGTCCCCATGCTCACAGTCCAAGCCATTCGCAAGAGAACCCAGTACCCAGTCCGTGCCAAAGAACTCGGTCCCGTGACCTGCTCCTAGAACTCGAGTACTTTTAAAAGGAAGCACGCCTCGGAGGCCTCCGGAAAAATGTATAACCTACCCATCGCTAGTTCACAACTCGGTGCAAACTGCCGCCTGGACTCGACCACTGAGCGCCGGTAATCTGAAAGCCGAAATCCGCGTTCTTTCTGTTGTACACTAAACAACAACAACAAAACGGACACAGAACGGTTTGTTTGAGTAACCGAGCAGAGTGAAAGCCAATTTTAAACTTAAAAAAAAAACATATGTTTATTATTCCACATAATCTATGTATATTTTTCTTGATTAGTTGTTAAACTAGCCTCTCATATTCTACATACATAAAATTAACTTGCTCTTCAGTATTTTCAATCAATCAATTTAATAATACGAAAAGCCTCTCGATAAGGTGCAGTAGCTCTTACAGAAAAGAATTTTACTACTGTCACCAAATACTTCCTACCTAAATATTGATGTGCGCGCCCTTTTATTCCAAGTCTAGTAAGTATCTCGTAACACTGTTGAGGAATATTTAAAAGATTAGTTTCTTTTACCTGGTAACACTGGACAGCCACGGAAGGGCCTAAAAGCAGGTAGGCAGCAAGAAACAAATTACTAAGGGCTCAGTTGCGATTTAGGATTCCTGTCGGTTTACCGCGCTATTTGTGTGTTGTTATATGAGTACCAAAACTGTATTTGTGTACATCTTTGAATCGATTAATATTAACAAGTTTAAATCAATACAATCTTGAAGTTCTATTCGGTGTTGTGATAAAGCCACCTTGTGTTTAGTTCTGAGAAGACCAGGGGTACATCGCCTTCCACGGCTTCAGCAGTTCAGTTTTGGAGAGATTAAGGGACTATTTTGGATAATGTAAGAATTTTATATATCTTCATGCTGTGTAATATCCACAAACCCAGTACTACGCTTGTCTAGCGATGAATCGTTTGTTTGCAAATAAAAAAATATTACGAACTTGCAACTTTCTTCTATCTTGACAAATATATATGTGTATGGAGGGTCTTTGAAATATGCTGTTTTGAGATATACTTTCTAAAATTCTAAGAATTGCTTTCTGAGGTCTATTCACATAACATAGTATGATTTAGAAGAAATGTTATTGATTTCTGTTACTTCGCCGCGTCGCACAGTGGGAGAAAGACTAATTGTAAGAAAAAATAAGTCTGAATATGAAAATGTGACATTGTTAATTTTATTGCGAATTTATTAAATTGTTTAGGAAGTAATGAGTTTAATAAAACTTTAGTTTGATCAATTGGCCTGATACAATAAATTATACTGCCTTTTTTATTACGCACTTTCAATTTTGTTGTTATGTTGTTAAATTGTCCACTTTTCATCGAATTAAGTGAAAAAATAAGTCTTTTTCGTTTTTGGTTACTCGTGTTTGTTTCCTTGCTTTTTTTTCATTGCGCCAATCTTTGAAGGCCTCCTTTCTAGAAACTGACATCGAAATGGTTGTTTTAGAATTTGAAATTAAAACACTTTTGTACTTTTTTCCACTTATTTATTATCACCAGGACCGGTTTCATCCTACTACGGACATTTTCAGACTGGTAGTTAAAATTCTTATGCTACGGTATTTATACACACTTAGACAGGGGTATATATTTATACACGTATATACAGGTGACTCTATATAATGATTGTTTCTATTTTGTTAATTTAAAGTATTATAAGTTATTTTGTTAATTTAAGGTACATATAGATATAGGTAATTATAGAGTTTATTATTAAAATTATGAATGATGTTACATATTAATTAGATATTATTAAAATTATGAATGATGTTACATATTAATTAGATATTTTTCTTCAAATGAATATATAAATGAATTTAGATAATTGAAAGGGTTTGTGATTACTGATTTTATTTTGGTAATGTTTGGTTATTCCTTCCTTGTTGCTTAGGGTTTAATTGACAAATATTGATGCACTATGGTATTTATTGTTATTGGGGTTCTCCGTATATTTGGGTTATTACATTTTTAAATTACATACTTAAATTACACCACTGCGCTCTGAAGTAAAATTATTCTAAGTGAATTATAATGGGTATATTAATGGTGATTGAACATTATGTTCCAACTGTTTATTCATGACGTATTTACGATCTACTTTCTTCGTCAGGCGATTAATTTCTAGTGACTAATCCGGCGGTTGTCACACTTTTCTGGTCAAGGTCCACATTAGGACAATGTGAGGTATAAATAATAATAATAAATAATTAACGGATATTTGTGCGCGCCGCACAAATATCTGTCGCGAGCCGCAGTTTGACGACCACGGCTCTAACCTGTCTAATTCTGGTCCTTTGTTGCAAACATGAAGGATTTTGACCTGTCTTCATCAAAAGTATGTTGGTTTTCTAGTAAATGCAAGGCAAGATTCGAAAGATCCCCTTTTGATTAACCTAACTAGCGAAATGTTCTTTTATACGGGTTGATACTTCCCGTTTGTCCTACGTAATATGCAGGGCAGTTCGAGCAGTTCACGTCCTGGTAGATATTAATTGTTTTTGTGTTTAATTCGTAGAACTCCATTTTAATTTTTTAGAAATTTAATTAAAATTAAATTTGATAATATGTTATTTTCGGGTTCTGCAAGTATTTTAGAATGTATTTTAGTAACAGCTGTTTCGGCATGTAAGGTCATTTTCAAACTGCGGTGAAGCCACTTACTCACCTGGTAGACTCCAGAATTTTCCAGATGATTCCTTTTAACTTTATTGTTTATAAATATTTTACCCAAAGAATTTATATTATAAAAGGCTATCTTACATTTCTTGTCACTGTCTATTAATGTTGAAATTTTATCTGATATTTTGCTAAGGTACCGTATTAAATTCCATTGCTTTGTTTCTATCTCCTTGTCTGGCGTAAGGCCATATGTAATTGAAGCTAAGGTGAGTTGACATGGTTCTAATAAAAAAATTAAATACCGCAAGTGGGCGGATAGTTTTGGGCGTAAAAAATTCTTACAATCGGTTCTTGCTACTAAGAAGCAATCTTGCTGAATACGAGTGAATAAGAAGATTTTCAAAATAAACATTTTAGGAGGCGGGTTTAGGTACCGCTGCCCCGGGAACCATTTATTGGATAACCAACACCTCTGCCATAGGTCACACCGTTTGGTGACTTAGCAGAGGTACCCGGGTTCGTGGAGTGAGGTTTGTCAAGGTCTTGGTGGCCGATGTGTCTGCCCACTTTGACTTCTACAACCAGAATCCCTCGACCCATTGCCTTACACCGCAGTTGAAGGGATGGATTCATAGATCTGTCACTCCTGGACACACTGACCCCTATATATATTCTTACCTACCCCTTATACTTATTTCAACCCCAGAAATTCCTCTTCTTTCATTCCTTAAAAAAACCTTTTACACAGCATCCCCTAAGATGATGTAGGTCCGGAGGGAAATTAATTTCATCAGGGCCTCCTGTGTATTTGGATAAGGAAAAAAAAATTAATCAGTCTGATAATGCGAAGCTTTTAAAATATGAAATTTTCTCAGTGCACCAATTGCTTTTCTGTGAATTGAATATTGCTAAGTGCTTAATAAAGTTGGGATTTTGGAATTTGTAACCATCAACATAATGGATTCGTGCAATTCTTAGAAATATTAGTATTTCAACCACAGTGCGTCGAGTCGGGGCCTTTTCACTCCCCCTCCCCTCTCAACCCTTCGCCGGAGTAACCCGCTGGTACCTGACCTAGCTTAGATGGGCACTCACAATTATAGTAAGTAAGCCGCATTTGTGTCTCAAAAGGTGTTTTTCACTGTTCTAAAATCAACATAAAATCTCGGAAGACATTTTAAATTTATTTTTACAATACACAAACGACCTGAAAAATAAATCGCCGATTTAAGAGGAACGTTTGCGCGGCCGGCTTCAGCCCGTTTCATACAAATCTTAGATTTGGATTTGAGATCACAATACCCAACCAAACTGAAAAATTATTTTTGTTATCAAAAGGTATATCAAATATCTAGTACGGGTGTAAGCTACTTTATTTATTTTTGCTTTAAATTATATGATATAGTCCATTGAAGATTTTGAGGTTTCATGATTTTGAGGCAACTTTGGCAATTATTCGTGAGTAAATTAAAAAAATATATATATATATATATATATATATATATATGTATTTTACTAAACTTAATTCATTTACTCACAAATGTAAAGTAATTACCAAAGTTGCCTCTAAAATCATGAAACACTGGAATCTTTAATGGCCTACATCTTATAATTTAAAGCAAAAATAAATAAAGTAGCTCACACCCGTACTAGATAACTACAATATTTTTTCAGTTTGGTTGGGTATTGTGATCTCAAATCCGAATTTAACATTTGTATGAAACGGGCCGAATCCGGCCGCGCGAATTATCTACTAAACATCCTTTTCATCAATGTTTCAGACCTACAATATAAGTTTATAACAATAACAATAATTTATCAAACGAAAAGAACCAAGCGTCATAAAACAAATTGTAAGTCATTGAAGAAGAAAATGACACTAATAATCCAAACCAAAATATAAAAGAGAACAAGACACAGAAAAATAGATTTAATATTTTAATTTCGATTATTAGTGTTATCTTCTTCTTCAATGAAATTACGTTTTTTTTGTTATTTCAGTTAAAAGAAAATTACATTTTCACTCATTTAACTAGAAATAATTATACACATTAAAATAAAGTAAATATTTCAATACAGCGCTATTCAATATCATTATTTTGTTTATCAAGAATGAATATTAATAATTTTTTTTTAAATTTACCCAGCTTCTTTTCGTTTTTAATGTCATTTGGGAGGCAATTATGTAAGTTGCCCCCCTCGTAACTCGTAACCAATGGATTGTTTACCATAGATAGTGTGGATGGTGTTTAAATGTATGTTATCGTGTTGTCTTGTAAAGTGTTTGTGTACTTTGGACGTTTTAATGAATTCTGTGTTTGTGTGTACGAGTTTATTGTTTATTTTGTATATAAGGAGACATGTATTGTATTCATATAGTTTTCTTAATGTTACTAGTTTTGTTTCCATATATATATTTTTTGTGGATGTTCTGGGCTTGTAGTTAAATAGTTTTTTGATCAGAATAACCTTCAAAAATTTTAAAAAGAGAATTGTTGTTATAAATAATCAATAATAGGTATTTAAAGCTTCCCTGCTATTTCTGTAATGATTTATTTTTATTCATTTTAACTTAAAATAGATCCATTTCATTTGGTTTTTTTAAGTATTGAATTCCGTAAGTCGAAACTTAAACTTTAGGGCAAGTGATACCGCTTACGAATTCCAACTGCTCCCAACCGTCTGAAGTCAGTGAGACTATGGCACCCCCAATTAGAGTATGTTGTGAGGCTGAAGATAGTGGAGGGAGGATGGAGGAGAGGAATGTGAGAAAGTACCTTGCTATTCAGATCTGGTTACAAAACGTCGCTAATGTCAAGCAACCTTTCAATTCTGAATGATGGTGTTACACCAGGGCGATACTGAGAGTATCTTCCACTCTGGAACGTACCGCAAATACACTACATATTATTTCAAGTGATTTAACTCAATTTAATCAAATACGATTTACTTACGCCCGCCGGGATTTGGATCCGCGATCTTCGGATTGCTAGTCGAGAATATTACCCCTCAACCACGGAGGCCGTCAGGAGGAGGTCTAATGTAAACAATGACAATTGGTCTGCCTTCTTACGGACTTCCCGCATCCTTGTGTACGTGGATTGCCGACTTTCTGAGGGAGAGGTCGATTCAGACGGTAGCCGACGATACGATCTTCCTCACACTCGATAAATGCTGGCGTCCCCACAGGGATCGGTTCTGACTCCAACTTTGTTTATGTTGCACATCAACGATCTTTTGTCATGTGCACCAATTCATTGTTACGCGGATGACAGTACAGTCCACGATAGCTTTTTGTTTGACATGCCCACAAAAGGCTCACAAACTCCAACGGCTCGGAAGGCTTTGAAGCAAAGAATGGAAGGTTACCTCGAGAGTGTTTTCTCTTAGCAATTAAATTCAACGAGGGTAAAAATAATCTCGTTGAATTTAATGTTTCAAAGACCCAATCTTATCTGATTACGTCTAAAAGGGATCGAAATTAAAATCTAGTCTCCTTCAACGGAAGCAATCTTCCGAACAGGCCCTCCATTGATATACTTGGTGTAGCCATAGTAAAGTTAGCCTCTCAAAAACTGGGCGTACTGTACATGGCCCGCAGATACTTTAATAGTACACAACTGCTAACCCTGTACAAATCACAAGTGAGCACCACGGTTGAATTTGGCAGCCACCGCTGGTCTAGAGTTCCAAAATATCTGAAAAATACCCTCGACTCTGTGCAGAAACGGGCGGACTGTTTGATGAATTCTCCCATCTTAACAGACGGATTGCAATCCTTAGAGCATAGGCGTCGGGTGGGAATGCTATCTTTGTTCTACCGGTATTACAATGGAAGAAGCTCCGAGGAATAAGCGTCATTGATCCCCTCGGAACCGGTGCATAGTCGGGAAACACGCCAAATGCGTGCCCAACATTTGTACACGGTTGACATTTGTCACATGAGAACAGGTCGCTTCTTCGACTCGTTCTTGTGTTCAACAGCTCGGCTGTGGAATGATTTGCCGGCCTTTGTGTTTCCTCCTTCCTACAACATGGGTCTCTTCAAGACCAATGTTCATTCCTTCCTCTCCTTAAAAAGACCCCCACACAGCATCCCAGATGACATAGGACCTGAGGGAAATTATTTTCCTCAAGGCCTCCTGTGTGGAGTTATTGTAAAAAAAAAAACTAAATACCAAATATGTTTAGATTGGGTGGATTAAAAAAAATTGAAAAATTCATCAATTTTTCTACGTCAATTTTCACGTTTCGTGTAGATTCTACTCAAGTCCTGTTATTATATGATTATAGATCAATTGCTTAATTAAACTGAAATAATAACAGAACTTGAATAATAAAGTTTTATAGAACGTGAAAATTAACTAATCACTTAGGTCAATTTTTTTCTTTTTGTCTTGTATGGTGTTTGTGGAAGTGTTATGTCTGCCCTTTCCTCGGCAGATAGTAATTATTAAATACGGTTCTTTGAATATAAAAGTGTTTATTTACTGGAATAACCTAGCTGGTTAGCTACGACTGTTTACTATTCGGGGGTAGGTAAATCTCTGGAGCCTTGCCACGGGAGCTCGCAAAGTATATCTCAAAGTATAATCGCAAATATATCGCAAAGTATATCGCAAAGTATATCTCTGAGACTGCTTCTTGTACGCCAATGCCATCTGGCGAGCTATGGTGCAAGCTACATGCTTACCGCCATCTATCGTATTCTTTCCATATGAAATACTTAATTACTCTACATCACACCCTCCCCCACCTAACCTCAAGCCCTGGCTACAATAAATACAAGACATGTTCTTTTCAAAGAAGTTATACAATTTGACAAAAAAATAGGATTTTAAATATTTCATTTATACATGATTTTATACACTAAATTCAACCAAACATAGTCATGATTTTAAATATTTCAACTTAAATATTTCTGTTTCTCTGGGAGGGACCTTTATGAACGCCTTGAACGGAGCCTTCCTTCCCAAGGTCTTAGTTGAGTAGTTTGCTCTCGATCATCCGCTGGTAATCTGAAATCAAGAGAACTCCACGTTAGCCCCTTCAACAAAGCTGAGGTCCCCAACTCGTCTGAAGCGCATTTCGTGACCTCAGACGCGGTGGGTGGGTTATTATCTTCACTCTCCTCTTCCCATTTCACAGACAAACTCTTTAACTGATCAATAAGCCTCTTCCAAGTCAACGGAGTACCACAGATCCTAACGATATAAACTTTTTTACCCACTTTCCTTTCTACAATACCTCTAACCCAACCAACTTTATTCACCTGACGGAAGTCCTTGACCAGACACTTCTGTCCAACATGTAAATTCCTAATTTTTACGCCCCCATAATTCCTTATTTGATTATCTTGACTCCTTTTTATATTATCGTTAGCTATTTTTCTCTGTTCTGACACATCTTCCTGAGTGGTTTTAGGAATTAAACTACTGAAAGTTGATTTCAGTCTCCTACCAAACATCAAGACTGCCGGTTCTAATCCCGTTGTGCAATGTGGCGAATTTCGATAATCCGATAGAAAATCACATAATCTACTTTCATAATTTACTGGAAAATTATTCCTAACCATAATTTTTTTTAAAAAATTTTTTACCGTTCTAACTGAATTTTCAGCTTGTCCATTACACTGAGGGAATTTTACCGGTGAATTTAAAAATTCTATGCTATTCTCTTTAAGAAATTCTTTAAACTCTACACTAGAAAATGCTGTTCCATTATCCGAAACTATGCAATCTGGGTTACCAAAATTAGAGAAAATTCTTCTCAATTCCTTAATCGTGTTAAACGAATCCGCCCTTGGAACCTCTAAGCAATCGATCCACTTGGAAAAAGCGTCACAAATTACAAGAAACATTTTTCCTGCTACCGGTCCGCAGTAGTCTACATGCACCCTACTCCAAGTTGCCCCAGGGTTCGGTCACACTGACAAATGACTCTTAGAAGGTGCCGGCCTCATAGCCGCGCAATCATCACATTTTAGAACCATTTTTTCAATGTCATTGTTCAGTGATGGCCACCAAAAATAAGCTTTTGCTAGGCCCTTCATTTTAACTATTCCTAAATGAGATCTGTGTAATAACTCTAGCACATGTTCTTGTAAGGAACTCGGAATGACAATTCTATGTTGCCAGAAAAGGCAATCCTTGACTATGGACATTTCGTTTCTCTTAACCCAGAATCTCCACAGTACATCATCTCGACCAACTCGTTTTGGCCAGCCCTTACGCAAACACGTTAAAACTTCCTGAATAACCGTGTCTGTCTCTATAGCTGTGGAAATGAGCTTGATATCTATGTGCTCGCATTTATCTACATAACACACAAAATCTGATCCATAATCATCTTCAAATTTTTCTTGAGAATTTTCCACCGGAAGCCGAGATAGAAAATCCGCATGATTATGACATGACTTAACAAATTCTACCTTATACGCAAATCCGGCTAATATAATGCCATAACGCTGCAATCTGTTAGCCGCCAAAACCGGAATATTTTTGTGTTCCCCTAAAATCCTCATCAATGACAAAATGTCTACCCATAATGTCATTCTCTTCCGTACCAAACCGAAAAAATTTGTTCAACCCCAATCCTATAGCTAAAGCTCGAAGGTATCGCCATGTACCAACGTAAGCTACGGGTATCTTGAAATTATCACTTAAGTAACGCCATGTACAAAAAGCTAAAATTTCCAAAATAAAAAAAAAAATGAACGCATAATTTGTGAGTAACGCCATGTACTACAAATTCTAATACGAACGAGATCGGGTATCTTGTAAGTATCGTCATGTACAAACAAATTCTACAAACAAATATGATCGGTGAAGTTGTTAAGTAACGCCATGTACAAACAACTCTAATATCAAAATGATATCACCCTTCCTCCTACTTAATGGTACTCTCGGGGAAGCAAACTCCCCACTAATTAATCGAAGAATTTATTCCGTCTTTTACTATTGACTTTAATTCAGACTCAACTTACTTTTATTGTTAATAGGATCGGCCTAGCATTGAAAAAAAAAATTTGGACCCGCGTCTTTATTCACTATAAAAGACACCTAAAAAATTTACAAACCACAAGAAAAAATACAAAAACAAAAAAACTTTAATTTTTTTTTTTTTTTAAATTTACCCAACTAGTTAGAAAAAAACTTCCGGGTAAATAAGCTTTTCTCCATTCCTCATTTGCGGCGTCACTAAATTAATTGTCTCCTGAGAAGTTATCCCAAGATCGAAACATTCCATAAAATCTCTTCCCACAATTAAATCTGTTTCTTTTATTACTACAATAAAATTAATATTTTTGTTCCTACCCTTAAATTTCACATCAAAAATCACTTTTCCTACGACTTTTAAACGATTATTTCCATAACCTGAAATAATCCGCTTGTCTTGTGACAAAATGATTGAACTAAAATGTCGTTTAAAAATACCCTCCGGCATCACACATAAAGATGAACCGGAATCAATCATTGCCGTAAACTTCTTGTTATTAATTTCAATTTCAGCAGTAATCGGACTAATTGACGCAACTAAAACTTTACTATCCCTGTGATTTTCAAAAATGGGATTTATAGGATTATTCTTGCAGAATTTCTGTAAATGCCCAACGCCCTTACATTTAAAACATTTCGCATTACGAAATTTACAATCAAACGATAGATGATCATTCCTTTTGCAAATAAAACACTGTTTTTTAACACTACCCACGGGTGATCTAAAATTCGTACCTGAATTTGATCCTAACCTATAAGCTGGTTTCGTGTTAAAACTACCCTTGGGGCTCGTCGATCGTTCCCTACGCTGATCTCGCTTGAACCCATCGCTAGTAACTCGTTTTTTTACTAGGTTTACTTCTGATTTTACTGTATTAGCACTATCCAAAGTTGACATACTAACTGCAAGTCCTTCTATTTCATTAAACGACAACGTTTGACCTTCTACGAAAATTTTCTCCTTCGCGCGTCCCGGTAACAACCCGATTGCAAACATGTCTATGAGGTTTTTTTCAAGCCTCGTTTCGAATTGACAATACGTTGCTAAAGAACGAAGTCTAACCGCGAAATCTCTTATCGTCTCGCCTTGTTGTTGCCTCGCTAAAAAAAAATTCTCCCGTTCTTTAAAAACTGAACGATTTTTGTTACAATGTTTGTCGAGAAGCGCTAAAAGTTTATCAAAAGATAAGTCCGTTACTTTACTTGGAAAACACAGATTAATTAGTAAGGTCAACGTTTCTGATTCTAGGAGATTCAATAAAAAAGCCCGTTTTTTCTCCACAGACGCTTTGTCATCATGGATCACGAAAAATTGCTCTATCCGAAGTCGAAACAACCCCCAGTCTCCGGAGAGATGGCAAAACGGTGGTATTCTACCCGATTCCATAACTCCCAACAAATAAATCGGCAAAGAAAAATCAACAAGAAAACAATAACAAATAATCCCACTCAAAGAATCAAAAATACTTATCTCAGGAACTCTTCTGGTCTCCCTCTGGGTTTTATCCTTGTCTTCTGATTAATCCAATGATCCACAGATTCGTCCTTGAAACTATTAACCCAATGATCCGTTTTGACCTTGAAACTTCTGATTAATCCAATGATCCACAACCAGATCGCCTCCTTGCGGTATTTCACTTCTGTTCCTAAAACAAAAATCTTTTTATGCAGCCCGTAGCCACGGAACCAAATGCTCCTTAATCTCGAGCAGAATCTCTTCCGATTCCTTGCCAAAACTGCAAGTCACTCCAGCAGTGACTTAGTCCTCCGTGTCCAGCACCAATTATTATTCGCACGCGTAACTTTCACACAATTATACTTATACGGCTGCGCCAATTGTTATGTCTGCCCTTTCCTCGGCAGATAGTAATTATTAAATACGGTTCTTTGAATATAAAAGTGTTTATTTACTGGAATAACCTAGCTGGTTAGCTACGACTGTTTACTATTCGGGGGTAGGTAAATCTCTGGAGCCTTGCCACGGGAGCTCGCAAAGTATATCTCTGAGACTGCTTCTTGTACGCCAATGCCATCTGGCGAGCTATGGTGCAAGCTACATGCTTACCGCCATCTATCGTATTCTTTCCATATGAAATACTTAATTACTCTACATCACAGTGGAAGTCTTTATCGTAATCTAGTTTGTCTGTAAATTAAGTTGGTATTAATTTTTTTTAAACTAACCCAAAATTACATATGAGAAACAAGCAGTGATTTTGTTAGTAATGTAGGATTTTGAATTTTATTGATTTGTTTGGTCAGATCAGATATGCCACCAACTAATAGCTCTTCTCTTTCTTTGCAGACTCAGATAAAGTCTACAAGCAAACATGAATACCATCGAACCACTGGAGGAAGGCATCATTGCAAATATAGACTCCTTGACAGGAGACGATCTCAGGAT
Organism: Limnephilus marmoratus; assembly: GCA_917880885.1. NCBI lineage: Eukaryota > Metazoa > Arthropoda > Insecta > Trichoptera > Limnephilidae > Limnephilus > Limnephilus marmoratus. The sequence continues at coordinate 150,013 of OU862934.1, forward strand.
CGCCTTGAATAAACGAGGACGTTGGCCTGTGCCGAGTGCAAGCCGATGGTCTTTGCGGAGGAACGCTTACCGCTTCAATGCGTCATACATCCAACGCCTTCAGCTTGAGGCAGACGTTACACAAGACTTGTCTATTCGCAAAGACGAAGACAGCATTAGTATCCTCTCCACCCAAGATGAAGGATCTTCTGCCTCCTGTCTACCTCTATGGAAACCAACCAATGTCAACCTCGCTCCATGGAACAACCAATACAATGAAAACACGAACGTTAGAGAATTTATTAAAAGGGTAGACGAATTAAGCGTAGAAACAAGCACATCGCAGGAAATAATTTCCCGGTGTTTTTTAGATGTCATAGCAGGGGACGCTTTGCTTTGGTTCCACTCATTAAACGACAAAAACCTTTCTTGGTTAGAGCTAAAAAAGCTACTGATACAGAAGTTTGAACCCCCAAAAGCCCAGTATACCCTGAAAGCTCAAATATATACCAGAAAACAAGCCCCGGGAGAGACTGCTTTCGATTTCTTTTCAGAAATACGTCGCTACAACAGTTTCTTGGAGTTACAGGTTCCAGAAGAGGAGCTACTGCCGATATTTAAGTATGGCCTGCTAACAAACTATGCCAGTCTAATAGCAGGTCAAGTGATCAGTTCCGCGGCACAACTGGATTGTCTCTGCAAACATTTTGAGATGAACAATAAGGGGTTGACCCCTCCTCCCCAGGAACTAAAGCCCGCAGACAGTGCCGCTCCATTAAGAGTCGCAGAGCTCACTTCTTCAGTAAATGGTAGCACGTCTGAAAAAGCTGATGGCAAGACGTGTTATTTCTGCAATGGGACTGGACACTTTGCATATATGTGTAAGCTTAAAAAACACCTAAAAAATAATGGAAAGAAGCGTCCCCAACCGCACTCTCCGAGCCACTCACGCTATAGTTGGCCTTCTGGAAATTATGTAATCCCTTCTGAAGCAGATTTTTCTGTACCTCCGCCGAAGATTGTCAAGACCGAGATTATAATAAACTAGGTGTAAAGTACCCCAACACCGCTCAATTGCTTCAGTTGTTGCGAGTAGGCTCGGGAGATGCTTTTTAGAATGGAATTTCGGCATCTCAAGATGCAGAAAACTGGAATTCATATTTTGTATTTTCTTTGACAGGATCCTAACCCCTCAAGCCTCGACCACATTTTTTCAAAGAGTCAAAATATTTCCGCTTTTCAATAAAATAAAAATAAATAGAATATTATTTCTGAATCTATTCGAAACTAAAAACTATTTTTGAAAGGTGATAAAATACGCTTTCATATTTTATAAATTCAAATAAACATATAATTTAATAAATATTTATTTTTTCACGGAAACATAAAAAAGTTTTAAAAATGGCTCACCTTACTTTGTTCTAACTTTGTAAAATTACTGATAATAAAAATATTAAAAATACATACGTATTTTATTGGTAAATGTATTATATATGTCAAAGATGTTAAAATATAAGTGATGTTATCCGCAGTTTTAACTGGGTGGGATTGTGGTTCCTGGTGTTGCCGATATTGTTAACCAATAGTACTGTACACTTTAAAAAAATCAACTAAATGAACGAATTCTCTCCGAATTCAAATATTGCCATTCATTGGTGAAAATCAACACGGTTTCCTACCAAAGAAATCAACAATCACAAATCTTCTTAATTTTTCGCGGTTGGTAGCCACCAGTTTAGACTCGAGGCACCAAACAGATGTAGTTTACACCGACTTTGCCAAAGCATTTGACCGTGTTAACCATGATATACTTTTGAGGAAAATGTTTAAAATAGGCTTCGATCTACCAACACTGAACTTTTTCTCGTCATATTTAAAATCCAGAAGCCAATTTGTTTCAATAAATGGATATAATTCAAAAAAATTCCAAGCGCAATCTGGAATTCCTCAAGGGTCTAACCTCGGACCTATGTTGTTTCTAATACTTATAGATGACATCCAAAACTGTGTTAAGAACGGCAAATGTCTACTATTTGCTGATGACCTTAAAATTATGATGGAAATAAGCTGCCAACAAGATTGCTTTAAAATGCAAACTGATCTAGATGCATTATCTGAATGGTCGTTGGCAAACAAATTAGATTTTAATACAAAGAAATGTGTCACAATGTCCTTCACTCGTTGTAAAAACATTATAGTTTACGATTATAAAATAAAAGGCGAAACGTTATCACGTGTAAAATCCGTAAAGGATCTCGGTGTCGTCTTTGATCCCGAACTGACATTCTCTTGCCATATATCGCAGCTCACTCAGTCTTGCTACAAACTTCTTGGTTTCATCATCAGGACTTGTAAGCAGTTTGATAACCAAGAAGCTATGCTAGCGTTATTTAAAGGCATACTGAGAAGCAAGTTGGAGTACGCGAGCGATGTTTGGGCACCGTACCACCAGAAGTACATTGATATGTTAGAGCAAATCCAGAAGAAATTCCTCAGGTATGTTTATATGCGGAAGCATGGAACCTATCCAAGGTTCATGCACCATATTGACTTACTTGAGGAAACTGATTCTGTGAGTCTAGAAACTAGACGGAAAGCAAGTCTTGCTATTTTGTCTTTCAAAATTTGGAACAATTTCATCGATAGCCCATTTCTCTTGGGATGCTATGATTTATATGTACCAGACCACTACAGCCGAAGTCGACATCATGACTTATTTAAAGTACCGAACGGCAGAACAGACGTCTTGGCAAAGCATAGCATGACGAGGGGAGTGGTGCTGTTAAATGAAATTGCAAACCATTTGGATGTAAGTGACTGTTCTTTATATGCCTTAAAAATATTATTGAAGAGTCACTTGCCTAAATGCTGATAGGGTAACTAAATTGTACTGTAATTGGAATTATTCTGTTGTACAATAATAATAAAAAATAAAAAATAAAATAAAATATATTTTACCAAAAAACACACCTTCAAAAAATCAATTACTTTCCGTATTCAAACTATTCCCATTAGGAATACGCCGACAGTCGGACGGATTCTTTTAGGAATACGCCGACAGTCGGACAGATTCTCTTCGACTGACAGCAGCTGTCAGTTTTTACGAAATGTCGAGTTCGTAGACGACGATTATTAACTCTTGGAGAATCCTTTCTTAAAATCAAGGAATAAAACAATGGTATTTGGTAATTGGTATCTTTAAATATGAAAAAAAAATCTCAGGAAAACATGATAATATGTTAAGTACGTGCCTGAAAGAAATTCACTTGTGACATTTGAGGTTATTTCAAAATTTTATCTTTTTGATTTCATTCCATCACTTGTCAACATCATTTATTTATTTATTTGTTTTATTATACGCCCAGAGGGCTTTTACATAAATAAATAAAGGCAGTACATCCTTAACATGAGAAGAAAATAATATAAATAAAATTACAATAGAAATAAAAAAGTACATTTATTAGTTAAATAGAAATATAAGCAACAAAAACTTAAATTACAGTAAGATATAATAACGATAAGTTACGATAAAAAAATATATACATGATATAAAAATACAAATAACAAAAATTTTAAAGTAAGGTGATCAGAGGTTTACAAAATTGCAACATTAACCATGTCTAATAAAACGTAAGTATTAGTTTCGCAAAGTGGCAAACCGCTACATCGATGGTACCTCCAGTACCTCTGCAAGTTGCAGGGGTTCAGAACTCCAATTTGGATTTTAATATTATAGTGAAAATTTTTTTTTTTTTTTAAAATATAACTAAATAATACCACAGGTTATGATGGTTTATAATACATATTACAACGATTTTACTAAGACATTACATTTAATTACATTAATAGGATAGGTAGAGATAGTTTAGCAAATTTGTCGATGAACGAGTAGTTTATTAAATTTACCAAAGAATTCCTTATTGAGTACTTGTATCACGGATAAATGATTTCATTATTTCATTTTTAAATTGTGTCAGTGACATATTCCATACATCTATGTGCGAATACATATTGCCCAAGTGTTGGATTCTGTGTAGTGGTATATTGAATTGTGCCCTGGTCGTAGTATTACCACATTAAAATGGTAGTACTGACCTTGTGTTGTGGAATTTCTGGTGGTATGGAATGTATTTCTTTTATCCCAGATTGGCGATTGATTGAAAATAGCGGCAATTAACAGGTCGCTCATTTTGATATCAGATTCTGACCGGCGTCACCGGCGAGCAGGAATTAAGAATTTATTCCGGTAAAGCCTATCGGCGCCGCCTCGCGCGGACATAAATCTGAACCTGCCGTCACTATGTTCGGCCCGATACGTTGACATACAAACATTCTTGTCAGCACGCCTGCGCCAGTCGGCCGCCCATGCGCCGACTAATCAGAAAACCGAAACCCGCTTTGTACCTGATCGTACCCTACTGCAAGGCGCATGTCATCTGCGACGCTCAATCGATTGCGACTTTTTGTTTTTGTTGACACCAGAACCAAAAACCCTGCCTCGCAAAGATAAGTAGTAGCAAATGGTATCAGAACGGACATAGCTCGCTTGACAAGAAGAGGGTAAGCTTGAATCAAAGAACACCAAAACTCGCCAAGATCTTTTGCGTGAAATTCAGCTTTCAAAACTTCTTTAGATCTTATGTCAACTAAGTCATCTTTAATGAGATCTTCATCGCTGATATTATCGATATCAATTAAAAATGGAATCCGCACCCATGTTTCTTTTTCAAGCGATTCTGAGCTAATAATACCCTTCAAAAGACGTCTACAATGTTTTAAAATGCTTGGACACCTCTTTTTGCACCATTTTTGATATCGTTATCGTGTTGCTACCCGATAACGACAATGCGTCTGGTCGAGTTTACTACACACTTTCCTAGTAAATTTGTTTACAGACTGATCTACTGCGGACCCCTAATACACATGCTACGGACCCCTAAGGGGTCCATGGACCCCACTTTAAGAAACCCTGCCATAGCATATCTCTTGTATCTGAATATCTTTGATAAACGTTATCATCACCTCACTTTTTTGTCTTTCCATGTAAAAATAATAAATAAAAATCCCATAGTTTAAATTTTTATTTTATAAAAGATCCGAATCTTTGGTTTCATAAAGGTGCCCATTTTACTTATTTTGTTGTTATTTTTAGATTTAAATATAAAGCGCTGTGTTTTCTCTTTCTAACACCCTTTATATCGTATTTCTCACTATAACAGTAAGGGAAACACAACGATTTCTATGAGACCTATTTGAGTTGTTCCAAAAAGCGAACAAATCAGCCTGGCGTATTAAGATTCCGGGGCAAATGACAATTTTTATATCACTGGTGAGATTTCAGGTCATTTTCAGTAAAAAAAAAACACACTCCTTTAGACAAGTATTCTGAGTATATTCTACAATACTTACCTACATGTTGGAGGATGGTCTAACTACGTGTATAATCCTTTATACGAAAATGAATATTCGACACAAACCATAATAATTATTATGCTTTATTACTATATATTATTATTTATTTTAATTATAAAGTAAAGGAAGACATAAACGTAATTCAAATCGACTTATAAATTTTAGACGTACGAGTACATACATAATATAGTTATGTTGTCTAAATTGATTTATTTCAATTTCATTTATAAAAATGTTTTTAAACTAAACGTTACAATACGAATTTAACTGCCTGCTGTCCTAGATTCGAACCAAATATTATGTAGATAGGATCACAGCAACGTGTGGCCGGGTCTGCTAGTTTACTATAAAATTATATTTTTTGTGCACTATTTACCAATTTCAGACTTCAAAAATACTCTTAATAATAAATTGGTAAGAAAATCAATTGAATTTATAAACAATGTCCATTTTTTTGTACTTAGTATATAAAAAAACAGATTGTTCCTTGATGCAATTTAATGAAAATATGGTTTTGTTACTCAACAGTACATCCTTTCTGCACATTCCTTCGGAGAGACTTAGTTATATTTTGTGTAATTAGGTATATCGTATTTTCTCTAAACCGACTGCACATTATTGACTGGTGGATCAACTGTCATGGAACCGTCTTTATTAGAGTAAGCACAGCTTTTCAGCCTTCATGAACTGTACGCCACTGTTAGCCACACCTACCATTATAGAATATTATACCATTAAGTTCTTGGAAACACACGTACTTAAGAAAATATGGAATTACCATTTTCTGGCAATTTACTTTATGGGCAAAGTGCCGAAATCTCACAAAAGATAATTTAAATTGCTACTGTTAAAAAGGTATTTGAAAACTGCTGCGTGGGAGTTTGTTATAAAACTTAGAAAGAATAAAGCACATAAAAGCGTGCGATGTTTTTCGTGTTAATGCGTGTATTATTATTAGAAAATGAAAGCCATTTTCCAGGAAAGAAATAAAATACTAACATCAATCAATTTATTTTCTTCTTTTTTATATTAGCCCTACATAGAGTAACCAAAATTAAGGAAAAATTCCTCAAGGCCTATGTCATCTTTGGGGATGCTGTGTGAAGGTCTTTTTAGGAAAAGGAAGGAGAGGAAGTTCTGGGTAAGAAAAAGGTATGAGCGATGGAAAGGAATCTGGGGGTCAACCTGTCTAGGATCGACCTGTCTACGGACTATGAATCCATCCCTAACACTTCATTGCAAGGCGATAGGTCGAAAGAGTCCCGCTGGAGAGGGCTAGGTTAGGTCTCCCTCAACCATTCTTTTCTAATACGGCCCACCATGCAGTTAGTAAGAAAATGCATCCGCCGCCAAGACCTAGACCAACCTCACACCACGAACCCGGGCACCGCTGCTAAGTCATCAAACGTAGCGAACATCTTGGGGTAACCTATAACAGGGGTAGGTATTAGTTATCCAAGAAATGGTTCCCGGGACGGCGGTACCAATACCCGCCTCTCAAAATATTATCAGAAAATTAAAGTTATTTTCCAGGAAAAAAATACCTACATCAATCGACATTCAAATAAATAATTTAGAAATACGAACATGAACAGATACGTAGAAGATACTGATTGGCTGTTAACAAGAAATGAACACTCAATTTAATACATAGAAATGTATCCAGGCCTTTAGTCTTCTATCAAAGATCTTATTAGTGAAATCTCACAACAATCAGCAAATAGATAATCTCTAACCCTGCTACAGAATCCCTAATTGAGGGGATTTCTGGGATTTGACTCAATCCTTTGGGAGCTTCACTCGGAAGTGATAATTGTTTAGTTTCAACCATAGACCTCCCAATTGCAGAACTTGCACCAACGTGAAATCTGAGGAATGGTCAATTTTTGAAGGTGTCCAAATTGATTTATTACCGGTTAAACCGATTCACTGAGAAACTAAATAGATCTGTTTTTTCCCACCAAGTGTTAAGGTTTTCTTAATTGTTTAATAGTGACTTTACTGCTATGACTCATTTAAGTGCTTTATATTATTCAGATTTTGAAAACATACTAAGGAGTGTGGAATAAATAATTTTCCAAACTTTATTAATTAGCGTTACGTTAAGGTCATTCGTTCGTTTATTGATTTCGTATTGTTCAAGCAAATTTAATCTAATACCCTTTCTTTCTATATGTAATAGTTTTGACTTGTTGTTTTTAAGTGGAACGTGATTATTCGAACTTGTTTTTATTATTCTAACTGTTAAAAAGTTAGGTCTTCACAAAAGAAGAAGTGGTTGGGTTTTTTTTTTTTTTTTAAATAAGGCATTCTTTCAGAAATGAAATCCATCGTTTTTTATTGTTATGTTTTTAAATTTACAAATCACCGACACAACCCATTCCCCACCCAACAGACAAAGGCTCAATCAATACTGTGGTGTTATTTACTACTTACTGCGTAGGTATTGGCAAACGTTACTTACAACCGGCCAGTCCGGAATAAATATCCTTGCGATCAGATATGCATTTATTTTACCTCCGTATTCCCGTACATTACAAATACTTTATGCCTTGTAGTGCAAGTTTAGTTAAGAAGTGTTAATTTTTAGCCGGCGTGGGCCTTTTATAGATAAATTCCTTTGTCCGTTGAGAAGGAACGAAGACAAAAAAATTATCACACAACAGCGACATCTGCAATTACTGGCGTCATCTTTGGCCTGAATGAGGTAAACTTGTTGATAATGATGTTCACTAGGTACTTTTTGTAACCCATAATTGGTTTGAAACTAGAAACAAAAGCAATAACAGCGTATCGTATACTTTCTTTGAATCCACAGTAAAGTAAAGTTCGCTAAAGTAAGGCAAAGGTTTGAGATGGAGTCCATTGTGGGACTTTTCTGCGCACAATCTGATTGTTTAAACTTTAAACGAATCGTCTGGTTACTACGCTGAATAATGATGGAAGTATTTAATATGTAAGGCACAAACACATTTAAAAATTGTTGGCATTGCCGCATATACGGCCATTTGCCAAACCAAAACCTGGAAAGGACATGCAATACATAGGCCAACAGAACTAGCTCAGAGCCGGCGCGAGCAAGGTTCCTCTTAAAACCAAGGCGAGTGTTGTGGTTCGCTGGTGAATTCCTTCTCCTCCTTTCCTCACAATCTCCAGGTCTCTTTCCTCAATCAGAACACAGTTTTGCACGTAAAGGGTTTATTCATTTAGAAAGACAGGGTTTTACAATTGCCAGCCTCGGCAAACTACACATGGGTACTTGCTAGCACTTAGTATCCTAACATGGCGGGGAACTTCTCTCAACTCTCCACACGTATTAGTGAATTTAAACGCGGGATGTAACATTTAGCACACAAGAGGGGACAAGATTCATTTTACTCACAAAGCAGGATATGAGGTAGTCGTCAGACAGGCTACTGTGGGCTGAAGCCTTCTCGTGCACAATACACATTATGGAAAACATTACGAGTTTTTAGGTTCTCGACTCAGCGCCGCAGCGCAATTACTGTGGACACTCTAGGACACTGTTGTCAAGCCCGAAAGCAGCGGGGGAATGGCTGCCGGGTGCCGTTCGGCCTCGGGCCACGGACTGCGCGTGCGGAGAGGGGGGCGGAGAGGGGCGGTGCGGCGAGTTAGTGCACTGGGGGTCAATTCACTAGCTCCTCGCAACAGGAATAAGGGGGTCTATTCTTTATCTTTTGTAACGTAACACAATATTTGATTTAAGGTGAGCATTCTGATGACCGAATTACAAAATGGTTTTCTTTCAATTAAACTTCTAGAACTAAACTTTTTAAGTCAATCCTTAGAAATAAGATCGAGTGATGCTTTCAAACATTCAATGTAAGAAGAATCTACCATAGTATCAAATAAAAAGGTCGAACTAGAAAAGGAGTCCCATCACTTCTCCACCTCATCTGTACTACCTCTTTCTGTCACCCCAATTTACCCTCCCAACTACTGCTAGCTACATCTAATGTCTCACAGATATGCCGAGGGCAATTAGAATATTTATTGAAATCTTATTTCCTGCATCAAAATATCACGTCTTGCATCAAACCCACGTTACAATGTTTAATTGTTTTATGTCAAACACAGGCTTGCCAAATAACATGGTGACTTAGCACATGTGTTATTTTTGTTAACTTTTCACATTATTCTAGTGAGACTTCGTCGAAAAACACTTGTAATCAAATTTTATACATAAAAAAATAAAATTATTAAAACTACTAACATACCTAATATGTATAAAGGTAGGCACCGTACTCCCTATTTCAGACAGAAATACAGGAACATTTCGGTATTAAATTTTCCAACACAATTGCACGTAAAAAAGGTGCATTGTGAAACGGAGCATGTCGCTAAATTTCCAATAGAACTTTTAAGTCCTTTAAATGTTCCTATTAGGACGAAGTAAGGCGGAAGTAGAGCAGGAAGCGGAAGTAGGAATAGTAGGTATTGGAAGGGGTAATCCGAGCGTCCGACAAAATCTGCTTCCGTTTGTTGATTTCAAAATATTGCCTCGGTAAAGAACGAAGTTAAATATTAAATGAGTTAGAATATCAATTATTAATACAGCAATTATGGTCTTATTACCGTGATTTATTTTTGGGGTATTATGCCGTGTTTTGCTATCTTCTGCTTCATCCAAAGTTTCGGACATTGGAGGGGACCCACCACATTCCCACGGCTGTGTGAGGAAACTGATTGTTTAACCTCCTTAGCCGCACACGTCAGGACTCTAATTCTTTGTAAAAAGGAAGCTACATTTATTTTTGAAACGAATCTAGACCCTCCAATGTCCCTGCATGCATGATTGTTAGTAAAAAAGTAAAATGTATGCATACTTACATTTGCAGGAATTAACAAGATAAAAACAGTTCGCCTGTTGGTTCAGCATCTAGTTGAGTGAAATAATAAATAAAAAGAAAAATATTTACAGGTGTAAGTATGATTAAAAACCAAAGAAAATATATAAAAAGAAAGATTTTGGGGGCAGTTTGTCCCACTATCACGGGGCAGTCCCGGCGCGGCGGCGAGAATGAGCGGGCGAGCGGCCTGGCCGCAACGTGCCCAAATTCCCGCGTCCCTTAGCCAGTTTCCCAAAAGTACCCTTGAAGAAGTGTTTGTGGAGGGGGGGGGGGGGAGATACTCCCAAAGACCCTGGGGAATGAAGTGAGCCTCGGGTCACCGGAGGCAGGACGGAAGGGAACCGGGCTCGCGCAAACATTCCTCATGACGCCGGGGGAGGCACGGGCGTTAGTGGGACGGCCCTACCAGAATTCTGCCACCTGACTGGATATAGGGACCCCGGGTCTATCCGCCCCCATGGTGGGGAGTTGGACAATACAGTACAACGGAGTTCAGTACATCAACCTAGTCACAATTCAAGATGTTAGTTACATAATAAAACCAAATAAGACAGGTAAAAAGGCGTGATCAACAACAAATTGAAGTAACAAAATAGAGAAAAAAGAAAAAAAATAATATGAAGATTACGCAGCAGTAAAGAGCAAAAAAATAATAATGTATAACAGTAGTTATAAATAAAAACAGAATAATAAATACAGTGTAGTCATACCACCAAACAAGAAAAGTAAAAAACGAAATAAAAAGAGTATAACAGAAATATAAAGCAATCGAGCATAGGCAATAATAAAATTGAGACGGAGGAGTAACCATGGAGAGACAAGAGCAATACGTTTGGCACCTGAAACAAAGATGAATTTAATCTAAGTCAGCAACTCTAAGCACAGGCCATCTCTCCACCCAAGACTTTACAAACTTTTTAAAGCATTCAAAATTATCTCTGTTCGACACCAGATCGGCATTCCATGCCGGTCTTGTAATCCCTCTCAAACCATCCAACATTTCCTCTCTGGCATCCTTCATCAACTCGCAGTGCCACAGAATGTGCTCGGCTGTCTGGTTAGTGTCACCACATGCGCAGTTCGGATGAGGAGACAGTGCCGGACTATGTAGTCGTCCCCTGAACTCCCCATGACCGGACACCAATTGCGTCATGTAGTGATCCAGTTTTATGTGCGCCCCTTCCATTCTGCTTTTAACTGAGGGGAAGAAAGAGAAAGTCAATCTACCCTTCGTCGACCTATCCCATCGCTCTTGCCATACACTCAGCGTTCTATCTCGCATAGCTTTCAATAAGCCAGGGAGGGATACCGCTCCGCCTGGTGCCAGTTCGACTCCCAGGTGGACAGCAACCCTACCTCTCGTCAATGCTTTTTTTGTCAAAACTTCCCTAATTTCCAAGTCAATCGGCAGTGTACCGGCCAGAACCGGCAATGCATCGTTAGCCACAGTCCTATATGCGCCCGAGAGCGCCAACAGGGGAGTCCGTTGGCCCCGCTTGAGGGCCAAGTGGATCAATGCATTATCTAGGCGGTGCTCCCATACAGCGGCGGTATACGAGACTTGCCCCACGTACACACACTTATATAGGAGGCGAAGTGCCGGAGTCCGCAATCCCCACTCAGCTGTTGAGAGCCTTCTCAATTTCAAGAAAAGAGCCTGGGCCCTGCTAGAAACGCTCTTTACGTGCGCTAGGAACGAAGAAGATCTATCTAAGATGACGCCTAAATACCTGGTGTTTTCAACAAAACGAATAGTGGAGCCTCCCATTCTGATGGAAGGGTTTCTGGTACGACTGAGCATACCCTTCATCAAGAGTCCTACAGTCTTATGGGGAGCGAAGTTCAGCCTGTTTCTCTTACCCCATTCAAGAATTTCACGCAGACAATCTTCTGCTTTGCTCTCCACTTCCGTTCTGCTGTCCCCTGAGACCAAAACAAACTTATCATCAGCGTAGTCAACCGATATGCATCCTTCAGGCAAGGGTAACCTAGAGGAGTCGTCAAAAAGGATGTTCCACAGGTCCGGTCCGAGGACCGACCCTTGTGGACAGCCCATGTCAACATCACGTACGATGAGAACATCGCCATACATCACAATTACTTTTCTGTTGCGTAAATAATCACTAACAATTTTGAAAAGTAGATGCGGGCAATTACGACTTTTCAATTTAGTTAAAATCATCGGCCACCACGCATGATCGAAGGCACCCGAGATGTCCAAAAAGATTCCTATTATATACTTCTTGGTGCAAACCCTCACCCATTCAAGCGCATACTTAATGGCGTGCTCCGTGGACTTACCGGGGACGAAGCCAAATTGGCGGTCGCAGGGCGTTGACAGGGTGAGGCGGAGCCTATTTCTGATGATTCTTTCCAGTATTTTACCTAAAACTGGAAATCCGGAGCACGCCTTTCTTCCACCTGTAGGGAATACCCCCCTTCGCAAGCACGTTTCCAACACTTGATAAAACTCCTCTTTAGCGTGGATCCAAACATGCTTCGCTATTATGCCATTCAATCTGTCAAATCCCGGTGCCTTCTTCGGACCCAAACCCTTAATTATGATTTCAACCTCTGCTCGACTTAACGGTGGTACGCCGTCCCCCTGGGCGAGGTCTCTAGGTGGAAGCCGTGACAGGTTTCTAACCTGTTGATGGTGAACACTTTCCCAGTAACTGAGTCTAGCGGAACTAACTTGCCCAGAAGTGTCTCAAGAGTGGAGACTATGTCAACACTCTCTACGTTCCCTTCACTACTACCGAGCATGACGCTCGATAAGTATCGTTCTGATCCTTTTCCCGAGTTTTCAACAGCGCTGTGGATTTCCCACGGGTTGGCGTTACCCACTTCATTTACCCAACTATGCCATGCAGCTCGTTTTGCTGAGAGGACACACGACCGATAGGCACCACGGGAAGCCCTAAAACGGGTCTGAAGGGCAGCTGCTTCTTCAGGTGAGCATTCACCCCGCCTGACGACCACCAGGCTCCTATAGGCCTTTTTGTAAGCCCCCTTCAGCAAAGTCAGCTCTTGTGTCCACCACGGCGTCCTAATGACCTTCTTTGGGTTTGATCTGCCCAAAGAAATTTCAGCAACTGATACCACCGCCGCGTTAAAGAAATTCCCCAAGTTGTCCGGTTCCCTGGCAGCTACGTCTTGAAAACCCCTTAAAGATTGACGGAGCGCATCCCCAAAGCTATCCCAATTCGCCCTAGTGGTTCTGAAGTTCCAAGATGATCTTGGAGCTTCTGTCTTTGCAATTCCCACTGAAAAAGTTATTAATCTATGATCGGAAGCTATCGCACACTCATGAACCGTCCACTTCGATATTTTTGCCGCAACAGATCCAGAGCAAAGAGTGAGATCAATGTTGCTTTCGCCTCCGGTTCCCGAAAATGTTGAAAACGTACTTGGTTCATTGATGATGAACAGCCCTTGCGCTGAGATAAGATCTTCGACGGCATAGGATCTTTCCGTCCGATTTTCGCTTAAGTCGAACCAGAGAGGCGAGCGCGCGTTGAAGTCACCTCCAATAATAATGTTTCGGCCTTTTAATTTATGCAAGGCACGCGTGAGGCTCAAAATATGCGGTTCAACTAAATTACCATATTTAAAGTATACAGAGATCACGATGATCTCAGTATCGCCAAATTTAAAGGAAACACAGGTTTGGTATTCATTCGAAAGCCCCTCGAGAAGGAGGGGGCTGATCAACGAGGTATTAACCAGAACACCCGCCCCCGGGGAACTGCCTACTTCGAGTACCGCCCCTGGACTAATGACACCAGGTGGTTTTCCTTGCCAAACGTATTGCTCCTGAATAAGCAGAATGTCGATCCCAAGGTCAGTCATGACCTGCTGGGCCTCAAGGGTGGCTACCCGAGATCTCTGCAGATTGACCTGACCTATAGAGAGAGGATTAGCGGCGGCCATAATCGGTCATGCGGACTTGAGCCTCGATCGCAGCTCGGTACGCGGGGCAGGCGCGGTCGCCAGTGCAATGGTCGGCTGGTTTCTTGAACTTGGTACAGGTGGCGCAGATTGCGGCCTGTGCTTTCTTGGGGCACTCCTCGAAATCATGGCCGGTTGCGGCGCAGTGGCGGCAAGAAATGAACTCTTGGGTACAAGATTTGCTCACATGGCCGTACATGTGGCATTTGAAGCAACGGGTAACTCCCAGATAGTCACGAACCCGACAGGCATTCCACCCAAGGTAGCAAAGACCGCTATCAATTAGTACCTTCCGGCAATCTGGGTGGCACGTGACAATCATATTCATGGTCCCACCTTCGCGTTTGCCAAATAGGGAGACCCTTCTCATTGTCCTTAAATGATCTTCTCTAGAAAGAGTTGATTTATCAGCGAGGTTGTTAATAAAAATTTCCTCAAATAGAGCAGTATCAGTAGCCGCATCTCCTCTGGGGACGTCGTAAATGACAATCTTGGGTAGCCGCCCCTGTGGGTTAACCATTTTTATTCCTTTGAGGGTGAGTTTTTCTGCCGCCTTCTGAATGTTCTTTACACCCTCCTGGCTATCAGTTTGCAGAAGAAAGCCTCCACCCTTCACCTTGCGTGACCTGACCACTTTGAAACCGTCGGTTTTGGGATCTAGAACAGACGTTAGCACCTTCTGGGTCTCCTCAGAGGTTTTGCCTTCAGGAGCTGTGGGGTAAAATAGTATAGTGGGCCTAAGGGGAGGCAACGCACGCTCCTGTCCCTCGAATAGGATAGATCCACTCGGAGGTGCTCCAGCAGCTACGCCCGCATAAGTTTTGGTACTTACCGCTTTTTCAAAAACTTGAGCCTTAGGGGACGGACGTTTAATAAGCTCATCTATTTTTTCTGTTAATCCCTTCTGTGAGTTTATAATATCGGCAAAGGCACCAGCTCTCGCGTTGGCGGCGGCGCAAGCTATTGCTAGGTTTGATAGCTCCTTACGAATTAAATCAATACTCACCTGCACAACTAAACGGTCCTCCTTTTTCATTTTATTTTTCATCTCGTATACCTTATCGGAGATCTTTGAAAGAGGGCTCCAAAATGGGGCAAGATAGTCCTTCTCGATTGCCGGATCGTAGTCGTCACCAGAAATTAACGGATCCTCAATCCTGCCACGCTTCTTTTTTGATTGGTTCGGCGACGGGTTGGCCATGTCACCAGTGCCAGTAGAAGTGATTCCAGTGGTAACGATGTCTGAAGTGGACTTTTGGGCGGCTGAAGTGGATGCTGCTACCTCTTCACGGAGTAAACTGCCATGGATGCTGGTAAATGGTGAAGTGGACCGTCCGGACTCCTTGTGGCCTCTCATACTATCCGTGAACACACGGTACCTCGGAGAAGGTTCTCGGCTCTTTTGTGCCTCTTGTCTTATTTCTTTACCTCTCGCCTGCGCAATAATAATAACTTCCTCCTTCGATAAATGATGGAGATCAACCTCCTCCTCGTTAGAGGAGTCCACGGAGGACATTTAGATATAAAAAAACGAACTTCTATATAAGAACTCAGTTGTATTCCGATATTAAAGATAAAAAAATCAAAACAAAATGCACGATCTAAAACCCGCCGGTGTGGGTACTTTTCAAAATATAATCACTACAAATGTACGTAAACCTTATTTTTTTATTAAACACTATTTAAAAAAGGAGAGAATAAAAGGGTAGCCCATGTTTTGTTGCTTACGAGATCACTCATTACAGTTCGCACAAATTGTTCGACGCAGTTTTAATTTGACACTTGGCGTAAATCAAAATTAAACACTTAACTTCGTTTTGTATTCGTACACTTTAAAAAAAAAACTGTTTTTGTGAGTCTTTCCGGTAGAAAACTGAGAAAAAACTGTTATGGGGCAAAAGTCCTTGTTAAGTACTGAATTGATTGATATTATTAATTTATTATGAGGTGAAAGTTATTTAAAAAAGAATGCTGTTTTTTTCTTTTTTTTTTTTAGTTGCTGTCATATTTTGTTAGAGAACAAAAGATCGTATTGAAAAACGGTCAAAATTATTTTAAAATGTGTTGTTTTGTAAATAAATGACTCAAAAAGATAAGAAAGCGTCTTTTAATGTAATTAAAGACTAAAAAACCCCCTAACATGGTCCTTCATATCCGGATTTTGAACGATTTGGATTCAAAAACATAAATAAATACCAGCGGCAAAGAAGATTGAATACAGATATTATAAAACATGACTACCAGAAGATCATCAAAACAGTGCTAATTCAAGATAAGTTGTCTAGTTCCCAACATGATCTTTTAAACACCCTCAACAATTAAAATTAACCTACAATTTTTAACTTCAGTTTAAAATTGCATTATATGATTGAACAATTTAGATTAGAATGAATTTTATGTAAGAATTTTATCATCATTGTTTTTTCTTTGAACTGTTATCTTTTGTTTTTTGTCGCATTACCACGCGATCCATAATTATATAGGTACCTGTTTTCTAACCTTGGCAAACAAAGAATTAAAAAATATTTTCTTGTTATTTTATCGGATTTATTTATCATCGCCAGTTAATACATAGCAGTTACGATGGCCGAGTTAAAACATTTGACAAATAAGCGGTCGGTTTTAAAAGGCAAACTTACAAGATTTAATCAAGTTCTAAACACATTATCAGCGAACGAGATAAAATTACGCTATGAAAGAATTAAAGATTTGATAAATGAATTTGAAACAATACAAGATCAGATCGAAAATATTCCCGAGTCAAGCGATGCGGATAACGAGATCCAACGGGAAACCTTTGAAAATCAATTTTTTATGGTAATGGCCGAGGCAAAAGGGAAAATAGAATCCGTCGAACAAACGAAATTTGAGATTAAATTACCTAACCTAAAATTGCAAGAATTCACTGGTGATCAAAGTAATTGGAACACCTTTTTGGAAACGTTTAAAGCTTTAGTTCATAACAATAATTCACTAAGTAACGTCCAAAAGTTTTATTATTTACAATCATGTTTAAAGGGTGACGCGGCCAAGATCATCGCAAATTTAGAAATCTCAGAATTAAGCTATCAAGCTTCATGGGAGCTATTGCACGAAAGATATACTAATTTAAGAGCGACGGTACATAAGCACATTCAATCGGTTTTTCAATTAAAAGAAATGAAATTTGAAGATCAGACAGGGTTGCGACGATTAATAGACGGAACCAACGTTAATCTAAAGGCTTTGCAAAATTTAGGGGTTCCAGTCGAGCAGTGGGATGCTTTAATCATATACGTGATTTCAAATAAATTAGATATAAATACGAGGAAATATTGGGAGCAAATGCCTATAGAAGGCAAACTACCTACCTTAAAAGAATTTCTGAAGTGTTTATCATCACGTGCGCAAACTCTAGAGTTGATGCAGACAACGGATAGAAAGCCAGTGATCCAAAATAAACCTCAAATTAATAATCCAAAAAGGGAATCGGCGGTATTTTTATCCGTAAAAAGGGGGAAATGCAATTTTTGCAATGGAGATCATCCTATTTATTATTGCAAAAACTTTTTAAAATTAAAAATACAAGATCGTATAGAGTCGATAAAAAGGAGCCAAGCATGTTTTAGATGCTTGAAACCGGGTCATTTTGCAAGTGATTGCAAGATAACCTTTAAATGCAGGCTATGTAACAGTGAAAAGCACAATACGTTACTGCATAAAAAAGTTTTCGAGTCGGAACCCTCGAATATAGAGACGGATGCTGAAGAAGTATCTATCAACAATTACTCTGCGGTGGGCAGAGCGAAAAAAATTGTGTTGTTGTCTACAGCGATGGTTGGCATCACTGGAGCAGATAACAATATATATACAGCCCGGGTCTTGATCGACCAGGGATCCCAAGCTACCTTCCTGAGGGAAGGTTTTGCAAAACGATTAAATTTGGAATTTGATCAAGTAAACAATACGGTATCGGGAATTCACAATAATGTCACCCATATAAGAAAAAGTATGTCGGTAGAATTGAATTCTTTGAAATCGGATTATAAAAAGAACATTTCTTGCTTAATTTTACAGGATATTACCGCGAATATACCGCAGGCGACCTTTCCCAGGAGCGAATTAAAACTGCCTTCTGGATTGGAACTAGCCGACCCAAAATTCAACGTATCCGCACCCATTGACATGCTCTTGGGGGCTGAAGTGTTTTGGGATATCTTGACGAATGATAGAATGAAGGTCTCCGCCGGCATAACCATCCAGCGTACGCAGCTGGGGTGGATTGTGTGCGGATCAGTGGAACCCCATTCCGAAATAAGGCCTGCATCCGTTTTTTGTGGTTTATCTTTAGGTAGAGAATGTCATCCGCATGCTAGCCGTGGGCTAAGCAAAGTAATTTCTACAAAACCTTCGGGTTTTGCAGAAAATGCTGGTGGGTCAAGCTTCAATACATCCCGTAGAAGGGAGCTAGTAAATAAAACAGCGTGTAGAAGCACCTTGGCGCAAAGAGGCGCTAGAAATAAAAAACATCCGGAGGGATGCAATAACATGTCAGGTTCCGACATAATAAAGAAGGTTCCGACAAAAAAGTTGTCGGACTCAACTATACGGGGACATGAACCGACTGGGTTGGTTAAAAAAAAGACCAGCAGTTGTACCCCTTCAAAAATTTCGGTTTTAGACCCACCGGGGGTCAAATGTAAATTTAAATCAAAAATATCGAATAATTTATCGCAAGTTTTAAACAACTGTAGGAAATTTAAATTAAAAAATAATGTCCTTAGGAATTTGAAGAATGTTGACCGAGATTCAGCTTTGAAAAGTGTATTGACACTTACGAAAAATAATATTGCTGTCCGCAAAAACAAATGTTTAAAAATACCGAATAATAACTCGTTAGGTATAGCTGAACTGGAACACTTCGGGAATATACAAAATCGGCCAGCGAGGCATAAAGTGAGGAAAATAATTGCGCATCAACGTAATTTTAAATATAAACCAAGGTTCTACTAGTAGAGATCGAGTTGATTTTTAATTCACTGACAATTTATTTAAATTTCATAAAAAACTTATTTAAATTTTCAATTTTTAATCTCATTTTTCAATTTAACTTAACTTATTTAGATTTAAAGTCAATTGGTTTATTTAAAATGGTTCTACTAGCTGATCCTAAAATTATAGGTTATTTTTAAAAATGTTAAAAAGACAATTGAACGTTGTTATGCAGAAAGCAGCCAGCCCTAAAAAACTCAAACGGAGATATGAGCACTTTTGTCTAAAGATTTAATAATCAAATCTATATAACACCTAGGATGTTTTTTACTTCAAAAAATTATAAATAATATGTAGATATCCAATTCTTATAACCTTAAAGTGGATTTAAGGGTAGGTTTTTAGAGATATTGGTGTTTTATAAGGTCTGGCTGCTTTCTGCAGAATACATTATTGAGAATGTAAGCTCAGCAATCAACCGTCCGACCTTATTTTGCGAAATACGCATTCTGTAGAAATCAGCCAGATTTACCAAATACACTTAATTTATGAAATTATGCTTTATTATATAACTTAAAATCGGTAGTTATATAGATATATTTCTATTATATATAGTTAGTAATTTTATTTTCCGAGGATTTTTTTTATTTTTCAAAGGAAATATAAAATTTTAAACTATAAAACGCAATACTTTCTAAAACATAATATACATAGATATTATAATTTATTTTATATTCATTATGGGTTTTTATAACTATCTGCTAGAAATCAATGCTTGTGGTCGTGCTTATAATGTTACCTATTTAATTTACATAATTAAAATAAATGTTTCAAAAAATTATTTTATAATTGGAGGTGTTTTATTATCAAATACCATTAAAATAAAATCTTGATATATATATATCATTTCGTTTATTAACATAAATTTTAA
The DNA here is from genome assembly GCA_917880885.1 of Limnephilus marmoratus. Classification (NCBI taxonomy): domain Eukaryota; kingdom Metazoa; phylum Arthropoda; class Insecta; order Trichoptera; family Limnephilidae; genus Limnephilus; species Limnephilus marmoratus. The sequence goes on from OU862934.1 coordinate 170,128, forward strand.
TAGTTTAATTTTCAAAGGGATTTGTGGGCTGAAAAAAATTGTATTGATTTTTGTCTCTCTCTAATTTTCTATGTAGTCTTTTATACTTTTTTGATTTAATATTCAACGTTTTTTTTCTTTTTATTTCATTTACTATAAATATTTTATTTCTATGCGTTAAAACGTTAAAATGATAGGTTCAGTTCCTTAATTTTAAAATTAATATAAGTAGATTGTTATTAGAACCGGCTAACAAATGCTGTCTAGCAACCTTGGATTTATGAATTATTATTGAATTTATGTAATATTATTAATAAATGATAATACATACTAAAAATTATTAATTTTTCTCAAAAAATAAGTTATTATTATAACGCGAGAGCGCTTTCTGTAGATCGCCACTTGAAAGTTTCGGTACAAACGCTATAGTGTAGAAAACAGACAAGCGTCGTGACCGTTTTCTGCAGATCAGGTAAACGTCATAAACAAAATGTTAGTTGTACTGACAAAATCGACCAGTTGTCTTTGGCTGTTTTCTGCTGAATATAAGTGCCGTGGGCGCTTTCTGCAGATTGTTGAACGGTGTTTTCGTGATCAGCAAATATTTAAGAAGGCGATTACTATGAATTTTTATATGAAAGCGGCCTGCCTGGTTTTAATAGAACATAGAATTGACGTTCCTCCGTCGGATTACAACAATATCTCATTTTTGCCAAAATTGTGGCCTGGCTGCTTTCTGCATAACTACGTTCAATTGTTATTAAAATATATTCACGATTTGGATTGCTGTTACTTGCTAGCGGATAATAAGACCTATCATGATGAAATAGGTATTAATAATTGAAGACAACACTCGGTGAAATCAGTTTTTTACACATTGTTTAGTTGTATTTTTTTTTATTTATTAACAAATGGCACACTGTAACTAGTGTTTACCTAAAAAAGGTATAAAATTATAAATGGTTCGTTACACATAAGGGTGTAAGCTCAGATAAGAATGTCTGACAATGGAATTAAAATTAAACCGACTCTAGGAGTCCTTTAGCAGTTTGAAGGAAAACGTTGATGAAATTCAAAAATATTTAGCAAATAGAACTATCGAATGGCATTTTATTACTCCACGCGCGCCCACTCAGGGAGGACTCTGGGAAGCTGCGGTAAAATCTGCCAAGTATCATTTATATAGAATCACTAATTGTTCATCTTTAACTTTTGAGCTACTGTACACTGTAATATGTCAAATTGAGGCGTGTTTAAACTCGAGACCCTTGACCCCACTTTCTAACGACCCAAATGATTTGAATCCCTTAACTCCAAACCACTTTCTTATGGGCACAAGCGCGTCTGTTATTCCTGAATTGGATATCCAAGAAGTACAATGCAACCGACGGAGTCAATATCAAAAAATGACGGAATTAATTCAATCCTTTTGGTCCAGGTGGAAGAAAGATTATCTCGGAGAACTTCAAAGAAGAACCAAGTGGCAAGTCAGTAATCAGAGGTCGCTGAAGAAGGATGACTTGGTCATTTTAAAGGAGGATAATCTGCCTCCTGCTTTATGGAAAATGGCCCGAGTTCTATCCTCACATCCTGGAGCTGATGGAATTGTAAGGGTAGTCACCCTCAAGACTTCCCAAGGGACATTCGTGCGGCCTATAACCAAAATATGTTTGCTGCCCCTGGAAGATAACTCGGATCCAGTCCGTTTTCTTCCTTCTTGAGGAAAAAGAAGTAAACCTCATTATGTATACGACATAACAAACAATCAATATTCTTGAGTAAAAATAATAATAACACATTTGAAGATCGCTCATGAATATTTTGTAAATTCCACTTGACAAACTCGATGACTTTTCCTGTCCAGATGTTGATAAAAAATGGAAAATGGTTTTTCCTGCATGTGGCCCTTAACAATCAATGGATGAAGCAGAAGCCCCCTCCCTGGAATTCAAGATTTTTTGTCTGTGTCGTACTGAGTCATTTATGTTAGGTTTCTTTTACTTACCATTTACCTGTTGTTGATTAAGAACAAATATTTTTTGTTGTTTTTTTGTTTATTAGAAAAGAAAAAAAACAAGTAATTCTCTGTAATGAGATTTTAAGATTCGATTTTATTATTTATTTTGAAAATATTCAAATATTGCTTGGATTTAAGTATCATTAATTATTATTGGTTTTTTGTACTATTACGCTTTTAAACTTTTCGTAATTTAAAACTTACGTTATTAATCTTTCATGTTTATTTGTAAATTTCATGTTTGTTATAGATATTTCTCTAGTTTAGAAATTAATGATTGGAAAGGGATTAACTCTTGTGATTCAACCCCTTTCGGGCGGGTGTGTTAAGTACTGAATTGATTGATATTATTAATTTATTATGAGGTGAAGGTTATTTAAAAAAAGCATGCTGTTGTTTCTTTTTTTTTTTTAGTTGCTGTCATATTTTGTTAGAGAACAAAAGATCGTATTGAAAAACGGTCAAAATTATTTTAAAATGTGTTGTTTTGTAAATAAATGACTCAAAAAGATAAGAAAGCGTCTTTTAATGTAATTAAAGACTAAAAAACCCCCTAACAGTCCTCACAAAACACCATATATAAACATAACTTATTTAGAAAAAAAACTAATTAACTTAACAAATTAACCTAAACACAACAATAGCACTTAGTCCGTTTGACAGTTCGACTTATTACACTTTTAAACTATCTTTTTTCAGGATTCCCGGTAGATAATCGGAAAAAAAATATTACGGGGCGAAAGCCCTCGCAAAACACTTTATGTAAACACAACTTTTCGTATTTAAATTGGAATAAAAATTCACTAACAAACTGAAATACGAGGAGTGCAAAAAATAATACAGCCGCACCGTAGGTAGGTGAACTGAACTGAGTTTCGGACAGCTTCACAGTGCCCATCATAAGTGTTTTATTCAAATAGTTTTTTTGCGTTTAGTTTAGGTTAGCCGTCCATTATCGGATACAAGAGCGTAGATATACAAATACATACGATAATAAAAACGTCGCATTTTAATGTGTTCCGTACCCAACAGAAATATTTTTTTGTATCAGAAGCATTTTTTAGCAGATTCTCATCATTTTGCTGTAGCCTAAGTAGATATATATGCTACTAGAAAAAGTTTAAAATATATGCGTTAATGTTCTTGTGGAGATTTATCAAGTGTGCGGCAGTCACTGGAAAATGTGTCCCGCGGTTACACAATACATCGTAAGAAAAGCCATTCATTACCGTTTACAGCGGGTTTTCCCCACAGGAAGCAATGTGTAGGTAACACTATATCTTCCACGTCAGAGATGGTAATTTCTTTCACAGATAAAAATAAAAGGTAAAAATTTTGGCGTAGTTATAACGAATGGAAATTAAAATTATTTAGTAACCCGACCACTTTCGGAACAATAAATCATAAGATATTTTGAAAGGCATATGGAAAGGGCTAAAACAAATAATTAATATACCTTCAATTAAAACTCTGACAAAAATGTTACGAATATGTCAGTAATGGCGTACCACAAAATGTAAAACTTTCAAAAGTTAGAGTCTATTAAAAGTGAAACATGCTCATGCAAAGTTACAGAGTGTTATTTTTTTTAATTTTTTTTTAAATTTATTTATTTATTTTCTAAATAAAAAAGTATAAGCTTTCCCTGACGAAGGAACGTTTGTTCCGAAACCGGTCGGATTTGCGCATTATATAAGTGGTTTATAAAAAGTTGAATTGTTTCATTTTTCTTATAGAGGGTTGTTATAGGTACCTATGGGAAGAAAAGTAGGAAATATTTGCAAGGCTTTCATTTTTCATTGGGAAGAGAAAATGTAGGTGACGATTTTATTTTTTAATCTGATTTAAAATCCATTCTGGACACAACCTTAAGACAAAACTTTAAAATTTTGGATACGTTTTTAGATTTTCACGGCCAAAAGTATTTTCGTTATTTCGTTATTTGTATCACATCTGCCGGATCTGCCCTGATGATGGACACTGCAATGCTGTCTGAAATGTTGGCTACAGACAGAGATAGCACAATATGGCATAACACCCCAAAAAAATAATGAAAATTTAAAATTTTGGGTTAAAACTTTACCAATTTGATGTAGTTGTGAACTTCCCTGTTAGTAGGTAATGCTACTAGAGGAGGTGCTTGGGAAAGTGGTACTAAATCAAAAAGTCGTAGAAAGAGTCAAAATGGATTCGAAAAAGTTTCATTTTGTCTCGTATTCTGGTGCAATTACGCAATGCATAACATTAATAACACCAGATTATGCGAAGATACAAAATAGGCTTTATTTTTTTTAGGCCACCTAGCGAAATTTGATGTGAACATATCATTGCTTTTGTACATCAGCATTTTAGAGGAACAACACACAAAATTAACATAAAACAAACCAAGTTTTCTAGAGTTTCCGACAGGAGGCATTCAACGTCTTCCGTGGTCGAGGGGTAGGGCTCTCTACTAGCAATGCGAACTTCGCGGGTTCGATTCCGGGCGAGCGCAAATAAATGTATTTTTATTAATTTGTGTTATTTCACAATCAATTAATTAAAAAATAAATATAGTGTATTTGCGGCACGTTCCAAAGTGGAAAATACTCTCAGTACTACCCTGGTGTAAGATCACCATTCAGAATTGAAACGTTGCTTGAAATGGCCTTATCCGTGTTTGGTGACCAGATCTGAATAGCCAGGTCCATCCCCATCTTTCTTTTCCACATCACCTTTCTCTTCTCAATACCTTTAGCCTAACAAGATTCCCCAATCGGAGACGACATAGTCTAACTGGCTGTAGATATGAGAAGTTGGGACTCTTGCGCGTATTTGTATTCACTCTTTGGTATTCACATAAACAAAGTTAGCTGGTTAGTTTAATAGCTCCGTAGAAAGGAATATATAAGATTATTCCTTCACAAACTTGTCACAGGTGTTGTTCACCATTCTTGTCTCATTGGCTAGTAGCAATATCGGGTTACCAAACAAATAATAAACTTGTTGAAATAAAGAACGCGAGTATATTGCTTATTTACAAAAACGTACCTACTCCGGTTTATTTTATTATTGCAAATCCTTGGATAATAAAATAAACCGGAGGAGTATTGGGGGTGAAGGGAGACGAAAGAAGATGGAATAAAGCAGTGTACTAAGATTTATGTGATAGTGACGGGTGGAAAAAACAGGAAAATGATGATTAATGGGGAAAAATAAGCCTACAAATAGGTTTGTCCGCCGTTGAAATGTGGGAGTGATTATATTTTGGCAATGTCGACTGATCGCACTTTATTCGCCTGATATAAAAATATCACTAAATTGATTTTTTATTTAAATTCTTAATGAATGTTTAATCGAGTAAATAATATTGAAAAACAAAAATGGTTGGCTGCGTTTGGTGACTTAGTGTGCCCGGGTTCATGGGCTGAGGTAGGTATGTCTAGGTCTTGGTGGCGAATGCGTTTGCTTACATATTACTTGTTAGGCCGGATCGGGAGAGACTGGTTAAAGGACCCAACCTAGACCTCTCCTGCCGGACTCACTTGACCCCTCACCTTACACACCGCACCGGAGACACTGACCCCCGATTCATACTCCCCCTCATACCTTTTTCCTTACTTTCTGAGGAGTTCCTCTTCTTCTTCCCTTAAAACACCATCTAAATTAAGAAATTGTATTCCTCGGGGTCTCCTGTCTATAGCTAACGCAATAAAACTAATTCTGGAAATCAATCGGTTGTTATTACAAATAATTGTAGGTATTTGACGTTTAAATAAATAATTACAATACATTCTAACAAAATCTTTGTAGCGCTCACGTTCCACAAGTTTCAGTAAAACTATCGAGTGTTGATATGTTACATGAATGTAAAACACCCCTTCCAACAGAACAGATTGAGCCGTCAATACTGGTGTGCATCAATACACTATTTGTGCATGCTATAGCCACAATACATGGGATGTATATTGTATACACGATGTATCAGACGGCATCCAAATGATTTTAACCAGCTAGGTATTTATTCCTGAGCATATTTTTTATAGTAAAAGTAGATGTTATTTTGCTGTCCGTTGATTTTTTTTCATGGCCTCCGTGGTCGAGGGGCAAGGCGCTCGACTAGCGATCCAGAGGTCACGGGTTCAAGTACATTTTATCAGATAGATTTGAGTTTTCAAAATTTAATAATCTAAAATAATATTAAGGTATATTTGTGGCAAATTCCATAGTGGAAGATACTTATGTAAGACCCACATTCATAATTGAAACTTTGCTTGAAATGACTTCAGCGGCGTTTGATGACTAGATCTAAATAGCCAGATACTTCCCCACCTTCCTCTTTCCTATCCACTTCCTCTCCCCAATCACCCTCAGCCTTACAATATACCCCAATTGCGGTTGCCATAGTCTCACTGCCCCCAGGTGGTTGGGACTCTTGTGCGTTATTCGTGTGTTACCGTGATATTGGAATGAGACAGATTGCTCATTACATGACCCGCTAAGCTATACCCGACTACAGAGTTGCGACGTGTGACGTGTTTTTTTTTCATCAAGAAAAATGTCATCGGACGGCAAAATGACATCTACATTTTATAATGCAAATATTCTCAAAAATCGCTGGTTAAATCCTTCAGGTACGTGCTGTTACACCTTGTACAAGACTACGTGGAGCATGTAACGTTTAGTACGTGTTCTTAGAGAACTATCTGTATTTAGGTTTGTATTCTAAACTAAAACTACATTACTAAGGATTCTTACTGCAAGTATTCAGGTAGATACTTTAGCAAACTGTTCATGTTTTACGAGAAACAGCTAATTAATAATAACACACATCGTTAATGAGCACAGAGCACAGGTAAAGTTTATCAAGTAAAAAATTGTTGAGTGCTACAAAAGAGCTTCGGTCCGTTGAAAAGCTTTTAAAGCGGACACCAATTATGAATATAATACAGGCAGACAGACTCCAGATACTAATATCTACAGCCTGTATGTCTGAAGAATATCTACAGCTCATATGTTGAACTAATATCTACGAACTTCAGGGTGTTGATTAATATCTACAGAGCTTAGGTTGAACTAATATCTACAGAGCATAGGTTGGACTAATCAGCTAAATGTGTCCAATAATCCGATATTAGGGATTTTTACATACATACTTACATAAATTAAGTTTTTTAAACTGCATACGCAATATTACGTTATTCCAATATGCTATACACAATTGCAAATACAACCTCTGCCAGCGCTGTAGATATTCGTCAACACTTTGGTTCTCATAGATATTAATCAACAGTTTGAGCTGTAGATATTTGTCAACACTTTGATTCTCATAGATATTAGTTCGATTTTTTCAGTTTTTGGAATTCCTGTAGATATTAGTAGACGCCTCCGGCAGACATTCATTGGGACTACTAAGTTAAGAAGCAGAAGGGAGAAGAAAACGTAGGAATTAATATGAATGGCTGAAAGAGTTGTAAAGAAATGAAAAATGAGCGCAATTCATACATTTATTTTAATTTGATGGGAATATTAAATTGAGCATTAAGGTTTTACGTGCTAAAACTTAGTTTGGTCAACTCTTTTGGAGATTTTCTTTTGTGATTAATTCGCTCACTTACAAGAGGGGAGGAGGAGTGAGTTTTTAAGATAATTGAGTAAGAAGTAAACTTATTGGAGTAAAACTCAAATAAATATATTGCAAGTGAAAAATTTGCAAGGGTAACTTTAGCCAAACTCTTCATGAACGTTTGGGGAACTCAGTGGTGAATATTTCAAAGTATTTTCAATAACCTCCAAAGCGATATCATGTTCTACGTCATCGACCCTACGTAAACCCTACGTCATCGAGTTCACGGATGAAACTACTTTGTACTGATAATGGACATCTAGAAAACCTTAAAAAAGCTGGTCTACCGGTGCGCCTCTTGGCAGGAGACGCGCAGTCATGGAAATAGCGATTTTTTTCGAAAAAATTACGTCATCGAGTACACGAACGGGAATGGTCTCATCTGATAAAGGTCGATTAGAAAATGAGAAAAAACAGGTCTGCCAACCGGCAGCATGGCACGTTCGCAGGCAGCCGGCGTCAAAGTGGGGTAAAAAATAGTAAATTTTACGTCATCGAGTACACGAATGAAACTAACGAATAACTAACTATAGTCCAGATCATTCCATTTAAGAATTTCTTGGTCTGCCGACCAGCAGCCTGGCAGCTTTTTGTGTACGATGTTTTAAAGTTTTATTTTTCTTAATTTTTCGTTTATCTTTATTATTATTTTTATTTCACTATACTTTTAAAAACTTTGAATGCAACATTTAAAAAGAATAAGCGAAAAAAATTTTAAAAAATATTTTGAGAATTTCGAGTGTACCCATCCGTCAGGCGAGCCTTTCGACGCCAAACCACTTACGAAACCTGCCGCGATGCCCCTCACCGCTGTCGCGTATTAATATTTTTGTACAAATTTAGAGTATAATAGTCCTTTTTAAATTGCCTAATAGTCCATAATAGTTGGAAGTTCGAACAACCAACCCATCGTCGCCGTAAGAGCTGCTTTCGTTCCATTTTCGTGTTCTGAGTGTAGTTTTAATTTCCCATAATATGTATGTACAAGTTTAAATTAAAATCAGATTTGTGTTTAGGATATAACGATAAATTAAATAATAAATTGCAAATTTTTATTCGTCTAGGGAAATACGTTCCTTTTGGGATTCTTTCATTCTTTTATAACTTTTTAATTAAATGTTCGTATGTGCGAATTCGTCTTCGTCATTTCAGCATTATACATGTACCTATTTGGTTCAATACTGAAATGGATATCATAACGAAGGTGAATTCGCAAACATTTATTAAAAAGTCATAATAAAATGAAAAATACCACAAAACTATTTTACTCAAGACATTTATTGAAGGAATTTGAAACTATATGTGTAACTTTTATACCACACTTTTCATTTAGAGAAAACGGGAAAATGGTTCTAAATTAAAGGTCTCAAATATCCAGGAGAGGCTAAAGCATACAGTAGTCCTGGTTGATGTAGATGTTTTAAATTGTGAAGTGAAAGCATACTTTACCTATGTCGCGAATCTCCCAGTGTCAGAGGTGAATAACAAGGCCTTACCTGAAACAACAAGACAATACATGCGTTAGTATTAATTAGTGACTGTATTGCTATCAACAGTTCACCCAACGTCAACATAACATGCTTATACTAAATTCTCCACCAATTTCTTTATTTTATCAGGGAATGAACTATTTCACCCATATTTCAATAATATAACTTCCAATAATGTTGTTATCGCATCATTTAGGCGAAATAACGACAAACTTATTTCACAGTTTACTCAATCTTTATCGCAATAATAATTATTACGAACAATCCCTTCAGCCTTTGTCTGTGAAATATCTGGAAATAATGAAAACTTGGCATATTATATGAAACCTCCGCCCATTGATTGAAATATTGCGTGTTCTGAGAACTAGGAAATTAATTTTCATCAAAAGGTTCTTTATTTAGTTAAAGAAGGCATTTCAAGTTTTAAATCAGAAGGGGTTAAACGGAACATAGGAAAAGGCTAGAAATAAAGTAGGATTAATAAACGTGTTTAAGAATTGTATTTATTTTCCTATGCATTTTTTTAAATATGAATACTTCACTAGAGTCCGAACAAATGGAATTTTTTGTAAGAAGGAAAAAGATGGAAAAAAACAAGGTTGGGAAGTATCTTGCTATTCAGATCTAGTCTGAAAACTTTTCAAAAACGCCATATAGGTAAATTCTTTGAACTAAAAAAACAAAGTTTTCTGCGAAATTAGTTGTCTTTAAAAAATATTCTTATTCTTTTCTTAGATCGTATGATCATGTGATTTTTATTATTGTCATACCATTATGAAAAAAGTTTGTTAGACGATTCTTCGAATAAAATTACAATTTCTTCATAGCGCTCTATCCTCAACTCACACTAGTGAACAAAGCTATCAACTGTACAATACACCTGCGTTTAGGTGTTAGAAGCAAATAAATTTCCCTACCCACGTTTTAGTTCCAACAACAAATTGGTGAAGTTAATCCCTTGAGGGTGTAATTATTTAGGATGTCGCGTTATCGTGTATTGTTTTTTGTCTGTGAAATCTACCATCACCAGACCTGTTTCGCGGTTAGCTGTTAATTTGCAGTTCAGAACATATTTGTAGCAACGTTTATGTTTAACAGTGATGCTTGTTGAAGGAAAATATGTCATGTAATGGATAATAAAAATTATCATTGTAATTTCTGAAATTCATTAAAGTTAACATAGTACTAGAGATATCGTTTAAACAAGCCTCGAATTCGACCTAGTTATTAGTTTGTGTGTAATTAATTAATAATTTTGGCTGCAATACACAGCAGCAAGATAATAAAAATGTATGCAATAATTAACATTTATTTTACAAACAACTAAAAACACTCTTACAACATAATCACAACATCAGAAAAAATATAACCAACCGACACTACAATAAAAATAATTTTGGATGTGCAATAGATTTGAGTTATGTTAGGTCAGAAAGGTATTCATTTTTTTTACTTTAAATTTGAGAAGAGTTTTATAATGTAATAATAATAGAATTTACTGAAAAAATTTAAGTTTTTGAAATTTTTTTATTGGAATTCTTTTGGGTACTTTCAGGATTATTTCTATAATTATTTTTTGTGTTTCGACCATCTGCTTCATGTGGATTTTTGAGGCATTTGCCCCATACAATAATACGATATTCTATATGTGATTTGCAAAGAGTCCTGCTGGAGAGGTCAAAAGGTCTCCCTTTCAACCAGTATCTACGGATCCTGCCTACCACGCTGTAAGTGGGCAGACGCATCTGTGGCCAAGATCCGGACAAAACTTACCCCATGATCCCGGGCACCCTTGCTAAGTCACCAAACGTAGCGAATGCCTTCGGGTGACCTACGGCAGAGGTGTTAGCTTTATGGGATATAAATGACTGCCAGAGCGGTGGTACCGACACCTCCCAAATTGAAATTAACTAACACAACGGGGGAATTATACCTACACCCCATAAGTTAATTAGACCTCGAGCCATATTCCTTTATTCCCACGTGGTTAATGACACGCGCTACATCTAATAAAATAGACCACAATATTAAAAAACCTTTTATTTTTTAATATTATAATCACGTGTTGAGTTTTTGAACAACAATAGGAAGAATTTATGAAAGGTTGTTTCTGTTCGGGTAAATGTTATTCAGAATACAAAACGCTAGAAGTACAAAAGCTTGCATTGAAACTCATCTAAATAAAAGTAAGCAGATTTATGAAAAGGAAAAACTATGAATATTTCACAACCATTATGAAATTAAAATTCTTAAGGATACAAAATCGCACATATTTCTAAACCGTTTCTGGTATATTATTTTATAATAAGCAAACAACAAAACGAGAATTGAATAATAACATGGTCTAAAACACAACAGCTATTGTATGAACTTTTTACACTGCACTTTGCAGTTGTAGTATATACCTACAGTAGGGATAATACAAAGATTGTAATACTTGGAAAATATAACATGACAAAAAATTTTCACAAAAATATGAAAGCGTTCATTCAAAAGTTGTTCAAGAGAAAATATTTTTATGTTTTAATTTGGGACCGAAAGGGATGAAAAGGCAGATCTATATTCTAAATTTTAAAATTGACGCCCTAAGAATATTACTTCACTGAAACATGTTTGAATTCAGAATATCCTCGTGGGTACCGAAGTTTCTATAAATTTCACACGAAAACGGGTCGTTTCATCGACTAATTGAGTTCAACAACTCGAATGTAGAACGATTTTCCGGTGTTTGTATTTCCTCCTTCATACTACATGGGTCTCTTCAAGACTAATGTTCACTCCTTCCTCTCCTCAAAAAAACCCTCCACACAGCATCTCAGATGACATAGGCCCCTTATGACACAATCAGCAACTTGTTGTTATTTCCTTACTATTTTCCTCACATTCCACATTTACTTTATATTAAAGCGACGTGAATATAGTGCCACACCGTCACTATTTGAGCACAATTTTCTTATTTTTCATTTTTACCAAAGAAGAAACAAAACACTTTATATTTCCATTTCCCCGAAACTCTACGCAAGAATATGGCCACAGGTAATCAACGAAAAATGTTTTCTGACACATGAGGATTATTGGAAAATGCCGCAAAAATATAAAAACTGATCAAATAGTCCGTGAAGAACAAAACATGTTTCAAAACGTTTCAAAATTCATGAATATAAAAGCTTTATTGATTCACTTCTACCAAAAAACATAAAATAAGTTTAGAAACAATGTAGGTATTATATTTCTTAATTCATTTTTCTTCTGAGTGTACTTCTCAGTGTGGAGATTGGGCTTCATTCCTGCCTAACAAATACCCGATACCTAAAGTGTTCAAAGCCATACTAACTAAATGAATGCGTGACTTTCCACAATCTCTTCAAATTATCGGGCATTTGTATGTTTTCTGAGCCTTTCTATTTTAAGGGACAGATGAGAAGGATGGAAACTTGCAGAATAGGGAATTAGCAACTAATAATGTTAATAAATGTTTTCAATGGAGAATGATAAACACCCGAAACGATTAAAAAAAATCATGTTTTCAAATGCAATCACCTTTACTAAACTTACAATGTTCAAATGGTAGACAAGAGCTGTTTTGACTCCATTGTTTTATAAATAGAACCACTGGCTACCATATCCATATGAACCACACATAAATTATAGAATTAACAAAGAGCGGTTATTAAAATTAAACCAAGCATTTGTGTAACCTCGTTTGCACGTATCAACAATTTTCCACCACATTCGACCCAAAGTGGTTAAACTGTGGTGAATATATAATTCATCCAGTGCAATGCTAATACACAATGCTCCTGTTTATAACATTATTTTAGGATAACATTTTGCATTATTAAATTTACTACCGATGTGGCTGCCATTATCACAATGCTCTTGTTTGGTCAAAGTATGTGCAAAACTAAAATACTTTCAGAGGAATCAAATGGATTAATGAGAGCTAATTGAAGTCTATGAACTAGCTACTAAAGAAATTCGCTGAATGAAAATAAATTATTCAACAGAAAGTTTTGCTTTCTTATTTCAAAGCAATATTAGGTCTAATAAAGTATTATCAATGATTCAACAGTTGAACTCTTGAAACAAACTGGAGCGCATTTCTGATAATTTCACTTCACAATCTGGATGTCTAAATTATGAAGGATTTATGAAAGTTATTTCCACCTGTATTGTATTTGACCGTAACCGGTTTTAGCTTGTTAAAGCCACCCTAAGACTGGTAGTGGGTATTAACCTACAGTTTACATACATAACATATGGGGAGGGGGAGAAGGGTGATCTTATTTAGATTTTATTCAATTTATGGGTTTTCTTACATTTGTTATGAAGTCGTCTTTCTAATTACCTTGGTTATTCCTAGTAGACTTAATTACCTCGGGTTTGTAGCTTACTCAATATTGTTCGGGCAATACCTTACAAGGTTTATTAATGTATGTTCCACATCATATATATTAATGTTGACGTGGAATCTTCGACCAAGTATACCCTATTTGATTAAAGTATTGATTTTGGAAAGGACACATGTTTTACATTAGAGTAGGATTATTATAATCTTATTTAAGTTTCATATTTGTTTTATTATAATGGAATTCCACCATGAATTGTCACTTCCAAATATACAAATATTAATAAAGGATTTATTTATTTACTCTTTTATAGCCTGTAGGGCGTGTAGGGCTTTACATTTTTTATTTATTTATTTATATAATACATGTTACATAATAGATACATTAAATCACCATACTAGGCGGCTAACTGTTTCATGGTGACCAATTTTACATAATGTTCAATTTTTTTCACAAGATTTAGTAATAAACAAGAGATTGCTTACATTATTACATTGGTTTACGATTGGAAAAAAAATAACAATAAATTTAAATTATCATAAGTAATTTGTAACACAAAAACGTTATTAAAGCATGTTTTAAACATCGAAATTGTTATTGTGTTCAAAAGATGTCAATTTTTAATTGGCTTTTTGATGGCTCATCGTTTTTCTGTATTCTATTTAACTGTTCAAAATAAATGGGTTTAAGGGGGTATAACCAGAGAAAACCGGAAATATTTCATTTTTAAATCAAATTTTGGACGTATTTTTTTTTTAAATTAACTCCACACAGGAGGCCCTGAGGAAAATAATTTCCCTCAGTGCCTATGTCATCTGGGATGCTGTGTGGAGGGTCTTTTTGAAGAGAGGAAGGAATGAACATTGGTCTTGAAGAGACCCTTGTTGTAGGAAGGAGAAAACACAGAGGCCGGCAAATCATTCTACAGCCGAGCTGTTGAACACAAGAACGAGTCGAAGAAACGACCCGTTCTCATGTGACAAATGTCAACCGGGTACAAATGTTGGGCACGCGTTTGGCGTGTTGCCCGACTATGCACCGGTGCCAAAGGGATCAATGATGCTAGTTCCTCGGAGCATCTTCCATTGTAATACCGGTAGAACAAGGATAGCATTCCCACCCGACGCCTGTGCTCTAAAGATTGCAATCCGTCTGTTAAGATGGGAGAATCTATCAAACGGACCGCCCGTTTCTGCATAGAGTCGAGGGTATTTTTCAGGTATTTTGGAGCTCCAGACCAGAGATGGCTGCTAAATTCGACCGTGGGGCGTACTTGTGATTTGTACAAGGTTAACAGTTGTGTACTATTAAAGTAGCTGCGGGCCCTGTACAGTACGCCCAGTTTTTGGGAGGCTAACTTTACTCTGGCTTCGATGGAGCCCCCATACCTGAGCTGGTCACTTAGGGTTACACCAAGCATATCAATGGAGGGCCTGTTCGGAAGATTGCTTCCGTTGAAAGAGACTAGATTTTCATTTCGATCCCTTTTAGACGTAATCAGACAAGATTGGGTCTTTGAAACATTAAATTCAACGAGATTATTTTTACCCCAAGTGAAAACACTCTCGAGGTAACCGTCCATTCTTTGCTTCAAAGCCCTACGAGTTGTTGGAGTTTGTGAGCCCTTTGGGGGCTTGCCAAACAAAAAGCTATCATGAACTGTACTGTCATCCGCATAACAGTGAATTGGTGCACATGACAAAAGGTCGTTGATGTGCAACAAAAACAAAGTCGGAGACAGAACCGATCTGATTCGACCTCTCCCTCAAGAAGTCGGCAATCCACGTACACAAGGATGCGGGAAGTCCGTAAGAATGCAGTGTGTTGTATTGACTCATTTCCCCAAAAAATTATAAATTGATTTCGAAAGATTGTTATTTTATGTAGTAAACGCGCAAGGCATATTTCATACCATGTAAACATTATTGTAAATCAATACGTTATGTAGCAAACGCATGTTTCAAAAATTTGATTTTAGTTCAAATAAAATCATTAAAAAATATCCGTATACTTATTTATGACGAAAATTTCTCTATATATTTACTGTCTTTCAAATTAAGTTATTTAAGATTTTTTTATATTCCTCTTTTGTTAAGACATTATTACAACTAAAAGTTTCACCGCAACCGTCTTAATGGTTTAGGAACGCATAATAAGGAACAAACAAAGAAACGTTCATTTTTATGATTTAAGATTTTTTTTTTTTTTTTTTTTTTTTTTTTTTTTTTTATTTTTTTTTTTTTTTTTTTTTTTTTTTTTTTTTTTTTTTTTTTTTTTTTTTTTTTTTTGCTTTTACATACAGTTAATAAATACAATGATATACAGTTAATAAGTGCAATGACAATGACATTAGGTGGAAGTAAAACAAAAATATTCTTAATATGAAACATAGTAGGTAGTAGAGTGAAATGTGATCGGCAACTGTATGTAATTAGTTAAAACGAATGTGGTTATGGATTGTGAACACCTCACTGGGAGAACCCGTGCTGAGGTGTACGCATGTATTATCATGCCATCATAAGTGATAGCACAGTATCCCCCTTGAGACTCTCAAGGAGGACTCCGTGGTACCACCCATGGTGGCAGTATTGTACATATAGTAGGTGTAGGTAGCTGTGTTGAGATAGTCATCATAATATTATGCAGACACAATGTAGTAAGTTGAGGTAAGTTGAGCATCATAATATACTAAAGTCGCAATGGATAATACATTATAGTAAAAAGAAAAAAATAAAGAATATACAAGAAGAGTGAACTTGAGAGCAGTTGTGACGAAAAGAGAATAAAAGAAACAAACAAAAGTAGATGATATTAGTGCCAATATTTAAAAAATAGTTATGCAATATTAATCTATTTTGTAGATCTAGATCTAGTGGTATAATTTAAATACCAAGTTAATTTTTATGTTTGGTTTGGAGTAAATAGGTTTTGGAAAAATAGTGTTCCTTTAGTTTTTATCCAGTCTGTGATTTGTTTTTTTAGTTTATATGTTGGTGAATAATCAGCAAGTTGTTTTAAAGAAGGTGGCATGCTGTTATATAGTTTGATGGAATAGTAGTTAAAGGATCTTTGTCCGTGGGTCGTGTGCTTTAGCGGGATGTTAAGTGTTAGATTTATTGAAGACCGGCTTGTTATTGAGGACTGTGAAAGTAAAGGGATATGCAGTTTGAATTTGAAGAGGTGAAGAATAGACGATTTAGCGTAGAGTTGTCTGATTGACAAAACGTCGAGCATCTTGTAAATTTTTTCAGAGTTTGTATCATACGCTACTTGAAGAATTAGTTTGATTGTTGCCTTTTGTGCTTTTTCTAGTGGATCTAGAGAAATATTACTTGCACTTCCCCAAGACAGAAGACCATACATGATTATAGATTGGGAAAGAGCAAAGTAAATAGATCTTAGTATAGTGCGTGGGAAGATGTTTTTTATATTATTTAAGAGATACATGATTTTTTTAAGCTTGGATGTAATTAAGTTGATGTGGTCATTCCAGCGTAGGTTTTCGTCAATTATGACGCCTAGATATTTTATTTGTTTGACATTTTCTATGATTTCGCATTTGCATATTGAGGAGGGTTGGGAGCAGTCGTGTATTTTCAGAGCGAAGGTTGGAGGAGGTTGACCTCTTTGAGTTATACTGTGTGTTATGAATTTAGTTTTTTTTGTATTTAGAGTAAGTTTGTTTTCATTGAGCCATTGTTTGATGACAGCAAGACTTTTCTCAGCTTTAAGGAATGCCTTGATCCATGAGTCAGCTTGACAAAGTATTACGGTGTCATCAGCGAATGTCACAATGTTGCCTTCTGTAATTAGTTCACAGATATCATTGATGTAGATAAGAAACATTAAGGGACCTAGAACACTACCCTGGGGCACTCCGTAACTGATCGGAAGGGGTTCACTTTTCACTTTGTTAATAATGACTTGTTGAGTTCTCTCTGACATAAAACTTTTCAGTAAGTTAAGTTCATTTCCAGTTATGCCAAGTTTAATAAGTTTCTTAAAAAGTATATTGTGAGATATTGTATCGAAGGCTTTACATAAGTCTAGGTATATTGAGATTACTTTTTTCTTTGAGTCAAGGTTAGAGTTAATAAAGTCTGTTACTGAGGTTAAAGCGTGTTGTGTATTACTGTTCTTTCTAAAGCCATGCTGGTTCTTCGAGAGTAGATGGTTTGTTTCTAGGTAGTGGTAGAGCTGTTCTTTGATGGCTTTTTCCAGAATTTTGGACATAGTATTTAGAAGAGTGATGGGTCTGTAGTTGTTGATGTCATTTTTAGGTCCTGACTTATAGATAGGAATTACCAGTCCATTTTTTAAGCAGCTAGGGAAAATACCTTCTTTTAGGCTACGATTTATCAGGTATGTAAGTGGATTGAGGAGTTGGTCACTTAGAGTTTTAATGGTTTTAGCGTCTATGTAGTCAGTACCTACAGCTGAGCTATTCTTTAAGGATTGTATTATTTTAGATGTATTTTCAGATGAGATGGTTTGGAGTTTAAATTGTATATCATTATTGGAGTTAGGAGTATCTTGTTGGATAGATGAATGTAGATTCTCTGCCACAGTACTTGTAATGTTTTCTGCCAGAATGCCTCCAATATTTGTGTAATGATTGTTAATGTAATTTAAAACTAATGTGGGATTGTCGTGGAAGAGGATTTCTTCATTGTTAATGACAATATTTTTGATATTATCATCATCGAATTTATGAGTGCAAGTACTTTCCTTTAGTATTGACCATACACTTTTGGGATCGTAATTGGATTCTATCAGTTTATTTTTGAAGTGTAGCTCTTTAGCTTTTCGTATAATTAGGGTGCATAGATTTCTATATCTTTTGTAGAATGAGTAGAGAGTAGTATCAGAAGGGTTGAGTTTAACTTGTTTGTGTAACTTATCTCTTTTTTTAATACAGTTTAAGATGCTTTGAGTTATCCAAGTTTTTAGTTTTTTTTGGCGGTGGGGAATAATTTTTGTTGATGTTTTAGTATTTTGCGTGATGATGGTTTGTAGGTATGTAATAAAGTAGTGCCAAGCCTTATCTGTTGACGTTATACTCCTTAAATGCTCCCATGATTGTTCATCTAAACATGATTTTATGTTGTCATAGGCAATATTCTTAATTGTGAAATGGCGTTGAGTAAGCAAATTTGGAGTTGGTGTAGTCAGGCCTAGTAAAGTTGTGTAGTGGTCCGTAATGGAGGATTCGTAGACTATGCTTTTGATATAATGTTTTGATTTTACCATAATGTGGTCTATACAAGACTCAGTGTTATTGGTTACTCTAGTGGGGGTATTAATAGTACTGAAGATACCATGTTGCATCAGCATCAAAAGGTAATCGTGGTTTTGTGGGTGACCATTAGGCAGTAGATTAATATAAAGGTCACCGGCTATTATGATATTTTTAAAGGAATTTAATTTATTAAGATGACTATTAAGGGAAGATATGAATGGTGCGATATCATAGGTGGATGGTGATCTGTATAGTGCAAGTATACAAGTTTCTTGGTTGACGATTATTTGTAAACAGTTTGAGTTATCAATGAAAATTTCAGAAACTAAACTACTAAGGTTGTTATGAAGATAGACCACAACACCGTCGTTTTGTTTTTTATTATTTAATGTGTGGTACTGGGTGTAATTTTGTTTGTGTTTCTGGGTGAAGGCGTTTGTAATCCAACATTCTGTAAGAATAATGATATTAAAATCTGTAGTAAAGGTGTTGGTTAGGATGTCGAGTTCATCGTAATTTTTGTTGAGAGAACGTATGTTTTGATTTAGTATAGTTAGTGAAGGTGGGCTAGTGAGGATTGTATCACATAATTTCTGATCCGCAGTAGTGTAATGGTGGTGCAAGTTATTAAGATTCATTTTCAGTAGGTCAGCCATGTTAATATTCAGTAAATTAGAAAATGTAAATTTGATGGGTTAGTGATTTATGGATGAGTCCCCATTTTTTTAAGATCATTTTCGTGTCTAATCTGGATGGTTTTTTCCCCGGGTCCTTTACGTACAAGCAGTCTACTCGCTTTGAACCACACGAATTGGAAAAGAGTTTCTTTGGCAGTTTGTTTGGTTTTCCACAATAGTTCCTTAAAGTAAGGTGAAAGCACTTCACTGATGTAAATCGGCGAACTCAAGTTAAGTGTTTTGGCCGCACTTTTTACTGAGAGAATCGAATCCCTAGTTTTAGGGTTGCGAAAAGCGATATGCAGTTTGTCCGGGGTGTTACGTCTGCGGTCTTGGGTCCTGGTCACCATACGAATGTCCTGTTGTAGCAGGGGCAAGCCCAGCAAGCTGGCTACCCGTAGTACAGCTTCCGTAGGTTGTTCGCCCGGCTGCAGCTCCACTCCCGCCATCTCCACACTGTCAGATAACTTCTCTTGCTCGAGTTCTGCAAGTCTACACTCAAGGCTAGAAATTCTAATGTTATTCTTATCGTTCACCTCACGTAAAAACTTGGTTTCTTTATGCAGATCCTGCATTTGTTTGAAGCTCGACACAAGGTCTTCATACTGGTTACAGATGAATTCGCTGCTTTTCTTTAAGTCTCTTATTTCTTCTTCAAACATTTTTTTCATTTCAGTAATTTTGTTGTCAAAATGTTTGGTGATTCGTTCGAATAAGACATCAGTTTCTGAACCGGACTTCGAGGATGGTGAGCTCGATCGGCTTTTGCATTTCGGACAGTTCCAAGTTAATTTATTTTTAACCGCCATTCTTTTGAAATTTGTATCGGTGATGTTGACACAGGTATTATGAAACGCGGTATTGCAGATGGCACAGGTGAGTGCAAAGTCATTATTCGAGATCAAGTTGAGGCAGATTGAGGAGATTATTCTTACACAATACATAATTTAATACAGACATGTAATAAATATGCTGAAAACCCGTCCATCAACCTCTTATGGGCCAGGCTTTTTCCAGAAAAACACCGAAATTTCACGATCTTCAATTGAATGTTTTGTGGATTAAATTTAACCTATCGTATATTTTATTGACTGAAACACATTCCTAGAACAATAAACTATTTACCAAAATAACATTACTTGCGTTATTTACGTAAATTGATAGGTTTTATGATGTTTTATTCGAGGTACACGCATGTCACGCATCGGCAATGTGACGCGGCCGCCAAAATGACAGTTCGAGATGCCCACAGATAAAAATTATTTTAAAATATTTTGTGGCTACAGGGTAAATGAAGTCTTTACCCATTCCATAGGGAATGTTGGCGCCAGCGATTCTGACACTTCCTTTACAGATTTTGTACATAGAAGGGTCCAAAATAGTAGAAACAACATTTTTTTTTTCGCGCATGCGCAGAATTATTTTACATCCCGCGCTACGGAAAATTTAATATAAATTATTCGAAGTGACTTGTCTCATTGCGGTTTTCTCTATGGTAAAGTACAATAATAGAGCAAGCGTTTCTGACATTGTTCTTCATACACTTTCTGTATACATAAGGGTCAAAATTGCATTTCAAAGTGCCGCGCCACCTCACGGCCACCGGGTGACAAGCGGCCCATAAGAGGTCAAGTCAACATCTTGAATCACACCGAGTCAACGTAAAACCCTTACTTCATCATTATTCCTCCATCGCAGTAGAAGTAACGACGTTCAAACTAAACTGCAAAACTATTTAACCTTATCAACTTTAATTTATGGTACTCCATTTTAATTAACTTCCCTAATTGATTTGTAATGATTTCATTTTGAAAAATTGATTTCCTTGAAAAACTATTTAACCTTATCAACTTTAATTTATGTTACTCCATTTTAATTTTAATTTATTTTGTATAATCACTATTATTATTAATTAATTAGCAATTTATTTAACGTTTAACTGCCGACGTGATTTTTTTTACGTATCCTCTGAAGTGGGGGCCCGGGCGGCCTGTTACTTTAAATGTTTATATATTAGAGATATATGAAAATTTTAGGTCCAAATTATTATTTATTGGACAATTTAAATATATTTAAAGAATAATTTTTTTTACGCACCAGATTTAAATGTCCGGGTTAAATTTTCTCCACAGTAAAAACTAAACCCTTTCACACACTTCCCCAGATGATCATCTAGTCAATCCACGTTATGCAATTGCACTTTCTAAGAATTATAAATACAAAACAATACAAGAAAAACATGTCAACCTACCAGAGACCAAATGGAAAAATAATTCAACGACTGCAGATATTTTCATATCAGAGGGTTCGGCTCTGCCGAACTCCTAATTGAACCTATAAATCCTACTGATCCCTCAATATACATATTTAAAAATTCTTTTGTTATCCTACATGTACTTAAAATGACTGATTTTTGCATTTTTATATATAAATTCTTTGACAATATAATAATATAACACTTTTTTTATTGTTTATGTAACTCATACTTGATAATTTGAATATTTTGTAATAATTATTGGCAAAAATCACATAAGGTCAGAAATCAGTCTGTATTATCTAAAAACAATGAACTCACTTTTATTATAATATTTCAATAGTGTCTCGAATAAACTAACTACATATATAAAACTTTTGTAAAGTTGTTTATGTTTATTTTTATATACCTAGTAAAAAACAACTTTAAAAAAGTCACGTAAGTACTGACGATGGGTCAGAGAGGCCAGCAAAAAAAAATTGAAATGATTTTACTTACATAAATTTAACTTTTCAAACTAACTAACTAACTAACTAACCATCACGCCGTTTCCCCGCAGGGGTAGGCAGAGAGGACGGACCGCCAAACAACTCGGTCTTGGCACACACTCTTTGCCTCACTCACATTCATACATCGTCTCATACATACTCTTCTATTATTCTGACTTTTGACATGGCCCGTCTCAAGTATCTGATTCACTTGGTCGTGCCATGTCTTCCTCGGGCGTCCCCGACTTCTTCCACCATTCACATTTGCATCATATATTCTTTTTACACTGCTTTCTTCGCTCATTCGCTCTACGTGCCCAAACCATCTGAGGGTCCCTTTCTTAATTTTGCTCATTATCATCAGCCTTACATTCTTTGCGGATATCCACATTTCTAACACGATCATACATGGTTTTACCACACATACGTCTCAGGGATCTCATTTCAACAGCATTCAAACTTTTCAAATTTAAAAATTAATACTTACGGCTCTGGCGTCCCTAAATTCAAAGTTACCGGAAGCGGCGTATGCGTAGCGCGTGGGGGAGGGGAGTATTTCGATATAATTATTGTTGCTAGAACAGAGCCGCCCCCACAGCAGCAGTTAAGGTTAAAAACAAGAACTGCTATGTAATATTATTACGCGTGACAGCTGTTTCACCTTCCGAAGGCATTATCAAACTGTGTTAAAGTTACTTACAGGTGATATATTTATATTATTTCTATCTTTCATTTTGGGAAGCGTGTATGGGTACCGCCACCCTGGGAACCATTTACTAAATAAAACACATCCCTGCCATACGTCATCTCAAGTAGTTTGCTATGTCTGGGGACTTAGGACGGGTGTCCGGGTTCATGGGGCGAGGTTTGTCCAGGTCTTGGCGTCCGATGCTTCTGCCCACCTGCTGCGTGGCGGGCCGGATCGAGAAAGACTGGTTAAGAGAAGTCTTTTGATTTCTTCGGACAAAATCTTCTTGCACCGTGGTTAGAGGGTTGGATTCATACGTCCGTCACTCCTGGACACACTGACCCGCAGATTCCTACCCATCCCTCATATTTTTGTCTTTCCCAGAACATCCTCTCCTTCCTTTTCCACGGGAGGGGAACGGAGGCTGGCAAAGGAGGAAAGGGACGACGCTTGGGCGGGGGACGAAGGAGGTGCAGTGGAAGGGTTTGCAAAGATAACGTACTAGCGGTAGAGGATAGCAGGGAGTAAATTTGGAAAATACATGCTTCTATCACAGATGTGGTCTGCTCACGCGTCAGAAAACCTTCCGAGTTTTTCCTGAAAGCACAAACAGAATAATATTATGCATGCAAAAGCACTTCAATAATCACAATTAAAAAAAAAAGATTTTCTTTCTTTGAGTGACATTGCAACGCGTGCCTTTTACAAATACGATATTACAACGCATAATTATAAATAATAATTTACAAGCCGGAAAAAAAAATTTTTCCTCCTAAATGAGGAAAAATAACTCATTCCTGGTATTGATGCGAATAACATGTGACCTTCGTGTAAATGGTTTATGCAGCAGATCATATAAACTGCTGGACTTTGGACGCAATTCAAACTCAATACAAAACTAACTAAAAGACAAATCAGTTTGTTAAAATATATTTTTTTATAATAATTGAAAAAACACACTTTGTAAAACATCACTTTTTATTGGAATTAATATTTAATAGCCAACCAGGTTTCGCTTGACTCAAGCTTCATCAGAGCTTCTTATATCAACTATCAACTAAAGTAAATTAAATACAGAGACATTATATAAAAGAAATTAAGAGAATTAGTGAAAGAGATAGCAATAGAATAGGCGACACCCTTTTGGTGCCAGAAAGAGATGCTAATAGAAAAGAGGGAGACAAAAATAATAATCACAGTTTGGTTAAGTAAGGGGGGGGGGAGGGAGAGGTAGGGAACCGTTTCAGAAGAGGTTAACGGAATAAATTCAAAATGGGACTATCAGATAAATTAATTTGGTTATTCAAAATGTTTGTTTTATTATTGACGGCTTTTTTGATTTCGAGGGCTTCTAGATTTTTTAACCTCATTCCAATTCCATTTTATTTAACCAAATTCCTATTCACATCTAGTTTTTTCTTACAAATTTTGTAAGAAAAAATATTTCAACAATTTCAGTTCGCCGAATTTCAATTACACATAATTCAGAAGAGATGCAAGACATCTCTTGTTAAAAAGTGAAACTACTAAGTTATATTAGGTCCTTACATATGAAATTGGTGTTTTGCCGTACTGGCAACTTTGATCTCAAATATCTTCTCTTTGGTTAGAAATTCCAAATTTAAATTTAAACAGCTATTTACTAATGTATTTGTGTTTCAAAAATTATAATTCATTTGTTTTTTCCTTAACTGTTTTTTTTTCTTTGCCTCACTTAGTTTACAAAATGGAAAACTTGAAATATCGCGTTATTTACGAGTATGAGTTCCACCCTGGCACCAGTGCTGCAGAAACGGCTCAAAGGATTAATGATGTGTATGGCGACGGTGCCGCAAAAGAAAACACAGTGCGTTTTTGGTTCCAACGTTTTCGTTCTGGAAATTTCGACCTGCAGAACAAGCCCCGTGGGCGGCCGGAGACCAAAGTTGATAATGAAGAATTTAAGGTTATTGTGGAAGCGGATCCATCGCATACCACGTCCGAGTTAGCTGCAGGCTACGATGTTAGTGATACAACTATTTTAATCCACTTGAAGCAAATTGGGAAGGTTAAAAAGCTTGAAAGGTGGGTACCTTGTTATAGAGGTTTGTGTTATATTATTAAAGGGAAATGTAATGATGAGCCTTGGTCGGGCTCGGGTGTAATCTGCAAGTCAACTTTGATTTCATCTCAGGAAATCTTGGACGCCAAACCCAGTCTAATGTCTGGGTATGTCAACAAGCGGAGAACACGATACTCATACATACAGAGTGTGGGCCATTTGTTTTCATAGCATTCCTGAAAAGGCTGCACAAGGAATCTACATAATAAATCAAAGAGTAGAGTAGAAAATCGGTACACTGTATTGATTTCATAAGACATAATAAAATAAATTGTATGGACTCACCCCCAGGACCAATATCGTAATTTATGCTATTCCTAGCTACACTAATTAAATTTACTGCCGCCGTACTCCCGATGTCGTGAGAACCATCACCATCTCCTGGTGGCAAGGGTGGTCCCAACCTCTGCGGCTCAGCTTGGCCCTGCGACCTCCACAGCGGTCGCATGGAAGGGATGATAGACCTGGACCCTCAGAGAAAGGGAGGAGTACCCAAACTCTCCTCCAAATTGTAAAGGGAAGGTTCGTCAGCAATCGAGGCGGAGTATTGTTCAACACTGCGGTATTCTCGGGTTTGTTCCATAAATAAACCCCCGGTGGGAATTCGATAGTTGCCCTGCATTCAATCACGGGCGCGGCGAGTTATTATTTAACCCGATGACTCGGATAATGAGGTACAATAGTCTTTTCACTCGAACATCGCCAATTAACTCGTGGTCACTGGGACCCTCGCGAAACTCACGTTTTACGTGAATAAATCTTTGATTAGTTGCACTGCGTACCATGACAGGCGTGGCGGTTTATTATATAAACCGATGTCTCGGATAAAGAGGTTCATTAATCGTAACACTCGAACATCGCCATTAAACTCGTGGTCACTTTAGGACCCGCGCGAAAACTCGCATTTTACGCGAATAAATCTTTGAAATTTGTATTTTAAAAAAACATAACGTGTTTCCTTCCCCCGAATGCAGATGCCCAAAACTTGGATTTCAATCACATCGTATTAAAAACTTAAAAATTAAGTGACCGTTGTTTTCACGGCGTACCGCACATATCGCCGTCAAAACCAGAGTCCGGAAACGGAAAAACCCAAACGCCGCCTACCGACGCGTTGAACGAAACTCCCCCAGCCTTGCCAACCTACCCAATTAAAATGTATTTAAAAAAAAATAGTACCTAACTAACGACAAATACAATCGCTTCATAACAACCTCACGAATTGAGTGAAGCAAATCAACAGACGTGCGTTGACCGCTAGACCACACACCACAACAGACGGCTACCAAATTAGAGGAGCTTCAATTGGAATGTCTAAGACATCCACCGTACTCTCCGGACCTTGCCCCAAAAGATTGCCATTTTTTTTTAAATTTGGATAACTTCTTGAAAGGGTAAAAATTTAACTCCGATGGGGCAGTCCAAACCGCCTTCAAAGATTTTATTGATTCCCGTCCGAATGGTTTTTTTAGTAAATGGATCGATGAACTACCTATGAGTTGGCAAAAGTGCATAGATAACAATGGTACATACTTTGATTAAATAAATAAATTATATTTAAAAAAATCGACTTTATGTTCCTCCCATACAAAACGCCAATTTCATATGTTAGGACCTAATATTTATGATTATTCGATGTGTAAACGCGCGGAAAGTTTTGAAATAATTCCAATAAATGTTTTAAAATGCCTCTTCAAATTGGCCACATTTTGGCAAGCGAAATTTTGGCTCGAGCTCGAGGGTGTTTGCAAAATTGCCATAATGTGGCAAAAAACGCTCCAGCGGCTAACATTATTCTTTTAATCAACTTCGATCAGTTAAGAGATGTCACTTTAAGGCTTTAGATCTAATTGCAGGTTATCCCAAGGTTGATTCTCCAGTGCCAATTGTGGACCAAATAAAATAATAATATTTAATGAAAATTAACAACAGATGGTTTTCCGTGAAATTAATCATCGTGTTAAAATTGAAAGAAAAAAGTAGTTGACACTTCCTGCACACAATATAGCTTCTCAGACCAACGAGTATATAAGTCTGGCTTTCCGCAACATTGCAATCAGATAGAAACGTTCTTTGTAACCCAACAAAAATCAAGATCATCATGAACTTTGCAGCAATTGGTAAGCGAATTTTGGTTTAATTTTCATCATTTTCCGTCTGCTTAGTACCCCTCCCTGGGGTCTATCTGCTTAGTACCCCTCCTCCCTGAGGTCTATCTGCTTAGTACCCCTCCTCCCTGGGGTCTATCTGCTTAGTACCCCTCCCTGGGGTCTATCTGCTTAGTACCCCTCCCTGGGGTCTATCTGTTTTGTACCCTTCCCTGGGGTCTATCTGTTTAGTACCCCTCCCTGGGGTCTATCTGCTTAGTACCCCTCCCTGGGGTCCGTCTGTTTTGTAGCCCTCCTCCTTGGGGTCTGCAGAGATTGTGTTATCAAGTAATTTTAAGAAATGCTTCAAATTCATGATTTATTAATAAATAAAAAGAAAACACTTTGTTTACGTCACTTTATTATTTTTTCTGTCTACCGGTTTCGGTACCTCCGTACCATCATCAGGACTGAATATAAAATACTGACAAATACAGGTAAATATACATATATATATATATATATAAAATGTAAAAGAAAGAGACAGTAAATTAGAGCGGGACAGTGCGTCAGTTGTGGGAGGGAAGGGGAGGAGCGATTGGGATAACGGGAAACATACTTATAATAGGGCTGAATGTTAAATTAATAATCAACTTAATTTAACATTCAGCCACATAACATGCTAAATTTCAAGAAAATCGTTTAATAAGAATTTGAGCTTTTGTGACAAATGTTTTGAAAAAGCAGTTTCGAGAAAAACGCATTCAAAGTTTTCATCTCTTTAGATTCTAGTTAGATTCCGTTTAAACAGGTCGAATTACCGCTAAACTAAAATGGCTTTAACTTTTCAAATAATTCGAATTTCGAAAAATTCTTTTAAAGAGATATTCTTTAATATTTGACTTATCGAAATAAGATGTTTTTTCTAAACTAGAATACCCCCCCTTACGTATATTTACGTAATAAGTTTAATAGTAATATGAAAATTTTTGCAGTTGGCGTACTGGTGAGCTTGGTGTCTCTACTGACCTTGGGTGCGACACAACAAGAACAATGTCAAGCAGGATGTCCCAAAATTCTCGACCCAATTTGCGCCAATACAGGAAACGGAGTCTGGGTCACCTTCTCCAATAAATGTGTAGCTGACTACGACGCTTGTGAAAAACTTGGTTTAAAAGGTAAGGTGAAAAGGGAATAGTTTTTTTAAAAAGCTTTTATTTATCTAAACACAGTTGTTTATTTATTTATTGTAAAATTGGAAAATAATTCACTTCAAGGCCTATGTCAGGGATTTACTTCAAAATGACACAAGTACCATAAAAGGACCATTGAATAGGTGTTTGATGGATGAAATTTAGAATCGTAACAGGAATCTTGTGTGACCCGAAAATGCCTATGTAACTTATAATAGGAAAGATATACCAGACTCTATATATGGCTCCGAATGCCGGACTATGTACAATTCCTACTCCAGGCAACTCAAAGCAGAAATGCAAATGCTTTTGTAGATGGTCGGCAGGAGTATCACTAAAATATAGGATTAAAAGTTCACGCATTCGTGGTAGCCTGGTAGCCTGGAGTGGTGTCACGGACATAAACTGTATTTCAGAAATTGTATATGGCGTCCTATTTAATCTCTAATTCATGGCGTAACACAATTTTATATGAAAATATGGACCGAAATCTGGCCTATTATTTGATCACGAAAAACGCCCACAAGGCACTTCTTGTATTATTCTTTATTCCATGGTTTAAATAAAACTTAATATTTTTAAATATAGGATTATTTCTATTGTTCTTTGAAGACTGTTTATTGTCGTTAAATCAATAATGTACATTTTTTATTCTAGAATACGCCGAATTCTACAAAGGAGAATGCAAATGAGTAATTTAATATTATTTAAATTATGGCTGAATGATTATGATTTTGAAACATTGTTATTTTCATAAATTCTTTACTTGTCCAAAATTTCAATATATTTATTTTCTATTAATAAAGTGTCAATTCTTTTGTCAACACATGCAACCTGTTTTCTTTATTATCCCCTTTAATTTTATTAGGGTTAATTATTTAGGGGAGTTTACAATTTAGAGGAGTTTTCAATACAATTAACAATTTTGGTAAGTTTACAATTTAGATGAGTTAACAATTTAGGGGAGTTTACAATTTAGGGGTTTTCAATTTAGGGAAGTTAACAATTTAGGAGAGTTTTCATTTAAGGGGAGTTTACAATTTGGTTAACGATTTAGTCGAGTTTATAATTGAGGAATTTGAGAGTTTACACTACGGATATCGGCGCCCTATTCACCCGGTAGTTACTCTATGTTTGGTGACTAAACAGGGGTGCTCAGGTTCATCAGGTGAGGTATGTTCGGGCGTTGGCCGCGGATTCGCCTTCCAACTAATTGCGTGGCGGGCCAGATCAGGAGAGGCCGGTTTGAGGAAACCCTTTGAATTCTCCTCTCTTAAATCTATTGTTCAAGTCCCGTTGGCGTCATGTATCTTTTCTCGGAAGATTTTTCAATGTGGATGAGTGTTTCAGGCTGATAATTATTACTTATAATAATTGTTACCCTTTGTGCTATGCAAAAAAAAAAATGTCTTAAAAACGTTAGTTTTACAATTAAAAATAATAATTAATATTTGACAAGTTTAAGTATTTCCCCAATAAATGAAGACATAATTTGTCTCGACGCCACCTAGCGAGGGATTTAACACTAACAATGTCTCTCTCGCAAAAATAAAGTTGGTTGTTTTCAGGTTGAAAAAATATAATAAGCAGTAATTGTTGAATGAAACACTAGCATATATTGAATCATTTGGCGGGTACGAGATAAGCCGCCATAGCTCAGTGGTCAGAGCATTCGACCGGCAATCGAGAGGACACGGGTTCAAGTCCCGTTGGCGTCATGTATCTTTTCTCGGAAGATTTTTCAATGTGGAAGAGTGTTTCAGGCTGATAATTATTACTTATAATAATTGTTACCCTTTGTGCTATGCATAAAAAATCTTGTCTTAAAAACGTTAGTTTTGCAATTAAAAATAATAATAAATATTTTTTTTGTGATCCACATAAATATGATGGTAGAGATTTTTTTTACTGTATTTTTTATGAGTCATGTTACAATGATTACTAGGCAACTTTTAATGGCACCACAAAAAAGATTATACATTGCGATTCAAAAGCATTTTATCTTTGCCATTTGGACGAATACATTTAATATTCAATTACAGTTATGTTATTTAGCGCGCGGTTTTTTATCGCTAATACACCATCTCTCTCTCCCTGTATAATGCTGTCACTGTCACGCTACACGTCAATGTAAGATGCGCAGAAGACCTTCTGCGCACACCCTGAACCCTCCAAGCGGCCGATCTTGCACTAAAAGCAGACAGTTCTTCCGTCCAGTCTACTGAGACTGAGTGTACCTGGTACCGTACCAGTGTACTTGCTCTGGTTGGTGCCCCGCACGACCCTCCGAGAACAGCTGTCTACCGCCATTGTTGAAGACTACCTGAACTCGTAAAGCGCGATCTTTCTCTTGGTTACCTGTGTTCCGCACAGCCCTTGGAAAAGGCAAATTCCGCGAAAGATTAAGTATACCGCAAGGATCCTTAAGTCCACAAGTGTTTTTAAAATTGTATCTGCCGTAGCTTCGCTTAGATAATAATATATGTATCGTGTTACCGTGACTGTAATTTTGTGATACGTGGTAAATAATTGTGTTATAAACTATTTATAACCCATCAAAAGAACCTATTATAAGACTGACGCCCATAAGGGCCAGATACGTAGTGCATTAAATTAAACTCAGTGCAACGATATTGCAACAACCCCTCAGGCCTTCTTTTCAAGATGCAAAACAATGGTGAGTGGAATAGCGTTACCTTAACACAGAAGAAATTCGAGATATACTTAAGGGTGCTAAAAATGATGCCGGTGGGTGGTAATATACGTGCACGCACGTTTACCACGTGCGCGACTCGCTATGATGGCACCCGAGACAAGTGTGCAGTTGAGAGCTTCATAGCCACGGCATCTTTCTACAAAAGCGCTGCGCACATGAATGACGAGAGCGCGCTGGAAGGACTGGCGCTACTGTTAACCAAAGACGCCGCCGAATGGTGGCTCGGAGTAAAGGGGGACTTACGTACTTGGGAGGACGCAACCAATCTCCTAAGACACACTTTCGTCCCCGAGAAACCGGCATATAAGATTTACACAGAAATGTTCTCCTTCAAACAGGATGCATCCATGTCCATCGATGTATTCGTTGCCAAGCAACGGCTACTGCTTGCGGAGCTACCTCCGCCCATCCATCCAGAATCGGTTCAACTTGACCTAGTATTTGGACAGCTTAATGTCCGAATCAGGGACAGAATTCCCCGCGAAACGATCAAATCTTTCGCTGAGTTACTTGAAAACGCGCGTGTAGTAGAAGAGAGTTTGTACGAGATCGTAGAATCTGGTCCAGTGCGTACAGCAGACAATATGTCCAAAGGTCGTAAACGTTGCACGTATTGTCGTAGATTTGGACATCTTATTGAGGAGTGCCGTACCCGTCTTCGGAAAGAAGATATCGTGGCGACCAGTGACGGTAATCAAATTTGCCTGCGTTGGTTGCGGTCAGCCTGGCATAGTTAGAAGCAAGTGCCCGCAGTATAACAGACATACAGTCAAAGTGCCTCACCAACCAGCAGATTTCTGGTAAATACGTTGAACATTTGTTGAAAATTAATGTTTTTACTGTGACCACTTGTGATTTCTGTAACTTAGAAACTTAAACTTATAAATAAATTGTGTTATTACCCACCAAAAGTGTTTAATTGTTGAGTGTTGCAATGAAAAATAAATATAGAAAAATGAAACAATACAACTTTGTATAAACCACTTATATTTTGCGTAATTCCTACCGGTTTCGGAACAAACGTTCCTTCTTCAGGGAAAGCTTATATTAATTAGAGATTATATCTACATTAATACCTACCCACCCAATCTACATTAATAACTAGCAACTGCTCCACCCCTACTATAAAAAAAACATTGTTCGAAACTGTCAAATTAGTACATTCAAAAGTATTAAAACAAAAAAATATATATATTTAAAATAAAATTAAAGATAACCTCAGAAAAACCACCCTCTCCAAAATAATAATAGCATTTATTTTTTTTATTGTGAGTAAAGCCTCAAATTGTAATGCGCAGTAATAGCGCATTTGTCCGGAAAGCGAAAGGTCTGGGTTCGAGTCCCAGAGGTGCAAATATCTTTTTCTGATTTTTCTGCTTCCAGATTTTCGAATGAGTTTCGCTCATATTGTCTTCATTTAATTAAATTATTTTTTAATTCAAAAGTTATATATTAATATTATTATAGTAATATCTAGAATAGTATCTAATAATAGTTATATCTAGAACAGAAGTGTCATTTTATTTATTTTGGTTTTAATTTATATTTTATAGATAATTAAAGAATTAAATTTGCTTCGTTTTAGAGGATTTTTTAAGTGAATTAATATAATTGTATAAAAAACATCTTTCCTTATCTACTCTGTTAATATAAGACAAATAAAATAAAACAACTTAAAAAATGCTTTAAAAAATTGTGGTAATTTTAATTTATTAAGGACAAATTTGCGTTCCGACGTAACCAGATCATTTGGACTTTAAATGTAAACTCGTTAAAATGCTTCCTTTTAATGATTTTGATACCTTTATTTAACTAGCGTACGCTTGTTTGTAGAATGTTTCTGAATAATGACTGACGAGCTCATTGAACTTGTACGTCAACGAAATTTGGTAAGCTTTTTAATATTTCCTTCAATCAGTGAATGGACTTCAAACGCTGCATGTTTTAATAAATTATATTAAAGGTTACATTTATTGTTACTAGTGGTTGCCCAAAGGTCGAAATTCGACCATAATTAATTTAAATTATATAGTGTGTGTAATGTTTTTTTAGCGATATTTTTTGCATGATTTAAACTCCTTCTCTATATAAACTATAAGTGCGCGAAATTTCATACTCCTCCGTCCGCGCAATTATCTTAAAAAGGGGTACAAAGTTTTTGTTTCGTGTATTAATATACCGATAAACGAGTTCAGATGATCTATACATATTGACTAGCTGAGAACTACGAAGTGAGAGAGCGAGACTTCCTAAAACCAGGTTTTTGTACCCTATAATCATATAATCTTATAGTCAAAGAGAAAGTACGAAAACACTGTGTAATATAGACGTGAATGATGAATACTTGGAGCAGGTGGATGAGTTCGTGTATTACGAGATATGGGAAGGCTGATAGAGATATTGAAGGAAGGGTAAATGCAGGTAACTCCATTAATGGAGGACTGAACACCGTTGGCACTAACAAAAAACTGTCCGAAGTTAGCAGTACACAATGGAAATCTGATACCTTTCCTGATGTATGGCAGTGAAGCACGGAACTGGAAGATGAAGGAAGAAAGTAATAAAAGAATGTTGTAGAAAAAAGATCCCTGAGGCGTATACTAGGTAAAACCATGTATGATCGTGTGAGAAATGTGGAGATCCGCAAATAATGCAAGGCAAAAAATATCATAAGCGTAAAGAGTACCTAAGATTAAGAAAGCGATAATCATAATAGAAGGTCATGTTCAGAAGTTTACAGTCCAACAGTTTATAATGAGCTATTTCACGAAGGGAATAATTTTGGGTAAAGAGTTTATTTGAATATAAATTGGGAATATGACATAAGTAACGATCTCCGCTAAATTAAGCTCGTAGAAATGTCAATAGAGTGGAAACCTTCCTCTATCTTTTGTCTTACGAGAACTTATTTCGGATGGAGATAGTTTATCATTGTCTTCTAAGAATAAACACGCAATCGACTCTGGAGAATTCTTCATGGAAAAAATTAAACTAAAACTCTTTTCAAAATTCATATTTATTTTTCGATCATTCTTCGTTAATATCATTTCAATTAAAATATTTTATTAACTTAGGCGGCCATGAAATATCAAACACAAAGGGAAACCGTCACCAAATTAAGTATCAATGATAGACCCAATTAATTTCTGCTTTAAATCCTCGTAAAAGTTTCTTGTTAGAAATTAGCGTACTTTGCAGAATCATTTACCTGCGTGATTACGTTATATATATTCTTATATTACTCCTCGGATTTAAATACAGGGAAGCAATATAAGTTTAACGAATACTGGAATAACATCCGAATAATAAAAGTATATAATTTCGTATGCTCTATTTTGACCTTGTCTTTTCTAATAAAATGCTGTATGTTGTATCTAACTAAATAAAACAAAAGTGAAAAAAAAATATCTTTGGGGATGCTCTGTGGAGAGTCTTTTTAGGAAAGTAAGGAGAGGTTATGAGAAGGAAAAGGTATGAGGGGTGGGTTGAAGTTTGGAGGTCAACATGCCCAAGAGTGACGGACGTACGAAATTATCCCTTCCACTGCGGTTCAGGGCAATGTTCTGGGAGAGTCCTGCTTGTGAGGCCAAAAGTCAAAAGGTCTCCCATAACCAATCTCTCTTGATCCGGTCTGCCACATAGTTAATAGGCAGACCCATCCGCCGCAAAGATCTGATCAAACCTCACCCCATGAACCCGGGCACCCCTGCTATAGCATCGAACTTGGCGAACTACTTTGGATGACCTATGGCAGAAATGTTGATTATCCAACAAAATTGTTACTCAGGATGTTAAACGCAAAACATATAAAAGCTTGTATTGAACAACTTCTGAGTTGACTGGTCAGTGGTTGAGTGGGCATAGCGCTTGGGTCCCACTCGAACGTCGCGTGTTCGTTTCCTCGGCTGGCTAAGTTCTCCATCACAACACAAGCAACATTTTCGGCTTTCTATGGTGGTAGTAGGAGATTTTCAAACATTGTTGGGTTATTCGTAACCCGGGAACGTTTGTCCTTCTTTTAAAAAAAAAAAAAAAAAAATGAAAGTATTCAGGATTTCTGAAAACATCTCTGAAAAATTTTCACTACATTTCACCCTATATAGTGTATAGTGTGTCCCCCATTTTTCATTTAACTTATTCACAGTTTTTCCAGCATAATGCTGAATTGTTAAAGAATATAAACTTGCAATATTTTCTAAGCAATTTTCGAAACGTTTGCAATAAGCAAACAATGAAACCAGAGTTGGCATTACTTACACCGAAAGACCAAAGGAATTTATGCATTATTCAAATTGCAGCCTGGATTTCAAGGGGGTAGCGTAAATTTATTGTAAGAGAAGGAAAATATTTCCACAATTTGCGATAAAAGGGTTTGATAAATAACAGAAACTCCTTAACTGTCATATGTCATATTAATCGGCCACTACAATATATCATATTAATTGGCCACTACAACACGGGCATGTGCCTAGTGTGATTGCCAAAAAATTATCCATTTACTGTAATGTATAAACTTTACTGAATAAAGAACATTAAAAAAAAAATCTATTAGTTCCAACGTTACTTTATTTATATACGGGCTCTTCGGGAAACATGGTCTCGTTTCCGAGTTGTGCCGAAGGTAGATGTGTGGAGTTGTATAATTCAAGAACTTCGCAGACCAAACCTAGTTTTAGCCAGGAAGGATATTAGTCCACCAAAGTATAAATAAACAACTAAAGGCCAATAAGCAGACACTGTGATTGTAACACCCGATATGACAATACGTGTACAAAACAGTACTAATTAAACGAATACGTGAATTATCGTATTTTTGTGCTCTCTGAGCCTTTAATATCGATGATAATTTAAATATCTTTTGTTTAAAATATAAATGTTTTAATGAGATCCGAAGCGGACAATTTACATGTTTCAAAGGTAAGCAATAACAAGTTAAATAAAAATCGTTTTCGAGGTAAATTAAAATGAAATCCCTAGAGTAAACAAGGGTCTGTGAAGTTAAAAGCTATTCTCAGATAGGGAAAGGTTAGTTTAATTTATAAAGTAACTTGCGAGTACTTAGGCTCGAAGCTAAGCGCCACGATAAACATGGTATATTTATTTATTTATTATTTTTGTTTTGAAAAGTTTTAATTTTCCATGTACATTTGTTACTTTAATTTTAATTTTTGCGACCGGTTTCGATACGTCTGTATCATTAACGAGCAAACTTAAAACTAACTTACAATTTAATTTTTGTACTTAAAACTAAGTACAAAAATTAATTAGGCGGGCGTAGTGGGAGTGGGGGAATTTGGTGAAGGGGAGAACGGTGGGAGGAGTCAAAATTACATGGGAACATCGTAAGTAGAGGGGATTTAATAGAGGCAGGTCATACCTTCAAAAAAGAAAAAACTAAGTTTAAACATTGTAATATAAATTCTTATTTTAATTTGTGCGCTTTAGAAACTTTAGAAATCAACAAAAAAATTAAATCTAAAATTAATTTAGTTAATAAAATAATAGCACCATGTAAATCCCCTCTACTTACGATGTTCCCATGTAATTTTGACTCCTCCCACCGTTCTCCCCTCCACCAAATTCCCCCACTCCCACTACCCCCGCCTAATTAATTTTGGTACTTGTATTTTTAAGTTTGCTCGTTAATGATACAGACGTAGCGAAACCGGTCGCAAAAATTAAAATAAAAGTAACAAATGTACATGGAAAATTAAAACTTTACAAAACAAAAATGTCTAGAAATTGTTACATAGTTAATGCCGAAGAAATACAAAAAAATATTTATTATTTATTTATCTATATAAGGTATGTTTACATAACATTATTCGATGCCTGTCTCGCTAGGGTATACCTATGTTGAGACAGGCGTAGGTACCTAAATGAATATCATACATAAGAATATTTAATTATAACTTAAGAATATTTAAGGTAAAATACATACTGATTTATACAATTAAAATAGAAAGATGATTTAACGTGTGGGTAAAATACCATAAAGAGAGCATTATATAGATGAAGGAAGAGACGTATAAAGTAGTAAATCTTGTCAAATCTATATAGGGAGTTATATTATACATATAGGATTTTACTATAATTTTAATTTCTTTAATATGGGTAAGGACATACGTAAGTTGGTAATTCAGTCTATTTGTAATCTATTTTACAGATGTTAGCAATAGTGTGACGACGAATACTTATAATCCATTTCTTTATATCTTGTTTGAATTTGGTCATTGATTCGGTTCGTCTAATCGTAGCTGGTAGTGTATTGTGTAGTTTGCAAGCTATGTATTTAAAATGTTTTTGTCCAAAGGTAGTTTTAGAAAAGGGAGTTTGGAGAAGTTTTTTTTATTTTTAGCTCGGGTATTGTGTATCATTTATGTTGGTTTGTATAGGATTTTGTTGTTTTTATGTAAATAAACTAAGATTGATTTTGCGTAGAGCTGTTTAATGTCCATAACGTTGAAAGTATTGAAGATCGTATCAATGCTGATAGTGAGAGGAAGTTTAATAATTATTTTTATTATTAGTTTTTGTGCTTTAATGATGGGGTCGACGGCATTATAATAAGTGTTACCCCAAGCTGAAATTCCGTATTCGATGGGAGATTGGCACAGTGAGTAATATACTGTTTTTAAAAGTTGTAGGTTAAGGAAATTGCGCGTTTGTTTGAAAAAGTATATAGATTTGCGGATTTTGTTTGTAGTGTTAAGTATATGTTGCTTCCAATTTAGGTGTGTATCAAAGGTTAATCCTAAATATTTGATAGTGTTTACTTGTTCAAGGCATGGGCAGTTGCAATTCCGGTTCAGAGATGAGTTATTACATTCGTGTATTTTTAATTCTGGGTGTAAGTTTGGTTTAGTGATATTGGTGAGACTAGACAGTAAGTATTTTGTTTTCTGTACGTTAAGAGTTAATATGTTCGAGTCAAGCCAATATTTAACCTTTTGAATTCCTACCTCCGCTTTCTATATATATTTATATATCTACATATATTTAGTAAACTAAAGTTACTTCTTTATATGAAAAAATTGATAGATAAAATCGAACGCAGACAAAAAGAGCAAAATATCACTGGAAAGTTGCAAATAGAAACATATAAATAACAATTTAAAAAATAAAACACTGTAAGGACCTCTTTAGCACGTAGATTATTCAAATGAAATTAAACCGAAAGCTATATAGGCCTTGTAGATTGTGGTAGAACTTTGTAGAACATGTAGAGTAGAACACAGAAAGTGGATAGACGCCCTCGAAATGTGGTGCTGTAGAAAAATACTCAGGATTCCATGGATAGCCAGCCATACAAATGTATCCATTCTGGAAGAGCTAGAGATCCACAATAGGCTCTAAACTATTTGCCTACAACGTAATTTAAGATACTTTGGACACGTTGCTCGCCAAACTGAAGCCTCCAACTTGGAGAAACTCATAGTTACTGAAAAATTAGGAGGCAAAAGAAACAGATAGAGATCACCAATGGAGTGATCAAGTATCACTGCCATCCAGTACTAGGGTGTCCTTGGCTCTTCACTAGGGATATCGAAAGTGAAATAAAATATCGATTTATCGATGTATCGATATTTATTAAAATATCAATATCGACGTCGATATATCGAGGAAAAAATATCGATATATCGGTCAAATTTTCAAGAGATTTTGCGTTTTTAAAATAATAGTGTATTCAGCTCAATATTATCAATAGTAATTTTTACACACAATGTGCTTTTTATAATGTACAAAAATCTCAATAAAAATGAAGGTATTTTTATCAGTATTCCTGTTTATTAGGTAATAATTACAAAAATAAACTAAAAAGCTGTCTTCTAACTTATATGTAAACTGAGACGCATACAAAGTTTGTATGCGTCTCAGTAACATTCTATTGGCGTATTAATCTGTCAAAAACACAAAAAGGACTTCGTGTTTGGAACAAGGTATAGTCAATAATCATAGACAATTGGGAACCAACACATAGGAGTGGCTTAGAAAAAAAATGGCGAAAAATAGCATACATTTCTATGTATGTACCTACACACATGAGATAGTATTAGTGATCACAAATACTAATACAAAGACAATAGATTTGTGAGCTATTAATTCTTAAAATTTCAACCGCCAGATGTCATGACCCAATACAGTTACTTTTTCCGTTCGTTCCTTTACGGTTTTACGACTTTAAATACATAAATTTAAAAAAAATATCGTTTTTGGTACAATTTTCGATATTGGATATTTTGTATCGATATATCGGATCAAAATATATCGGCTAAAAATATCGATATATTGAATTAAAAATATCGATATATCGATACTCTTTCAACAAGCCTACTCTTCACGCAGCGCAAAACCACGAGAAGTAGAGGAACCTTGTCCACTATATAAATTGTAGTAGGGGTCACGATCTTCAGCAATCAGGAATCGATTTAAGACGAAGAACATGCATAAACACATGAAAATCATTTCAAAAGTGGGATTTATTAAATCTCAAAATAAAGCAGTTCTATATTCACAGAACCTTCATAATAAATAATATGCGGGCAGAGGGTTAATCCACTAAGTAGCTGAGGTCACGTTTTGATTA
Organism: Limnephilus marmoratus; assembly: GCA_917880885.1. Classification (NCBI taxonomy): domain Eukaryota; kingdom Metazoa; phylum Arthropoda; class Insecta; order Trichoptera; family Limnephilidae; genus Limnephilus; species Limnephilus marmoratus. The sequence goes on from OU862934.1 coordinate 209,598, forward strand.
CACCGTCATCTGAAAGCTACATTACCCCCCCCCCCCCCCCCACAACCCCCACTGATCAGGAACTTCAGAAGGTTGTAGTTATTATTTAGCTGTACAATTTTATTACGCTTTATCTCCACGATAAGCTAAGCCTTGTTTTTCATTTATTTTCTGCGAAATTCTGAACACCTTTACTACGGCGTATAATGAAAATATAAACATGGTGGCTATTATATAAGTGATTTGGTTTTAAAAGTGTATATATGAAATTAAGAAAGGTCAATATTGAGCATACCTTGGACCAGTTAGCATTTATTCTGTTCTCTGAATCCTATTTCTATTATTTAACAAGGACAAGTTGGTCAGGAGAACAAGGAAATAAAGTAGCGAAACAAGTTCCAGTTGGAAAGAACTTTTAGTTCTGCTAGTGACACGAGTTCTTTGCAAGAGTTTTGAGAATTGTGAGGCGAGAAAATTGGATGAATTTGGTTGGTATTTTAAAATTAAAATTGAAAATAATTTTTACAAAATAATTAATATTCCAATTAGTCTAAAAAAATTGTTTCGAAAGTGGGTAAAAAAATTAATGTGAAGAATGTTTAACTTCAAGGACAAGGAGAAATGTGAAAACAATTTGATTCCTAAGTGGGTAGAATAAATAATTTGGAGAATGTTTATCTTCTGAGTATGACGAATAAATTACCGTTTAACGTGTCTACGAGAAATTTTCTATAATATATGAAAATTAACAAAGAATTCAACAGTACATTTTTGGTAGAAATTTTATTTTTAAAATAATCGTAGACTCATTAACAAAAATTTCGTTGAAAAGATTTTGGGTCGGCCGGAAAAGTTTGTGCAATTTACTAACAGCCTTACTAAAAAACCCACTGAAAATTTTATTCAATTGACAAACGGCCGCGGATGTGAAAACATTACTATTTAAAAATTTGTTCATTGAAAGAAATACACATGGTTTCCACGGCCTGAGAGGGTAGTTTATCTCTGTTTTAACGATTGATGTCCGAACGATATTTGTAATTTTTCCATAGTATTTTGAATGTTCTATATATTTCTTATTTTTGAAGGTGTTGTAAAAACAAATACCATTTATGAAAACTAGATAAAATTACCTTTTAGATTTGTGTAATTGAAATACAGTTTAGTTTTCAAAAACTGACATATTTTAAGATTCAAACTCGGAAAAATAGTTAAAAAAATACTTACCAAAAGATGTTTGACCAAAATGTAGAGAAATTTAAAAAAAATCAAAACTAAAAAAAACAGTCCTTTTATGTAATAAATTTGAAAGGAAACTATCACCTCACTTTTCTCCGGCATACAATAAAAAAATAATAAAAAATTTCAAAGTTTTTTTATTTCCAAAAAAATAACTTAGAAATAATACTGACATTTAAAACAGATTTCTTGCATCTCTAAAGACATTAATTTCTTTGATACGTTTACGAACACATGTATTAGATATTAATATTATAAAAAATTATCACTTTTAAGGAATTCTCTTAAAATAAAGATCTTAAAATGTTAATTTTATCTTTTATGTAACCTATAAAACAATATTCTGACAGTTCAACTTTTAAAGTACGGCGTTTGTACAATAACTTGATTAAACTGATGTAAACCACACAAATAACACGGTAAATATATCAATCATATGAATAAAACAGTAATTTCATCACTACAATAGAAATTATTAAGTGAAATCACAACATCTAACAAAGTTTTAGACATCCCGCCTGATACCGCCATAAACACACCTTGGCTTGGTTTTCAAGCTGTGTTTTCATCGCGGGCCGTTGATGCACACGCGCGCCAATAATGCCCCTGGCGGAGAATAATTAAAACAACATTTTTTCCTATTAAATTATAACCATATACGACGTTGTCAGATCTAATGCATTTAAACAGCGTGACCAAGTAAGAAAGCTTATTGGTAATGAAACGTGTTTTAGTGTATACGGGGTTTATTTATGTTATTGCAATAACACAGTTAATCGGTCAAGCTGTGGTGTTTTTTAGTAAGGCTGTTAAAGTAGATATATTAAATCACCATACTAGCCGGCTGCCTGTATCATGGTGACCAATTTTACATAATGGGTACATAATTTTCACTTTTTTACACAATATTTAGTAATAAACAAGAGATTGCTTACAATTACATTGGTTTACTATTGAAAAAAATAACGATTAATTAAAATTATCATAAGTAATTTTTTAACACAAAAACGTTATTTAAGCATGTTTTAAACATCGAAATTGTTATTTTGTTCAAAAGATGTCGCTTTTTAACGCTATCTCATATCTCATATATACCTCAGTTTCTTACGCTACTGAGGGAGTGGATAGTTTTGTGTGTCATCATGACAATCTCACTCGCCGATTTACCCGCTTTTAAAAACTTAGAAGATAGTAGCTTGTAAACTCGCTCTGTGTCATCGAGTCTTTAGACATTATTGAAAAATGATAAATACTTATGATGAAAAAATAATTACAAAAAAGTACATAATTTGAATAGTTTTATCATCACGCCTTTCAGCATTTTTGGATGTAGGTATAAATTAAAGCAAATTTGGAATGAAATAAAATCGATGTTGAGTTATAATTTAAAAATGCTGGTATGGAGAATAATTAATCTTTCTCATTGGAACCGCCTGGTACGAACATCGAACATCTTGGATTTTCGGCCGCTGGTTGGTAATCTAGTCAGCTGGTAAGCCGGTAATGCTGGCCGCCTTGCACCGCTTGCAGGTGCATTTCACTGACCTCCTGATTCCTACCCACCTTCCTTCCCATAACTTCCTTTCCTTAATAAACCCTCCATACAGCATCCCCTAACTTGATGTAGGCCCTGAGGGAAATACCGCCAGAATACCATCATTATAATAATATATAGAAACCTTCGCGAGCATTCTCACAAAAAAATCTACAAACTTTCACCGCAATCATCATTATTCCTCCATCGCAGTAGAAGTAACGACCTTCAAACTAAACTAGAAAACTATTTAACCTTATCAACTTTAATTTATGGTAATTAACTTCCCATGGCTTGATAAAATTAATTGATTTGATTTTGAAAAATTGATTTCCTTGAAAAACTAATTAACATTATCAAGTTTAATTTATGAAACTTCATTTTAATTTTAATTTCTTTTGCATATTCATTATTATTTTTAAATTAGCAATTTATTTAACCTTTAACTGCCGACGTCCTGGGCGGCCTGTTACTTGGAATGTTTATACAGGGTGTTTAGGGACGTACTTGACTTACTTTAACCAGTGATTCCTGACATTATTTGAAGTAAAAAATGTAAATGAAATTTTGGTCTCCAGTGACATTTTTTTTTTCTAGAAAAACATAAAAAATGGTAGTTGTTGAACAGTTAGAGGCGGGGTAAGGGGTTCGTCGGACACCCGGCTGAGTGACCAGTGACGACATGCGGAAGAATTTTTTTTTGTTTGATTTTGAAGAAAAAATTTTTGAAAAAAAAAAGTCGTCAAAAAAAGTCACCGGAGACCAATATTTCATTTTCATTTTTTACTCCAAATAACGTCAGGAATCACTGGTTAAAGTAAGTCAAGTACGTACCTTAACACCCTGTATATTAGAGATCCATGAAAATTATGCGGTAGAAATTATGATTTATTGGACAATTTAAATATATTTAAATAAAATAAAATACTTTGTTATTGTTAAGTAACTTATTTTTGACAATTTGAAAACTTTGTAATAATTTTTGGCAAAAATCTCAGAAATCAGTCTGCATTATCTAAAAACAATGAACTCACTTTTATTATAATATTTCAATAGTGTCTCGAATAAACTAACTACAAATATAAAACTTTCGTAAAGTTGTTAACGTTTGTTTTTATATAGTAAAAATCAACTTTTAAAAAGTCACGTAAGTACTGACGATGGGTCAGAGAGGCCTGCAAAAAAAAATGAAATGAATTTACTTACATAAATTTAACTTTAAAAATTTAAAAAATAAGACTTACGGCTCTGGCGTCACTAAATTTGAAGTTACTGGAAGCGGTGTATGCGTCGCACGCGGGGGAGGGGAGTATTTCGATATTATTATTATTGCTAGAACAGAACCGCCCCCACGGAGTCGTTAAAGGTTAAAAACAAGAACTGCTGAGTAATATTATTACGCGTGACAGCTGTTTCGCCTTCTGAAGGCTTTATCAAACTGTGTTAAAGATGATATATTTATATTATTTCTATCTTTCATTTTGGGTAGCGTGTATGGGTACCGCCACCCTGAGCCTCCATTTACTGAATAGAACACATCCCTGCCATACGTCACCTCAAGAAGTTTTTTTTTTTTTTTTTTACACGAGCTCCACACAGGAGGCCCTGCGGAAAATAAATTCCCTCAGGGCCAATCTCATCTTTGGGGATGCTGTGTGGAGGTTTTTTTTTTAAGGAAAGTAAGGTGAGGAGAGTTATGGGAAGGAAAGGGGTTTAAGGGGTGGGTAGGTATCTGGGGTTCAGCGTGTCCTGGTTATCCACCTCCAAGACCTAGCCAAACCTCACCCATGAACCCGGGCACCCCTGCTAAATCACCAAACGTGGCGAACCACTTGGGGTGACCTATGGCAGAGGTGTTGGTTATCCAATAAAGGTTCCCGGGGCGGCGGTACCCATTCCCGCCTCCCAAGTTTGCCATGTCTTGTGACTTAGGATGGGTGTCCGGGTTCATGGGTGAGGTTTGTCCAGGTCTTGGCGTCTAATACTTCTGCCCCCCTGCTGCCTGGCGGGCCGGATCGAGAAAGACTGGTTAAGAGAAGTCTTTTGACTTCTTCGGCCAAAATCTTTTTGCACCGTGGTTAGAGGGTTGGATTCCTTCCTCTCTTTCCTTTTCCACGGGAGGGGAACGGAGGCGGGCGACAGAGGGGAGTGACGACGCATGGGCGTAGGACGAGGGAGATGCAGTGGGAGGGTTTGCAAAGATAACGTACTAGCGGTAGGGGATAGCAGGGAGTAAATTTGAAAAATATATGCTTCTATCACAGATGTGGTCTGCTCACGCTTCGGAAAATCTTCCGACTTTTTCCTGTAAGTACAAACAGAAAAACAAAAAAAAAATTATATTTGCAAAAGCACTTCAATAATCACAATTAAAAAACAAATATTTTCTTTCTTTGTGTGGCATTGCAACGCGTGCCGGGTACTCGCAACCATAATTATCAATAATAATTTACAACCATAATTATCAATAATAATTAAAAACTAACACATTCCTGGTATTGATGCTGTATGAATAACATGTGACTATAGTGTAAACGATTTATGCAGCAGATAATGTAAACTGCTGGGCTTTGGTATTCGTAATTCATACTCAATACAAAACCCACTCTGACCGTCTGCTTGTTTAGGAATAAATACATCCCAAAACACGTAATCGCATTATACTTTCATAAGACCAAAAACGTCCCGAGCGACCTTACATTTTAAAAGCTGTATATCTCTCTAATTCTCACGCAAACATATGTATTTTTCTTTTAGTCAGAAAGAGAACAAAATAATGCTTCGTATTGTCTTTGAAATATGAAAGCTATCTTGCATAGATATTTTACAATGTCGATCCAAAGTGACGGTTTCAGAATTTTCGTGCTAAACTTAGGCTTCCGGATTGTGAGGAGCGAATATATTGAACCAAGCAGACGGGTTAAATGCAATTTTTTCAATATCTATTTTGATTTGCAACATGTTAGTGTTAGTGAGCTTCTGTCCCAAATTAACCTATTTGTGCTGGAATATGTTAGTGAGCTTCTGTCCCAAATTAACCTATTTGTGCTGGAATATGAAAGTAAACTGAATGCTGTTGAAATGAGATCCCTGAGACGTATGTGTGGTAAAACAATGTATGATCATGTTACAAATGTGGATATCTGCAAAGAATGTAAGGCTGATGTAAGTTTAATGAGCAAAATTAAGAAAGGGACCCTCAGATGGTTTGGGCACGTAGAGCGATTGAGCGAAGAAAGTAGTGTAAAAAGAATATATGATGCAAATGTGAATGGTAGAAGAAGTCGGGGACGCCCGAGGAAGACATGGCACGATCAAGTGAATCAGATACTTGAGACGGGCCATGTCAAAAGTCAGAATAATAGAAGAGTATGTATGAGACGATGTATGAATGTGAGTGAGGCAAAGAGTGTGTGCCAAGACCGAGTTGTTTGGCGGTCCGTCCTCTCTGCCTACCCCTGCGGGGAAACGGCGTGATGGTTAGTTAGTTAGTTAGTTATGTTAGTGAGCTTCTGTCCCAAATTAATCTATTTGTGTTAAAATATGTTAGTGAGCTTCTGTCCCAAATTAACCTATTTGTGCTGGAATATGTTAGTGAGCTTCTGTCCCAAATTAACCTATTTGTGCTGGAATATGTTAGTGAGCTTCTGTCCCAAATTAACTTATTTGTGCTGGAATATGTTAGTGAGCTTCTGTCCCAAATTAACCTATTTGTGCTGGAATATGTTAGTGAGCTTCTGTCCCAAATTAATCTCTTTGTGCTGGAATATGTTAGTGAGCTTCTGTCCCAAATTAACCTATTTGTGCTGGAATATGTTAGTGAGCTTCTGTCCCAAATTAACTTATTTGTGCTGGAATATGTTAGTGAGCTTCTGTCCCAAATTAACCTATTTGTGCTGGAATATGTTAGTGAGCTTCTGTCCCAAATTAACTTATTTGTGCTGGAATATGTTAGTGAGCTACTGTCCCAAATTAACCTATTTGTGCTGGAATATGTTAGTGAGCTTCTGTCCCAAATTAACTTATTTGTGCTGGAATATGTTAGTGAGCTTCTGTCCCAAATTAATCTCTTTGTGCTGGAATATGTTAGTGAGCTTCTGTCCCAAATTAACCTATTTGTGCTGGAATATGTTAGTGAGCTTCTGTCCCAAATTAACCTATTTGTGCTGGAATATGTTAGTGAGCTTCTGTCCCAAATTAACCTATTTGTGCTGGAATATGTTAGTGAGCTTCTGTCCCAAATTAACCTATTTGTGCTGGAATATGCTAGTGAGCTTCTGTCCCAAATTAACCTATTTGTGCTGGAATATGTTAGTGAGCTTCTGTCCCAAATTAACCTATTTGTGCTGGAATATGTTAGTGAGCTTCTGTCTCAAATTAACTTATTTGTGCTGGAATATGTTAGTGAGCTTCTGTCCCAAATTAACCTATTTGTGCTGGAATATGTTAGTGAGCTTCTGTCCCAAATTAACCTATTTGTGCTGGAATATGTTAGTGAGCTTCTGTCCCAAATTAACCTATTTGTGCTGGAATATGTTAGTGAGCTTCTGTCCCAAATTAACCTATTTGTGCTGGAATATGTTAGTGAGCTTCTGTCCCAAATTAACTTATTTGTGCTGGAATATGTTAGTGAGCTTCTGTCCCAAATTAACCTATTTGTGCTGGAATATGTTAGTGAGCTTCTGTCCCAAATTAACTTATTTGTGCTGGAATATGTTAGTGAGCTTCTGTCCCAAATTAATCTCTTTGTGCTGGAATATGTTAGTGAGCTTCTGTCCCAAATTAACCTATTTGTGCTGGAATATGTTAGTGAGCTTCTGTCCCAAATTAACCTATTTGTGCTGGAATATGTTAGTGAGCTTCTGTCCCAAATTAACCTATTTGTGCTGGAATATGTTAGTGAGCTTCTGTCCCAAATTAACTTATTTGTGCTGGAATATGTTAGTGAGCTTCTGTCCCAAATTAACCTATTTGTGCTGGAATATGTTAGTGAGCTTCTGTCCCAATTAACCTATTTGTGCTGGAATATGACACACGAGGACATGTTCACAACTCATTCTTTAGCCAACGATTTGGACAGAGTTACAGTGTCCATCATCTGTATATACTCGTATGTGTAATACAATATCCTAAAATTTATTAATCCCAAAATGGGAATCATCCTAGTTGGACCTAAAATAAATAATACGTTTAAATATGCTGCTTCAAAAAGGAAAATTCAGCATTTTTTTTCGAAGGTCGAGGGTATTTGCAAATTGGAGAAAATGTAGCTAAAAACGCTTCAGTGGATAAATAATAATTTTATTCACCTTCGATCGGTTGAAATATGACGTTTTAACACCTTAGATCAAATTGTAGATTATCCCAAGAATGTTTTTCCGGTATGTCAAAAGACCAGTCTAATTATGGACCAAATTAAAGATTTATGAATAATGAAAATTAAAAAAAAAACGAGTGTGTTTTAGACCACACGACTGAAGTAAAACTACAAGACAAACCTCGCTACATGAACCAAGATAACCCTGCTAAGTTTCCAAACGTAGCGAACGGGGTGATCTATGACTTAGGGGTGACAAATGAAATTGTGGTTGATATATGATTATGGGGTGACCTACGACCTTGGGGTGACCTATGAGCTTGGTGGACCTACGACCTTCGGGGTGACCTATGACCTTGGGGTGACAATCCTCATCCTCATCCTCATCCTCATCCTCATCCTCATCCTCATCCTCATCCTCATCCTCATCCTCATCCTCATCCTCATCCTCATCCTCATCCTCATCCTCATCCTCATCCTCATCCTCATCCTCATCCTCATCCTCATCCTCATCCTCATCCTCATCCTCATCCTCATCCTCATCCTCATCCTCATCCTCATCCTCATCCTCATCCTCATCCTCATCCTCATCCTCATCCTCATCCTCATCCTCATCCTCATCCTCATCCTCATCCTCATCCTCATCCTCATCCTCATCCTCATCCTCATCCTCATCCTCATCCTCATCCTCATCCTCATCCCTATCCTTATCCTTATCCTTATCCTTATCACTCCCCAAGTCAAGCGTGCGTAAAGGCCCAACCGTTCGCCTCCCATCGATCATCGTTCGCATCGATTACCGTTCGCATCACACTTTTCGTAACAAACACCACTTTTCGTAACGCATTCACCAGCTTACCCCCCAAGTCGAGCGTGCGTAAAGAAGTTTTACTTCAAAAACAAAAGGTTCGAGTTCCGTAAAATTAAAATTAAAAGGAAAAATAAGTTGACATTTCCTGTAAACAATATAGCTACTCAGACCTCTTACCTATATAAGTTTGGTTTTCCGCTATAACTTCATCAGTTAGAAAAGTTCTTTGTAATCCAAGATAAATCAAGATCATCATGAACTTTGCAGCAATTGGTAATTGAATTTTGGTTTCTGTTTCATAATTTTCTATTTGCTTAGTACCCCTTCTTCCTGGGGTCTATCTGCTTAGTACCCCTCCTCCCTGGGGTTATCTGCTTAGTACCCCTTCTCCCTGGGGTTATCTGCTTAGTTCCCCTACTCCTTGGGGTTATCTGCTTAGTACACCTCCCTGGGGTCTATCTGCTTAGTACCCCTCCTCCCTGCGGTTACCTGCTTAGTACCCCTTCTCCCTGGGGTCTATCTGCTTAGTACCCCTTCTCCCTGGGGTCTATCTGCTTAGTACCCCTCCTCCCTGGGGTTATCTGCTTAGTACCCCTCCTCCCTGGGGTTATCTGCTTAGTTCCCCTACTCCTTGGGGTTATCTGCTTAGTACACCTCCCTGGGGTCTATCTGCTTAGTACCCCTCCTCCCTGCGGTTACCTGCTTAGTACCCCTTCTCCCTGGGGTCTATCTGCTTAGTACCCCTTCTCCCTGGGGTCTGCAGAGATTGTGTTATCAAGTAACATTAAAACATTATAGAGATCTTTTAAATTTTTTATATATTTTTAATTATTTCCATTTGACTTTCATTTCAAGATGTGTTATCTGTTTTTGAACGTATCCCGAAATGAAATACTGTTTTAAAGCAGATGAAAGATTATTTTAAATTTTGAAAGTACAGACGTGATTAAGATAAAAAATATTAAAATTAAATTTTTCGTTTGCGGGTTGCCTAAAACCTTTTTTTATTACGCTTATAAAAATGATCAATAAAAAAACCCAAACTTAGACAAATCTTTCGCAACATGTTATGGCCGTCGAAGACTTTTTGGAATATATTACATTTATTTGGATGGATCACGGTTAACTTTTGCATGCAAATACAAAGCTAGGTGGTGCCACTTTCAAACATTTCTTAAGGCTCCGTATTAAGCTTGCAAAAAGAAGGAGATGGTTTGAAAGGGAGATACTCTCTACCCATTTAAGAGGGCATTACCAGAGAAAGCCGGAAATACGTCATTTTCAAAAAAGTTTTTAGACGTATTGACTCTTTTCCACAAAAAATTATAAATGGATTTCGAAAGATTGTTCTTTTATCTAGTGAAGTTATGTAATAAATTTTTAGAATTTTTTTAAATTTTTAGTATAATAAGGTTATTCCATAGGCCGTTGGCAGATAAGTTAAATTTTCAAAAAAGTTTTTGTATTATACCACATCCATTTCAAATAATGTAATCATGCAGTAAAATAAATCAATATATTATCTAGCAGAGTTATGTATTAGAATTTTAATTTTAGTTTCAATAAAATCATTAAAAAATATGTACGTACATGTGTTTCTTGACAAAAATTGGTCCATTTGTGTATTTATTTGCGCACTTACAAACTAATATATTTCAGATTTTTTTAACATTCTTATTAAATTTAGACATTATTGAAAAATGATAAATACTTATAATCAAAAAATAACTACAAAAAGTACACTATTTTAATAGTTTTATCATCACGCCTTTCAGCATTTTTGGATGAAGGTATAAATTAAAGCTAATTTGGATTGAAATAAATTCGATATTGAGTTATAATTTAAAAAAGCTGGTACGGAGAATAATTAATCGTTCTCATTGTAACCGCCCTGCACGATCGGAAGAACAACTTTCGACGAAATGTGGATTTTCGTCCGCTGGCTGGTTAAACGCTCTTAAGGCCCCAAAGACAAAGAGATCGGATATGTGCACCGAATGCCAAGCACGCTGGTACCGGGTGGGAAACGAAAGGCGGGCAAACCCGGGCTGAGATTGGAGGATGATGTCAGGAAGGATGCAAGAGGACTACTCCATGTTGCAGATTGGAAAGTGGACAGAGGGCGGTGGAGGCTCATCTTGAAGGAGGCCAAGGCTTGAAATGGGCTGTAGAGCTATTGAATAAGAAAAAGTCAGATGAAGTGCGCTAATCATAAAAAACGATTATAATTAAGCGAATATTGAGAAAATATTTAATAAAACACGACACCTTTAAAATAGACCTTTAAAATAGGAGTGAACATTGGTCTTGAAGAGACCCATGTTGTAGGAAGGAGGAAACACAGAGGCCGGCAAATCATTCCACGAGTCGAAGAAACGACCCGTTCTCATGTGAAAAATGTCAACTGTGTTCAAATGTTGGGCGCGCGTTTGGCGTGTTTCCCGACTATGCACCGGTGGCGAAGGGATCAATGATGCTAGTTCCTCGGAGCATCTTCCATTGTAATACCGGTAGAACAAGGATAGCATTCCCACCCGACACCTGTGCTCTAAAGATTGCAATCCGTCTGTTAAGATGGGAGAATCTATCAAACCGACCGCCCGTTTCTGCACAGAGTCAAGGGTATTTTTCAGATATTTTGGAGCTCCAGACCAGAGGTGGCTGCCAAATTCAACCGTGGGGCGCACTTGCGATTTGCACAGGGTTAGCAGTTGTTACTATTAAAGTATCCCTGTACAGTACGCCCAGTTTTTGGGAGGCTAAAATAGCATTTAAAGACACACTGTGAAATTTTTCATACTTATAATTTATAACATGTTAAATAATAGAGCAAAATACGTTTTTAATAATTTTCGTAGGACACTTTGCGATTTTTTCACGAAGGAAATTTCATAGAATTACCAATTTTTGTTCTACAAATGTATGGATATTATCTTAAAAAATAACATATATTTTTTAAGGAACTTAAAAACTGAAAATTTTTCAAGAAATGTGTTATAGATCGGTAGAAATGTGCTATAGATCGGTAGAAATGTGTTATAGATCGGTAGAAATGTGCTATAGATCGGTAGAAATGTGTTATAGACCGGTAGAAATGTGCTATAGATCGGTAGAAATGTGTTATAGATCGGTATAAATGCGGAATGCGGGGGCTTTAGTAATAAATTTAATAATGATATGAAACTTTTTGCAGGTGCCATGCTGGTGAGCTTGGTGTCTCTACTGACCTTGGGCGCGACACAAGAACAAAAATGTCCAAGAATATGTACTAAAGTTTACCGACCAATTTGCGCCAACACAGGAAACGGAGTCTGGGTCACCTTCTCCAACAAGTGTGTCGCTGACAACGACGCCTGTGAAAAGCCTGGTCTAAAAGGTAAGAAAAAAATAGTTTCTTTTAAATGCATTTATTTATTACAGTCCAGATGTTTTTATTTATTGCAAAATTAGAAAATAATTCCCTTCAAAGCTTATGTCAGGGATTTTTCCCAAGGGCCTCCTGTATGGGACCAAGGAAAAAAAATTACGTATATGTCTGCAAGGTCTGCAAAAATACCATCGAACATGATTATCGTATTACTAACAATCAAGTGCTTAAAAAACTCAATCGAATTCGAGACCTCGGTGTTCTCATTGACAACAAACTTTCGTTTAAGGCATGTATGATATCCTTGGGCATATTAGGATTTTTATTCCGCATTGGAAAGGAATTCACCAACATTCAAACCCCCAAAATATGATATTACTCCTTTGTTCGTTGTCATCTTGAATATGCCTCTCCTATATGGAATCCTCTGTATAATATATACATAACGCGCATTGAAGTTGTCCAAAGAAAATTTGTACATCACTTGAAATTCAAAAGACATGTGCGTTATTATGACATGGGCAGTTCTATAAAACACTATGGATTCACAACTCTAAAAAGTAGGAGAGACATTACAGATATGGTTTACTTACGCAAAGTCTTGAATGGTCAAATTGACTGTCCAGCTCTTTTGTCATCAATTAACATTAGAGTCCTGAGTAAGAAAGCTAGAGACAAGTCATTGTTACGTGTCGAAATTGCTTCAACTAGTCTCAGGCAAAATTCTTTCTTATTGAGAACTTGCAATCATTATAACAAAAAAATGGATCGATGCTGATATCTTGTCATGTACTTTAAGCTCTTTCAAACATAATGCATAATGCATATGTGGTGTCCGGGGGTAAAGTGCATTAACTTGATAGTATAAGGAAGTGATTCTACATTAAGGCGGGTCACGATTGTATGGGGGAAAAAAAACTTGTTTTGGTTTGTCTGTTAGTGATAAAAGGGTGTTAAATGAAGATGTAAAATCACGTAATTTTTTTAATAATATTTGGATATCATCTTCTTCCTCCGGATTGAGTTTGAAATTTCACAAAATAGAGAAAAACCCACCCTTGTTAAATCTCTAAAAAATATTAGATAAACAATTAAAAATGAACTTTTTTTCAATAAAACACAAATTAGAGAGAATATTCTGACTTATTTATTAAAAAAATATATGATTATAATTAACATTATCTCAAGACAGTGTATTCAAATACCAGCAAAATCCTTCTTACTCTCAAATTTCTGCATTATTTTGCGAGACTCAAATAATTGAAGACTCTTTGCCTTAATAAGACCTTCTCTTGCAGACTTCGTACATAAAGTAGTCGAGGCTTCAGTAACAGTCTTTACAGCTCTTTCAACTGCTTAAGTATGACATGGCAGACGCAGAAGAGGCAATTTACCTTCTCCCCCCTGTGCTACAAATAATTGAAGATCTTCATCCGATATATTCTTCAGTATTGGGGGTTCGGTTACATTTTGCTGCCAATTAAAAGGTCGTAGTAATATGATGCATCGAGGTTTATGTTTGGAAGTTGGAACAGCCTTGTTTTACTTAGTTTCTTACTGCGTGCTTTTAGAACACGAAGCGCAGCTAATTCCCGGATATGCTTGTCAGGGTCAGTTAACATTGCAAGTAGTAAATTTTCGGGGTGTGCGAAGTAACTGTTTCTTTCTATGACTGGATCAATTATAGTTTTTAGTTCAGGGGATAAGTATCTAGACGCTGAAATTAGCTGCCAAAGGTGACGTGCTCCATCTTTACAGGTGGGATGAGTTTTAATACTGAACCAAGTCGGAGCATAAACTTTAACAACGTACGTTGCTAAAATAATAAGATTCACTGTAGGAGCTTCCGTTGCAACATAAAGACGAAGAATTCGGTTAGCACGCGTAAGCCATCTGGCATGAGACATTTTTCCAGGAGATTTGTGGCCTAAATCTTCAGGTAATTCCCCCACCGTAACTGCAGATACGATTTTATACAAATATAACTGATCTGTACTTAGGTCTTTAGTTAATAATTCAGGCAACTCTCCGTCAATTTTCTGAAAATGAACAATAGGCTTTTTTTCACAGTTTTCTAAGGCTAGTCCTATTGTCCCTGAATATGTTTGAGGTCCAGATGTCTTACCGTCAAGATGTGTGAACAAATGACGAAATGGTAACTCGTTCATGTGAAGCAAGCAAATTATCCATTGCAATGGTTTATCCAAACGTTTTTCAAGCAAACGTATTATACCTCCATGTTTTCCAACGTTCACGTTCGTTCCGTCACATCCAATAGCCATTAATGGTTCAAATGGTATTTCTTCCTTTAAAAAATAATCGACAATTGTTCTTTCTATAACTTTCGACGTGCCAGAGTTTGGTGCAATATAACCCAAATATATTGAGTCTGGCTCTTTTATCATTGAAATATGCTCTTCAATGATTAGTTCTCTGTAATGCCTCCCCCTTTTTTCCCTGATAATTAATGTTTTATCTTTCCGGCCATCAAAATATAATGCGGGTATTTGTAAAACTATGTGTTGTGCCTTAATATTTTCCCTTGTTTTTTTTCGTTCTCTGCGAAGTTTACTTTTGTCGATAACTGGAATATTAGACTTGATGTCATACAGAACTGCTGAGGCAATGGCTGCCGCTGCTCTATCCGAAACTCCATATCTATCACAAGTTTTCGACAGTGTAGAATAATCAATAGTGACCGCAGCCTGCTTCTGAGGCATTTGAGATACAACATTTGGTTTGAAAACATCATTGCAATCGGATTCATTTGATGAAGAAGACGTGGAAATATCGATTAGAGAGGTAGTTGGCTTACCTGTGCTTTCCTTTTTAGACGTACGCAAGGATTTTTGCTTCAGAAGTTTTCTTTTCAACGCAGTTTTCATTCGTTTTGTTGTAGCGGTATCCACATTTCCTATTATCATTTTTCGTGTAGTAACGTTGGTCACTAATGAAACTCTGTTCATTTACAGGTATTTTTTATCTTTAGGACAGTCACATTTACTGAAATCTTTGCATTTGCAAGACGAAATATCAAACAGCACTTTACTTCTACGACGGAATTCCTCCATTTTTTTCTCCGGTATTTTAGGATGTGACTTAAGAAGGTTTTTGCATTTAAAATGATATGACCTTAACATGCGTGCTACTCGCGAGTGTGTAACGATGGGAATAGAAGCCTTTCTCCATATTTCTTCATTTCGCTGAACACTCTATTTGCTGAAATTTGGGTTCTAGTTTGGTCTCTTGATTTTTATTTGATGCCTGGTCCACTCAAAAAACTTCATAACATCACAATAAGTTGGTAAAACATTGTCTTTAACGTCGCAAATTTCACCAAATATGGGACTTTTTAACGCATTCCGAGTACGTTCCATTGCGAAAACTTGTGCAACGCGACCTACCGCTTAAAGAGCCGTAGCGATACTGACTCCAAACTCCGACGTCGGTTGCGCAGAGTCGCTGCGCTTAGTGCGATCGGTGCTTCCCCCGCCCTCACCTCGAGCCACTAATAATCAAAACTCGGATTTTTTGTAAATGAATTCGTAAATACGTACCATATTTGCCATAGAATATTACAAAAAATATAGTATAAAGGATTCGTAGTAACTTTTATACACACTAGAAAATACCTCTAAAAATGAAAATTTTCAAAACTTTGAAGTGAATCCGGAGGAAGAAGATCGTATCAGAAATTAAAAAAATTTAAACACGTCGGTTTGAACCCATTTGACACCCTTTTATCGCTAACAGAATCTAAAATTATCATTTTTTTTAAATGACCCGCCTTATTCTATATGATAGTATAAGTAAAAAAGATTAAAAAAAAGTTTCCGACTAATCTAATCTCAAGAATAACTTATAACTCAGTTTCCTAGTGATACTCCATTCTTGCAAATAAGTTAAATTTTGTTTTGTTTTTAACAACTAATTACAATATAGTTAATGGAGCCTTATAAAAACCAATTCATTTCTAAATAACAAAACAATTTTTTTTTTCTTTTACATGAGTTCCTCACAGGAGGCCCTGAGGAAAATAATTTCCCTCAGGGCCTATGTCATCTTTAGGGTTTTTTTAAGGAAAGGAAGGAGAGGAGAGTTCTGGGAAGGAAAGGGGTTTTAGGTGTGGGTAGGAATTTGGGGTTCAGTGTGTCCTGGTCAGCCGCCTCCAAGACCTAGACAAACCTTACCCCATCAACCCGGGCACCCCTGCTAAATCACCAAACGTAGCGAACCACTTGGGGTGACCTATGGCAGAGGTGTCGGTTATCCAAAAAAGGTTCCCGGGTGGCGGTACCCATTCCCACCTCCCAAATTATTAATTAATTAATTATTAATTATTTATATTATACCGTACTTTTTGTATTTGAAATTTAAAAAGAATGTAATACGTGTGTAATCTGTGGTGTTTAGGAATAGGGA
Organism: Limnephilus marmoratus; assembly: GCA_917880885.1. NCBI lineage: Eukaryota > Metazoa > Arthropoda > Insecta > Trichoptera > Limnephilidae > Limnephilus > Limnephilus marmoratus. The sequence continues at coordinate 226,267 of OU862934.1, forward strand.
GATGAGCATAGACATCCAAATTCAATAGACCAGAAATAACAGGTGAGGGGAAAAATCAACTATGGCGGTACGAAGAGGGGAAGATAACTGTCATTGGTTGAAAAATTAATCTGACAGTATATAGGCATCTCGCATTATAATATCATCATTTAGTTCTTAAAAGCAAAATCTGCTTTGAATGAATAGACCTTTTTACATGGGAGCGCGAATTGCTTGCCACGATAATAAAATATTTGCGTAGGCCAAATGTACACCCCAAAAAGATTCGCCCGTTTTCACATAGCAATATTTTTTTTCCGTGTTTAGTTAAGACACTTTTACAAATGTTTCATAATTTACTTACCCCTGTAACCAGCGACAAGCACACTAAGGAACCGCCCACATTTATGTGCACACTGATATGTAGGTATGTTGTATAGCACAAGCTACTGTTTTGGCGTGTTATTTTTTCGTTAAATGTATAGATGTTAGCTTCGCGCTGCCCACGGCAAGAATGATGACGTCACACATTTTAGATTCAAGCGATTCTCTATCCCCTCCACATGGGGCGAACTGGCGCCAAGGAGGAGCTCCAGCCGGTTCCATGGCGAGGGGGAAATAATACGTTTTTATCACTTAGGGCAGGTCCAGATATATTCATATGTCCGTGGAGATGAGTCAGTAAAATTGCGATATGGAGTTAAGTATGCAAGAGGAATCCTAATTTTTTTCTCGACACGGTAAAGAGAGATGAGTCTGCTCAAAAAACTAGTTTCCGAGATATTAGCCATTGACATGCAGAGATGAGTCATATTTTATCATAAGAAGCAATTACTTTGTGGTTAGACATTATATTATAAAAATAAAACAACACTTTGTATTTAACCACGAATTTATTATTTATATATCTACCGGTTTCGCTTAGGACTAACCTTCCTCAGGATAAAATAATAACTAAATATTAAGACAGAGTTATCAGTTATATATAAGTTGAGCGACAGAGGGAGAAAGAATATGACAAAAGAACATGTTTAGATGTGTATTGTTGTCTCCCTCCCTCTAATTGATTATCTATTGTACCGCCTTCAAATACTTTGTCTCTGTCTAACTATGTTCTTTTGTCATATTCTGTCTCCCTCTGTCGCTCAACTTATATATAACTGATAACTCTGTCTTAATATTTAGTTATTATTTTATCCCGAGGAAGCTTGGTCTAAGTGAAACCGGTAGATATATAAATAATAAATTCGTGGTTAAATACAAAGTGTTGTTTTATTTTTATAAGTCATATTGTAAATAAATTAACATGCATTTGGAGATAATTCAAGTTATCACTGTTTACCGAAACATATATTTTTAAATTATGAAACGGAAAACAGAGTTAACTTTAATAATCGTTATTTTCTGTGTTATATATGGTTCATTCTGGGCTTTATGGTTACATGACGCCGCAGCCTGCCACGTTTAACAGTTGTTATTTCGCAGTTCGCTTGGGGTTTATATCATTCTTTCGATCGTATTATCATTATCTGTCTTACATTATATATTTATCTTTGGTACCGTGTGTTTTGGGGAGTATAAACATTATAACGCTTTCGAATGCAAATTCATCGTACGGTAAAATCTTTAAAATTATTTATTCATCTTCTGTTATGGTATTAACTAACTAACCATCATGCCATTTCTTCGCAGGGGTAGGCAGAGAGGATGGACCGACTCTTTGCCTCACTCACATTCATACATCGTCTCATACATTCTCTTCTATTATTCTGACTTTTGACATGGCCCGACTCAAGTATCTGATTCACTTGATCGTGCCGTGTCTTCCTCGGGCGTCCCCGACTTCTTCTACCATTCACATTCACGTCGTAGGTATATTCTTCTTGCACCACTTTCGTTCATTCGCTCTACATGCCCAAACCATCTGAGGGTCCCTTTCTTAATCTTACTCATTATGCTTACATCAGCCTTACATTCTTTGCGGATATCCACATTTCTCACACGATCATACATTGTTTTACCACACATACGTCTCAGGGATCTCATTTCAACAGTATTCAGTTTACTGTCATCCTTCCTCTGCCAGTTCCATGCCTCACTGCCATACATCAGGGTAGGTACCAAGATTTCATTGTGGACTGCTAGCTTCGCTTCTTTTGACAGTTGTTTTATTAGCGCCAACGGCATTCAGTCCACCATTAATGGTGTTATCGGCATTCACCCTTCTTTCAATATCTGTATCAGCCTTCCCATTGGCCTTCTTCTTTCTCTCGGGTACTGCCGGTAGTCAGGTTGCGGTGACACCAGTTCTACTCTGTATATATACATTATTTTTCTTTTATTTCTTTTTTCTTTTATGTACAGTATCCGGTGCTGCCCGCCGGATTGTGTGTGGTCTTTCGCTGTCATGAGCTGATTACTCATGACGGCTGTTGTCATTTTGGATTACATTATTTTTTATTTTTTGTTGATGTTACTAACAACTTGTTTGACTGTCCATGAGGCTCACTGCTTTTGCATTGACACCTCCATGGGCTTTAGAATTGTAGCGATTGACCATTACATTACAGTCCTGTAGGCGCGACCGCATACCGCTACCTAACACAGTATGAGGGGACATTGAAGGTCTAGATTCGTTACATTAAATGTAGAGCCGTTTATTAAAAAAAATTTGATTCTTGCGAGAACTCCGAAGGGGTGACCATAAGTTGCCTATACCGGGGTGGGACAGTGGTGGGTACTTCAATGTATCAGCCTTCCCATCTTTCGTAAACATACTACCCAGATACACAAACTTATCCACCTGCTCCAAGTATTCATCATTCACAACTATATTTCATACTGTTTTCGTACTCTCTTTCTCTTTCAAACACCATGACTTTAGACTTAGGTACTTACATTCATCATTAACTCATTCTTCATACATACTTTGTTCATCCTAGATACGAGAGACTGTAGATCTTCCAAAGTGTTAGAAATCAGCTTCGCATCATCTGTATACAACAGGCAACAAACTTTCAGATTACTCAATTTCGCGCCCAATCCCACCTCTTTCAATTCTTGCATACAATTATCCAAGTATAGATTGAATAACCATGGTGACATTACGCAGCCTTGTTTGACACCTTTTGTGATCTCAAACCACCCCGTAAACCACCGTTCACCCTAACACTTGCAACGTTTCCCTCATACAGAGACGCAATTGCCTGTGTATTATAGGTCCATCTTCCAGTTATCCTCTCCAGGACTTACAGACGATAGTTCCAGATTGACTCGAAAAAATAGCGAGGAAAACTATTTACCAAGATATTGGTACAATCTTGTAAGAACTACTGGAAAAAAGAATGCGTTCATAGTAAAAACCATGACACGTGAACATTTTTGATACTTTGAGCTATACAAGCGTTCATTGCAGCTGAAAAAAACTGATGATGAAGGAAATCGATTTTCCTTCCACGATATAAAAAGGTTGACGTATAAAAACACAACCCCAAGAACTGTTCATTTTATAAGGACTTTGCGTATTGAAGACCCATTTAAAACTATTTACTTTAAAGTGGGGGTAATGCAACCACCATTTCGAGCCCTGGAAAATGCTACAGTGGTCTTATTCCAATAAGCAAGGAAAAGAAAAAGGACAAACTGGTGTTTTTCATTTAGTGGATCCTGATTGCCATGATTTTTATAAAAAAATTACCAGATGCTAGCAACATTCCAAACGCTGAACCAGACGGATATGAAGATGCCGGTGAATGAGTCCCCAAATGATACCAATTCGAAATCTGTTGTATGTTTTGTTTATAGTGGATGAGTATTACATGTGTGACTTGTAGTATAACAGGATATTTTTTTAACTATACATATATACAATATCATTGTAAATTTATGTTAAATATTATTTATGCTTAGATGGTCGGAAGGAGTATCACTAAAAGATAAGATCAAAAGTTCACGCATTCGTGGTAGCCTGGAGCCTGGGTGTCACAGACATAAATAGTAAGCTGGAGGAACGACAGTTGAGATGGTATGGACACATAAGACGGAGACCATCGGACCACACAGTGAGGCAGGCAATGTCTATGGAGCTTCATCGGCAGTCATCCAGAGGAAGACCGAAGAACTCCTGGATGGCTCAATGTGCCAAAATTCTTCAGTCAAACGGCCTGGATGAAGGTAATACTCAGAACAGAAGAAATTACACCCCAGCCTACTTAGGCAATGAGTTGGAACAGCGCAAGGAAGAAGATTGTAATTTTATGTTAAAAATATCGTTTTTAAACTAAATAAAATTATTCCAATACAAATTTCTGTGTCAATGATAATGAGTGTATACTTCTTAAATAAGTAAACGATATTTCCGGTTATTAAATTGAAAAATAACACAAAGAATTAGGAAACATTAAAGAGATAACTCGTGATTTATTCTCGATTAAGTCCAAACGTGACACGGAAAATAGGGATGAGTCACATAAAATGGTTATAATTAGGTTTTTACCAAATTTTCAAATACCATTCTGTAGAATAAATATTTTCATTAATTATCGTATAAAAATATATTCTTAATAACATTTCTCAGATCTGGCGAAAAATATAGAATACAAAATTGGCTCCCCTGTAAAATTGACTATTATTGACTCGTCTCCCTTTTCCAAAACACCACAGATATACAGGGTGTCCGGGGGTAAAGTGCATTAACTTGATAGTATAAGGAGGTGATTCTACATGATAGTATAAGTAAAAATGATACACAACTTTTTTCGACATTCCAACTTTTAGGGGTAGTTTTGTGGTAAAAAGAAAAAATTAGACCGGCGTGTGCGGCCAGCAAGTTGTTAATCTTTTTACTCCTACCATCATGTAAGAGTAGAATCACCTCCCGAAGTAAATGCACTTTACCCCCGGACACCCAGTATATTATTTTTCCACTTTACGTCTGGTGTTTTTTCAATTTGCATATATGTATAATTTTTCTTTTAATAATTATTTTGTGTAAAAAATAGCCATAAAACTGGCACACTATATTTTACTATTTTTTTGTGAGTACTATCATTTTACTCTTATTTTACTTTTACTTGTTTTTATTTTTATTTTTTATCTTAAGTATAAAATGAAGTCGCTCACGCTATGCTGTATGTGCGCTTAGATCTCACCAATAGATAGAGTGATTAATGTCGAAGGTTTTTAGGTATATAATTTGTCAAGGTGTTGTGTAAATTGGTTTAAATACATGATAGGTATATCTGGCCAAGCGGCATTCGGCAGCGGGCAGCGGGCAACGGGCTGACAGACGTGCGGTGTGGATTTGATTTAACAGATGGCGTTGGTTATAAATTTCATTAGCCACAGCAACGTGTGGCCGGGTCTGCTAGTAAATGTATATATTATTTCTCGATCCCACGTCTGGTCTTTTTCAGTTTTCATCATTATTATTGTAAATACATATTATATTATTTTTTTCTACTTTTCTTGTTTTTTATCAAATTTATCTGTATCTTTTATATGTATATTACACAGTATTAGACAGAATGTCCAGATTTTGAATAGACTTTTCTAGTTTCTATCTCTATAATATGTATATTACACAGTATTAGACAGAATGTCCAGATTTTGAATAGACTTTTCTTGTTTCTATCTCTATAATATGTATATTACACAGTATTAGACAGAATGTCCAGATTTTGAATAGACTTTTCTAGTTTCTATCTCTATAATATGAGGTAAAAAAAGTTAATAATTATTGACTTTTTTATTTAGGTATTATTTGGGCATGATGTGAACATTTGTTATTGGGTTATAACCTAACTATTTTAATTTGTTGTTTTCTTTACTGAATGTAATGTTATTAACCTGTAAATATTAATAATAAAAATAAAATAAAATAAAGATAATAGAATAACATTAATTTCCAAAATTAAATCAGTCTATTAATAATTTACTTCAACATGATACAAGTGCCATACAAAATAGGTGTGGGATGGATGAAATTTAGATTCGTAACAGAAATCTTCTGTGACCCGAAAATGCCTATAAAACTTCAAGGAAAGATATACCAGACAATATTACGTATGGCTCCGAATGCTGAACTATGTACAATTCCTACTCCAGGCAACTCGAAGCAGATATGTGAATGCTTAAACGGTCGGCAGGAGTATCACTAAAAGATAGGACTAAAAGTTCACGCATTCGTGGTAGCCTGGTAGCCTGGTAGCCTGGTAGCCTGGTAGCCTGGTAGCCTGGTAGCCTGGTAGCCTGGTAGCCTGGTAGCCTGGTAGCCTGGTAGCCTGGTAGCCTGGTAGCCTGGTAGCCTGGTAGCCTGGTAGCCTGGTAGCCTGGTAGCCTGGTAGCCTGGTAGCCTGGTAGCCTGGTAGCCTGGTAGCCTGGTAGCCTGGTAGCCTGGTAGCCTGGTAGCCTGGTAGCCTGGTAGCCTGGTAGCCTGGTAGCCTGGTAGCCTGGTAGCCTGGTAGCCTGGTAGCCTGAGGGGTGTCACGGACATAAACTGTATTTCAGAAATTGTATATTGCGTCCCATTTAATCTCTAAATCAAGGCGTAACACAGTTTTACATGAAAATATAGGCCGAAATCTGGCCTACCTATAATTAGATCACGAAACACGCCTACAAGGCACTTCTTGTATTATTCTTTATTTCATGGTATAAATAAAACCTATTGTTTTTAAATTTAGAATTATTTTCTATTGTTCTTTGAAGACTGTTTATTGTCGTTAAATCAATAATATATATATATTTTTTTTTATTCCAGAATACGCCGAATTCTACAAAGGAGAATGCAAATGAGTCATTTAATATTATTTAAATTATGCTTCAATGATTTTGATGATGAAACTTTTTTATTTCCGTAAATTCTTTACTTGTCCAATATTTAATTTGAATTTTTTTTTTTTAATAAAGTTTTAATTAATTTATTAACACGTGCACCCATTGTTCTTTATTTTCCCCTTTCATTCCATTAGAATTAATAATTTAGGGTAGTTTACAATTTAGGGGAGTTAACAATTTAGGGGAGTTTACAATTAAAGGGGAGTTTCCATTTAAGGGGAGTTTACAATTTAGGGGAATTAACAATTTAGGGTAGTTTACAATTTAGGGAGTTATCAATTTAGGGGAGTTTACAATTAAAGGGGAGTTTACATTTAAGGGGAGTTTACGATTTAGGGGAATTAACAATTTAGGGGTTTAGGGGAATTAAAAATTTAGGAGTTTACAATTTAGAGTTTTTGTACAGCGCTTTTGAGGCGATTTTTCGCAAAAACAGCGCTATATAAGTTATCCAAATTTATTATTAAATTTATTAGAGGAGTTTTCAATTTAAACGTGTTAACAATTTAGGAGAGTTTACATAAGGGGAGTTTAAAATTTGGGTTAAAGATTTAGAGTTTACACTATGGGTATCGGCGCCCTAGTTACCCGTTTCGCTACGTTTGGTGACTTAGCAGGGGTGCTCAGGTTCATCAAGTGAGGTATGTTCGGGCCTTGGCGGCAGATGCCCCTTCCCACTAACTGCGTGGCGGGCCAGATCAGGAGAGGCCGGTTTGAGAAAACCCTTTGAATTCTCCTCCCTGAAATCGCTGTTCTCATTCTCTTAAATTCCTACCGAACCATCATATGCTTTACCTTCCCAGAACTGCCCCTCCTTACTTTCCTTAAACCGAATGGGACGGCAAGTAATTTCAAAAAATAAAAAGATTTTTTTTGTTAGAGCCAAGACGTAGGCAAAACCGATTGTAGAGTGACACTTTTACTTATATCTTCAACTGACCCAGTAAAAGTAATATCAGAACACAAAATGAATATATAAGGTCGACACTGCAAATGCAAAGCTCCGGCTCCTTGGGGCCAGCATCCCCAAAGTTGACATAAGCCCTGATGGAAATTATTTTCCTCAGGGAGTCCTGTATGGGGTTAATGTAAAAAAGGCATCGCGTTTGCGGCTCAACCAGGCGTCGAGAGTTCAATTTATCGACTGGCAAAGTCCTCCATCACCCTCACCATCCCCACAAGCAACATTGTCCCACCACAAGCAACATTTTCCGCTTACTGTTTCGGGAGTAGGAGATTTTTTTATTTTTTTTCAGAATAGCGTAACCTGGGAAAATTTGTCTTTCTTTTCAAGATTTTTTGTGATTTAAAAAAATAGAGTTTGTGTGTATGAGACGATGTATGAATGTGAACGAGGCAAAGGGTGTGTGCCAAGACCGAGTTGTTTGGTGATCCGTTCTTTCTGCAAATCCCAGTGGGGAAATGGTGTAATTGTTAGCTAGTGATTTTTGGTACCTATAATAGCTATTTTGGTATCTATAATACCTGTACCTATAATAGGTACCAAAAATCACTAGCTATTGTTACTAATAATGCAAAAACTCATGTGCTTTGGAATTACGATAGATGTTGTTGTAAAAGGTCTCGTTGAGCTTCACAATTCGGAGGCGGGTATGTGTTCCACCTCCCTGGATTATTTACATTTGTTGGATAACCGACACCTCTGCTGTAGGTTACTCCAAGTAGTTCGCTGCCTTTGGTAACTTAGCAGAGGTGCCTGGCTTCATGGGGTGAGGTTTATCCAGGTCTTGGAGGCATGTGCGTCTGCCTTCCTATTGCTTGGTGGGCCAGATCAGGAGAGACTAGTTGCGGGAGACTTTTTGAACAGTCAAGACCCAACCTAACCCCCTCCAAGAAGCAGAAAGGGCGGGGATGGCAAAACCTCTCACAGGAAACAATTAGGATAACCTGAAATGATATTAGATTCAAGATCACCTGTACACTATATAAACACGTTACTTAATACCTGTGGGAAAATAAAACCATAGGTAAGGGAAGTTATTGATTTGGGCACAGATATTAGTACCACTTCACAAACTATGTGATTATCTGTATCACGTCGTTTTCATATTACCAAAATCCTTGTCCAATGAACGATTTATGCCTTTCCCAAGTAATTAAGAATTGTAAAATGTTTCTTACTTTCAAAATGTAACCATTTAAATAAAAAATAACAGTGTGAATTAACACAAACGCTAGAGATAAATATGGTTTAATGAAGTTTTAAGCATGAAAGAAATCAGAGAACGCGAAGAACAAAGGGAATGTAATGAACAGAGTTACTTAAAAAAACAGTGAACTGAATCAAAAGTGCCTAAATATTCGAAACTAGATATCGCGCGCCAAACCAGCGTATTTTCATCGCTAGAAGTGGATTTTTTAGTGCATAAAACTCATCATAATACCTCCACAACTGTCACTTGCTCTAAAACGTATCGGCTATCATTAACAAACATAAAGTGAAACTTACACAGTGGTGCTCTTCATCAATAACTCAAATAAATATTACCCATAAGTGGTTTCCACCTTAAAAGCCTACAGCAAAAAACTTCTACCATGTTTACTAAATGCTTTACCTGTGGAAAAAACATCGAAAACCCATCAGACTGTATATCATGCTGTACCTGCGAAGGCAACTTCCATCTCACCTGTGCGGAAATCTCTGAAACATCTCGGCGCAGCGCTAGAAGCACACAGTGGAAGTGTAAAAACTGCTTAACAAAGATAAAAAATTTCAAATCATCAAATAAATCAATTAAAAACGATGAACTGACATCTATTGTCAAACAACCAAAACAGCTACCCCAACCACAGGTACTGGAAAGTGACCTGCACAATAACACAGAAAATATCATAACCGAAAACACAGATGGCGCTAATAACCAAAACAAAAAATTCAGCATTCTAACTTCTGAAATATTTACCTCGGAATTACAATCATTTAAAACAGATGTATTGAAATTTGTGGAGCAAAAATTCGATTCGTACCTAAATAAATATGAAGCAATCGTCCTACAGAACAATGAAATCATCAAATCCATACAATTCATTGCTGACCAACAACAAGAAATGAAAAAACGACTAGATATCATCGAAAAATCAAATGATAAAGTCAACTCTGAAGTAATCGAACTAAAAAATCAGTATGCTGTCTTACAAAATACAATCTCCAAACAAGATGAAAAAATTGATCGACTGGAGTACCAAAGCCTTCTCTGCAACATCGAGATTAGAGGAATTCCCGAAACAACCGCTGAAAACAACTTGGAAATAATGAAGAAAATATCAAATATTATCAACTACAATAATACCTCCACTCCTCTGCAACCCGAAATCACAAAAATCTTCAGGCTGGGACAAAAAACATCCGATAAAACCACGAGATCCATTATAGCTACATTCAAAAACACTCAAGCACGAGACTCCTGGTTAGACAAAATCAAAACATATATGAAATCGACTAATAGCAACTCGAACAAGCTTAACACAGCAGATCTAGGATACTCGCAGGAAAAAAATCGAATCTACATTTCGGAACACTTAACTCCAAAATGCAAATTTCTACTGGCCCAGACAAAAAAATTTGCTAGAGATCATCACTTCAAATATACATGGGTGAAATCAGGTCGTATTTTACTCAGGCAGACCGATGACTCGAATATAATAACAATTCGCAATGACATAGATATCGTACGAGTAAAACGCCAAATAATATGACTAACGACACAAAGTATGCCTAATCATAACTCTAATGTTCAGCTAATCCATTATAGTACAATGAAAATTAAAAATCTCATTATCATATTTTCTCATCACCCACTCTACCACTTTAATGCACATTATAGTAAAATGGATATAATTTGTATCACTTATAATTCTGCAGGTTTAATTATTATGATATGTTATAATGAGATATCAAATTTTTCCTCTATATATGAGAATCCACACCTAATAAATATGCCTGTATTATGTTTCCCTACTATAAAACCGCACTCACTCTCAAATATTGATATACTATATCTTATTATCCACCCAAATCATATCTTAATTAATAATATTATTCCTATCTTGCCTATCATAAACTCCATTACTATAATAAGTATGCTACGTATTTGTAACTTTTTAAATCCAACGTATCCTGAATTATTTTTTCCTAGCTTTGCCAACACTGTAAACTTCCTAAATTATACCATTTTCATTATATACAAATTCGCAAAAACAGCATATAATAATCACAATAATTACATATTTTCAAAATATTTCACAAGGAAAAGATTTTTCCATTACAACAATTCTAACCTAAACTTCACTTTTGAAATTACAAAATAAAAACTATTTATTATTGCTATTGACTCTCAGTATCAGAAAATGATCACTTATATCAATATGAATGTGATTGAACTCTGGAATTGTATCATAACTATGAACATATATTGTAAAAATTTATCTTTAGAACTACCACTTTTAAAAACCTATGGTACCACTTATTCAAATAATTTCTATCATCTTAACATCCTCATTCATAAATACAAAATTAGTATAATTATAACCATAGAAACTAACCTTTTAAATTACTTGCATATATACAAGTTCTACGTTACTAGTATATATACAAGTCTACACATGTATTACTATATTTGCAAATGTGAAGTGTATTTCCAGCCGAATGTCAATATTATTATTATATTTATTACTACCTCAAAATGAATGACTTTATAATAAACGCAATCGATGAATCATATAAAATAGACGAAAGAATTTTTGACACGGTAAATAAAACAAACGATTTTATAGATGTTAAACCTACAGCTAGCTTAATAATAATACACATGAACGTGAGAAGTTTGGAAAAAAATTTTGAAGAATTTCTAATAACTATTAGACAATTAAACAGACTTGATTGTATAATATTATCAGAGACGCATTCATCGAGTGAAATTAATTATAACATACCGGGTTACTCGTACTACGCCACAAAATATAAAATTAACAGAAATAGCGGCATTGCCGTATTTGTATCTAATATTTATGCTGTCACAAGTGTAGATGAAATAATGGTGAATAATGTTAATTTATTAAATTTGGAGATAAATTTCATGAATAGATCATTTAATATCATTGCTATTTATCGGACACACTCTTCTGCTCTAACCTCATACATAGAAGAATTAAAAAACATAGGTATTACAACATCATAAAAACAAAAGAACAATAATCATTGGAGATATTAACGTGAATATTGCTAATGATTACTACTCTAACGATAAAGATAACTATCTAAACATGTTAGCAGAATTAAATTACATTTCATGTATAAATTCATATACTAGAAACATTTTTGGACAACGACCATCTTGTATCGATCATATATTCACCAATACCAAAGACATACAAAATATATCATCTGCTGTAATAAAAACAACTGTAACGGATCATTATGCATGTATATTTAAATACGACTACAAACATCAAAACCTCTCATTACCAACCACAACTCCGGTAAATAATATTGATAAATACAAACATAGTATTAACATAAATTCTCTCACCAAAATACTAAGTAACGAAAAAGAATGGCTGGAAATATATCAATGTAACGGTGTAGAAGAATGCTGCAAAATATTTGATAAAAAACTGAGTGTACACATAAATGCTTGTAGGAATATCACATCTCAAAAACCATCCTCAAAATTTAAGCCAATCAAACCATGGATAACCCAAGGATTAATCATCTCAATTAGACACAAAGAAACACTCTATAGACAATATACAAAACAACCGGAAAACATAACATTACAAAAACATTTCAAAGCTTATAAAAAAAAACTTACATATCTTATAAAAAACAGAAAGGATGACTACTACAAACAAAAACTTGAATTAGCTGAAAATGACAGTAAAAAGACTTGGTCCATCATAAATGAAATTATAGAAAAAAAACAATTCAAAAATAAAACAGTCAACACAATAAGACACAATGATTCAAAAATTTGCTGTAAAGATAAACCCTTAGAAGCCGCAAATGTATTTAACAACTTCTTTACTAATGTAGGAAAAAACCTTGCTAGCAAAATCCAACAAGACCTGACCCCAAATCACCCAAACACTACAGTAAATAATGAGTATTCATTTGAACTATTTCAACCAACAACAAAAGAAGAAATCGAACAAATCATTACAAGTATGAAAGGTGGTTCTGCCCCAGGTTTTGATGGGATCACAATACAAACACTGAAAAGTATAAAATCACAAGTATCAAAACCATTAACTCATATAATCAATACAAGTTTTCAAACCGGAATATTTCCGTCCATGTACAAACAATCCGTAATTATACCAATATTTAAGACCGGCAATCCGGAAGAACCAACCAATTACCGTCCTATTTCTTTACTATCTAACGTTGCAAAAATATTTGAAAAAATTGCCAAAAAAAGAATAACTCATTTCATTAAGGTCAATAACATAATTCACGAAAACCAGTTTGGATTCATGGAAAACAAAAGCACAAAAGACGCCATTGCTAAATTATCTAGTACTATACAAGACGCTTTAGACAAATCATTAAAATGTGTTGGTATTTTTGTAGATCTCCAAAAAGCTTTCGACAGTATATCACATGTCAAATTAATACAAAAATTAAAGGTTGTGGGTTTTAACGACAGAGCACTAAATTGGCTAAAAAGTTATCTTCACAAAAGAACACAAACTGTAAAAATCAATCACACATCAAGTCTACCACTCACAAGTGATTTTGGGATACCGCAAGGTACTGTTTTGGGACCATTACTTTTTATCATGTACGTAAACGATATTTTTAAACAAAACCTCAGTGGAACCGTTATATCTTACGCGGACGACACGATTATCATAATTAAGGGTAGTGACTGGAAAATTGTAAATGAAAATGCAAATAATGACATCCAAATCCTAAAAACCTGGTTCGATACAAACCTTCTTACAATCAATGCAAAAAAAAACAGTTTATATTCCTTTCTCAATAAATAAAGCCAAAACTTATCCCAACATTAATATAATTATACACAACAAAAAATGTAACAAAGATGTCTGTAATAATTCATGTACCATATTAAACCATGTAACCGAAATAAAGTACCTGGGTGTAATTGTAGACCAACATATGAAATGGAACAGACACATATGTGAACTGGTTAAGCGTATTAGGAAATGTATCTATATATTCATTAGATTAAGAAATATTCTCAAATTAAACAACCTAAAAAAAGTCTATTACGCACTAGTCCAATCACTAATTCAATATGGAATCATCGGATGGGGAGGTGCATATGAAAAAATTGTAAGTCCTGTAAAAGTGGTACAAAAACCAATTATTAAAGTAATATTAAAAAAACAACCAACATTCCCTTCAGCATCATTGTTCAAAATTTTCCAAGTACCAAAAATTGAAGACCTCTATAAAAAAGACTCAATACTTCAAATATTCAAAGAAAATGTAACTAAAAAATTTAAACTCAACTCATCATTAAGGCATAAATTTAACATCCAAATCCCTCTGTTTTCAACACAACAAATGCACAATAATTATATTTACAAAGGCATAAAACATTTTAATAGTCTTCCCGAAGAAATTAAAAAAATTACAGATTTCGTATCATTCAAGAAAAAAGTAAAATTAATCTTTAAAAAAAAAACAACAACCATAACATCACCAATCAAAATGTTATAACTTCAATTCATGTCAAATCAAAATTAACATCACAACATAGTTTATATTTATTGTATACACTGAGCAAAATGTATGTTATAAAAATGAAATAATGGTAGTTTATATATTAAATTTATATATAGTTTATATTTACTGTATACTGTAAGTAGAATGTATGTCATAAAAATGAAATAGTGTAAAATAACTCCTATGCCAAGCTCAAGAGCTAGTACTCTTCATTGGCGTAGAAATTCATTAAACCATGTGAAACCATGTTCTTTTCATTCAATAAAAAAAAAAAAAAAAAAAAAAAAAAAAAAAAAAAAAAAAAAAAAAAATTATATTGTATACTAGCTGGTTCCCGGCATGCGTTGCCATGCCATTTAAAAAATAAATTGTTTCTCCCTGCGTGTCCTTTCCCATTCGTCCCGTTCGCGTTCCCCTTCCTCCTCCCCTTCTTCTTCCGCGTCCCTCTTGCGTTCACACTCCGTCTCCTCCACCTTTCCTCTCCCCACTCTACTCTCCCCCTTCCCACGTCCCGCGAACTCCCCTCCACCCTCCCACCTCCCGCATTCCACACATTCAGTTTTCAAACAGCTCGCGTGCCACGTATTGTAATTTTTTTATACTAATTTCATAATGCCAGAGCTCACCAGTAGTTTTATACAAACCTTGTCCTGACAATAACGAACTCACAAACAAAAAGAATTATCCGATTTGGAGCAGTCGTTCGGAAGTTATTTTTTTATTTATATAAATAGATAGATAGATAGATAGATAGATAGATAGATAGAAGATAGATACCTAGATAGATAGATAGATAGATAGATAAAGAAACGTGAAATAGATATCCACTGAACGGATTCTGGAGGATTACGCAACGGAAACAAATAAATAATGAATGTAGGAAATTAGATTCCTTCTGTTGGAATAAAGAAGGCTAACAAACTTATGCTATTGTGTTAATTGCATGGATCCGTTGGATGCCAATATACCCAAGGTTGTATGGATAATAAATAGTTCAAATAAAATCAAAACCGTGATAGATAATTCTTGTTTGTGTCACACCCTACTTTTAGTAAATTGCATATCCATTAGTTACGAGTATATCTTCTTCTGTATTTACTCCATTACCTTCCATTTCTGATAGCATTTGATTACTTCTCTTGACGATCTTTTACAAATAATTTGGAAGGTGGGCAAAGGTACCCCTGTTCCGGGGACCATTTATTGGATAACTAACACTCTGACATGATTCGCCCCAAATGGTTCATTGCGTTTGTCAAGGCTTTGGTGGCGAATGCGTTTACTCACCTACTGCGTGGGATGCCTGCTCGGTACAGACTAGTTGAGGGAGACCTTTTGACTTCTCCAGCAGGGCTATCTCGAAACATTTCCTTGCACCGCACTTCTGGACATACTGACCTCCGGATTCCTACCCACCCCTGAAACATTTTTCCTTCCCAGAACTTCCCTCCACATTACATCCCTAAAGATGACATAGGCCCAGAGGGATATTTTTATTGTATGGAGCTTAAAATAAAACTATAATATAAAACAAAATGTGTCACATTCAAAAGGCGTAGAAAGTTTTCATTTTAAGGAAGATGTCAGTATTAGTGCTTCAAGCCAATATTCATTTTATTTTCCATCGATATTTTCCTCGCTTATGGATTTCCAGTGTCACTAGTCACTACCCTGACGTATGGAGTTCTTTAATCTTGCTTTAAAAACGATTCATAAATTCTTCAAACACAGCAAATTTATATTGTGGCACCATCCTTTACGAACATTTTCCTATATAATTATATAGAGATTGTGTTGTATGCTCCTTCGCAGAGGTTCAGTGGTAAATAATTGGTTATCCCTTTTCCTTGCGTCCCTTTGCGTAGTTTTTCGTAGTCACCCAATTCCAGCAAACACCATTTCGTCTCGTTTCATTTTTAGTATTTACAGTCCATTTCCAAGTGCATCTGAAGCTGCATAATTCGTAAGCAGTTTCGGATGCAGCAATGGAAATATTGGACTGTTAATGTTTTATGGTACAAATTACGTAGCACATTTTATAAGTAAAATCATAATGACAAACTGCAAACAATATTATGTTTGTATTATCCCCAAGTAACCAGATTCTTATTTTACTGCATGGCCATATTTAGAGAACGCAGTAATTAATTGCCTTCCTGTTTCTGCATTGTATTGCTTTGTTTGGGCTGACATGGGGCAATATCTTTAAATATTGTATTAATGCTATTGCAAGTGAAATAATTCACTAACATATGGCGTATTATTGCACGAAGTGGAAAATGAGGCAGTTTTGTAAATTATAATTTCATAAAAATATTCACGATTTTTCTTCACGTTTTTATTAGATTTTGTATAATAACTTTACACTTCCGAAAAAAAATCTTCGAAGTCTCTCGCAATACAAGACAAAGGGAATACAAAATTATGCTAAAACCTCACTCCTTTTCTTTGAATGTTTGGTAACTCTAACTACTATCTTTCATAGTCCAGACGGAGTGATTAGACACACGGGTGAGAGGTCCATCAGAAAGACTAAAGGAAGACAGTAGGAAGGGGAGAGATAAGGAGACACAAAGGAGGTACAAAGTCAAATAATTGTAGCAGTGTTTTGTTCGCACAACTTGGTACAGAGATTGTTTTCCTGTACATTATCGTGAGAAGCTTTAGTAGGTTGTTTTATCTTTATTTTGAAGGAGGGAATACTTGCATTTTAATCAGAGGAGATTATGAAGAATGGATGAATAAGAAAGATTGCAATTATTCAGGGGAGGTTAATGCGGACATCGGTTCTTCATTATAGAAAATGCGTATTGATGTTTTTTGAAAAGACAGCATACTTTACCTGTGTAGTGAATGTTCCACGGTCTCAGGAGGGAATTAATGGCGGGACCGTACCTGGAACAACAAGATAATACATACATTAGTATTAGTTACCATATTACCATCAACAGTAGTGTTTAAGTTTGCTTCGAGTAATTCAATATTATAAAGTTTAAGGTCTTAACTTCAACAAGAACTCGAAAGTAGATCAAAGATACTTTTATTGGAGAAGAACATACAACAATCTCTTATAAATCCTGAAGTCCCCCCAATGGACCGATAATATAATGTTTCCTTTTTAAGGCAAACTAATGCAGAAGAGAGAGAAATAAATTAAATCATCCCATTTATTAACTTAGACTACAGGGTCCGTTGGAAAGGGAAGACTATAGCTATTCCTGACATCTATGTGAAAAAACCTTGAGCTATAATTATGTCTGACATCTTTGTCAGGAGCAGAGAAACATTTTACCTTTTACCTAATAAAATTCTAGCTTTATTTCTTAACACCAACACAACAAACGGATACTAAAATCATCATAACAAGTCTTTTATTTTATAATACATAACCAGCAAATGAACCTTTTCACCCTTATTTCAATAGTATATCTCTCAATAATCATGTTACCTTACCGTTTTGGGGAGGCCGTAGCCCGAGGTACCGCCGCCCCGGGAACCATTTGTCGAATAACCGACATCTCTGCCATAGGTCACCCCAAATAGTTTGCTACGTTTGGTGACTTTGCAGGGTTCATTGGGTGATGTTTTTCTAGGTCTTAGTAATGGATGCGTCTGCCAACTTACCGCGTGGCGGGCCAGCTTCGGAAAAGATTGGTTGAGGGAGACCTACTGAGAGTCCTACTGGAGTTTTTGCCTCTCCAGCAGAACTCACTCGATATATTGCCTTGCACCGCGTCCGTCACGTTTGGACCCACTGACCTCCGGATTCCTACCCACCTCTCATACCTTTTTCCTTCCCAGAACTTGTTCTCCTTTCTTTACTTTAAAAGACCCTCCACATAGCATCCCCAAAGATGAAATAAGCCCTGAGGAAAATCATTTTCCGCAGGGCCTTCTGCGAGAAGCTATTAACGAAATAATTTCACTCTGTCCTGAACCGTTATCGCATTAAAATAATTGCGAATAATTCTTTCAGCCTTTGTCTACGAAAATCTGCAAGTAATGTAATGAAAATTGTAATGAAAATACACCACTAACCCGCGCCCATTGAATACATCATTGCTGTGTGGGGATGCTGTGTGGAGTGTCTTTTTCAATGAAAGAGAGAAAGTTCTGGGAAGGAAAAGGTTTGAGGGGTGGGTAGGGAGGTCATTGTGTCCAGGACTGACGGAGGCATGAATCCCCTCCCACTGCGGTGCAAGGCGATGAGTCAAGAGAGTTCGGCGGGAGAGGTCTAGGTTAGTTCTCCTTCAACCAGTCTCTTCCGATACAGCCCGCCACGCAGTAAGGTCGGCAACCATACGTCAATGTCGGCAACGCAAAACCATACCCCGTGAACCTGAGCACCCCTCCCAAGTCACAAAACGCAGAGAACCACTTAGAGTGATCTGTGGTAGGGATGTTGGTTATCCTATAAATGGTTTCCGGGCCGGCAGTACCTTCACCCGTCTCCCAAATTGAGCGTGTATAACAGCAAAGGATAGTAAATGGAAGTTAACAAAATAAAGAATAGAAAGACGGCCGGCGTGGTGGAGGCGAAGGCTGTTGACTTCAGAGGCAATCCAAAAGTGGGAAAATAAATTTTATTTGATTAATTTGTGTTATTTCACAATTAATTCATCAAAAATAATATTTAGTATATTCAGCCTCACAACATACCCCGATCGGGAATGCCATAGTCTCACTGACTCCAGCGGGAGCAGTTGGGACTCTTGTACGATATTCATATAAAAAAATAATTTTTTTACATTCGCCAGACACAGGAGGCCCTGAAGAAAATAACTTCCCTCAAGGCCTAGGTCATCTTTGGGAATGCTGTGTGGAGGGTCTTTAAGGAAAGGAAGGATAGAAATTTCTGGGAGGGAAAAATGAATGAGGGGTGGGTAGGAATCTGGGGTCGATGTGTCCAGGAGTGACGAACATATGAATCCATCCCTCCAACTGCGGTGCAAGGCGATGGGTCGAGAGAGTTCGGCTGGAAAGATCAAAATGCCTCCCTCAACCAGTCTCTATCGATCGGGCTCGCCACGCAGTAGGTGGGCAGACGCATCTGTCGTCAAAACCCGGACAAACCTCACCCCATGAACCCGGGCACCCCTGCTAAGTGGAGTGGCCTATGGCTGAGGTGTTGGTTATCCAATAAATAGTTCCCGGGGCGGCGTTACCTATACCCGCCTCCAAGAATAAGCATGTTGAAATAAAGCAATATGAGACATTGGAACGCCTTAGGAACATTTACATTAATATTTTTACGTGTATACATCAATAGTCCGGTTGATAAGTCAGACATCTCAAAGTAGCAAGTTTGAAGGTAATAAAGAAATCAACATGCGAATGTTCATCATAAATCAAATATTATTAACACGTGTCTGTGTTTAACATGTTAAATAAGCCATAAATAACACCAGGAAGCATAACGGTCCGGTTAATTATTGTGACATTTTGAAATTTTCTACTTGTAACCCAGAAAACATCAATTTTTGTTAATTTCACTACAAATTTTTCTGCATTATATATATTTGATTTGATGTATATATTTGTGTTTATGGGAAATCCGAGTATCGTACCAATTAGGGGTAACTGTATGTTAAAAAAATGACGTAAAAAAATAGGTCACAATGGCTCAGTGACTACAGACGTTGTCTTGATTAGATAGAGATTCTGGGTTCGATTCCAAGTTGCGATCGTTACCTTTTTATTTTCGGTGTCTTTTATACGCCCATACGGGCTTACATTGTTTTGTGTTATTTAACTGGGCGTACTGTACAGGGCCCGCAGATACTTTAATAGTAGACAACTGCTAACCCTGTACAAATTACAAGTGCGTCCCACGGTTGAATTTGGCAGCCACCTCTGGTCTGGAGCCCCAAAATACATGAAAAAAAACCCTCAAATGTGTGCAGAAATGGATGGTCCGTCTGATAGATTCTCTTAATTTAACAGACGGATTGCAATCTTTAGAGCACAGGCGTCGGGTGGGAATGCTATCCTTGTTCTACCGATATTTCAATGGAAGATGCTCCGAGGAACAAGCGTCATTGATCCCTTCGGCACTAGTGCATGGTCGGGAAACACGCCAAATGCGTACCCAACATATGTACACAGTTGATATTGGTCACATGCGATCCGGTCGCTTCTTCGACTCATTCTTGTGTTCAACAGCTCGGCTGTGGAACGATTTGCCGGTCTTTGTGTTTCCTCCTTCCTACAACATGGGTCTCTTCAAGACCAATGTTCATTCCTTTCTTTTGTAGGCACCGCGAATATTATTTGATGCGCAAAACATCATCTTTAAATTACAACACTTCCTGCGCAGTCGAAATGCGCAGATGAGAGAAGTGAGCTCGGATTTGACATAATATTCTAGTTCACCGATCTTCCTCCCCGCTAGTAAACTTAATTAAAATCGCTTTCGTATAATTATTGTCGCGGATAACTCCTGTAATCTTTGAACTGGTGTTTAAATAAATTTAACTATATTGAATATCAAACGGTGTTATAATTTAAATGAGTTCCCTGACCCTTAGATGCGAAATATCTCTGAGAGGAAAGTGGAGATATTCCGTCATATCTAAACTCTCCTCAAAAATACCCTCCACACAGCATCTCAGATAACATAGGCCCTGATGGAAATTATTTTCCTCAGGGCCTCCCGTGTGGAGTTAATTTAAAAAAAAATCACAACTAATTAATTTAAAATAAAGTTTAGTATATTTCAGACACTTTCCAGAGTGGAAGATACTCTCAGTATCGCCTTGGTTTAAACCAATCTCTCTCTCCTTCCCATTACCTTCAGCCTCACAACATACCCTAGTTGGGGATGCCATCTGGCTCCAGATAGGAGCAGTTGGGACTCTTGTGCGGTTAAGCTAACATTTTTAGTAATTATTTGAGAGATTATGTTAACGAGAGACGGGAAGGCCGGTTCTGATGTTGAAAAGGATAAATAATGCAATAAGGACTGAATGCGGTTGGCTAACAGAAAACTGTACAAAGAAGCGAAGCTAGCAGTCCACAATAGAGTGCCGGTACCTCCCCTGATGTATAGCAGTGAGGCATGGAACTGGCAGGGGAAGGATGAAAGTAGACTGAATGCTGTAGATATTTAATCCCTGAGGTTTATGTCTGGTAAAACCATAACCTGATAAATGTGGAGATCAGAAGAGATCGCAAGGCCGATGCTAGCGTAAGGAGTAAGTTTAAGGGGAACGTATGCGCGGCCCATTTCTACCCGTTTCATACAAATCTTAAAATAATTAAATACCCAACCAAACTAAAAAATGATTTTGGTTATCAAAAGGTATATCAAATATCTAATAAGGATGTGAGCCACCTTATTTATTTTTGCTTTAAATTATCAGATATAAGATATATTAAGGGACGCTTAGATGTTTTGAACGTGTATGAACGAATGTGCGAAAAAATGAGTGTGAGGAGAATATATGCCACAAATGTGAATGTTAGAAGTCGGGGACGCCTGAGGAAGACGTGAATCACATACTTGAGTCGAGCCATGTCAAGGGTCCAAATAATAGAAGGGGGCTTACTCCTGAGGTTACAATATTCGGTCGATAGGCGTAACTTTCGATGATTTCATATTGATGTCCCGATCTCAGTTTCACCTTTGCCAGCCGAACCGATGTTGACAAGGAATAATAACCATTCCGCAACATAAACACTCTATATTCTCATCACACGTCATATTATATTCGCCCGCACTTGGAACATTGTTCAGTACCGATCTGAACTCCTTTATACCAAGCCCATATTGAAAGAAAAGAAAGAATTCAAAAAATATTTTTAAACACATCTCTATCTCTATCTCTATCTCTACATATTATAAAGTAAAGTCCCCCGCGCCGTCTTTCTGTCTGTCTGTCTGTCTGTCTGTCTGTCTGTTCGCGATAAACTCGAAAACTACTGAACGGATTTTCATGCGGTTTTCACCAATAGATAGAGTGTTTCGTGAGGAAGGTTTACATATGTAATTTGTCAAGGATTTGTGTAAATTGGTTGAAACATAACGATAATTGTTAGAAGTGTCGGAAAAATTCCAGCCGCCTGATAGCTTTCATCGAAAACGCTGCCTAATCCTTTTGGGATATAACAAAACAACGCATGATTGGATATTCCTCTTTTATAGATCTACAAAAAAGTCCGCGATGGCATATATCTATCTTTTACGGATAGCTTACTATACGCATTCTATCTTCTTATCTTATTATTCTTATCAATTGCATATTAGATATAATGCGTATAGTAAGCTATCCGTAAAAGATAGATATATGCATTCGCGGACTTTTTTGTAGATCTATAAAAGAGGAATATCCCACCATTAATTGTTTTGTTATATCCCAAAAGGATTGGGCAGCGTTTTCGATGAAAGCTACCAGGCGGCTGGACTTTTTTCCGAGACTTCTAACAATTATCCTTATGTTTCAACCAATTTATACAAATCATTGACAAATTACATACTTAAACCTTCCTCACGAAATACTCTATATATTGGTGAAAACCGCATGAAAATCCGTTCAGTAGTTTTCGAGTTTATCGCGAACAGACAGACAGACGGCGCGGGGGACTTTACTTTATAATATGTAGAGATAGAGATAATCGGTCAAAAATACATTTTTGTTGCATATGCATTTTTGAGATTTTTTTTAATAAGATAGGTAAGTGCCAAATTATATGAGTAGAAATTTAAGTTTTGTGGTAGGTGTCATCATCATCATTACATAGTATAAAATGAAGTCGCTCAAAACGTATGTGCGCATAGATCTTTCAAACTACGCAACAGATTTTCATGCGGTTTTCACCAATAGATAGAGTGATTTAAGAGGAAGGTTTATATGTATAAAAAATGCTTATTATAGGAGAGAAAAGCCGAGAAATTCAAATATTCAATTTAGGCAACGGGCAGCGGGCAGCGGGCAGCTGGCGAGCGGATGGTGTGGATTTTATAAAGGTTGGGTAAATGGCGTTGTGTTTCGTTAGCCACAGCAACGTGTGGCCGGGTCTGCTAGTAAATTATAAACTAAACTTACACTCCTCAAATTATACAGAATCCATTAAATTTCACAATTTCAACTTCCTCCAAACACGACGCGACGCCGCGACGTTTAAATTTTGATCAAATCCTACTAAAAATATAAATGGATTTTAATGAAACTTTACAATCATATAGCTCATACATCAGAATAACATATAAGCTATAGCTGAGAGCTCTGGCATTATGAAATTTGAATAAAAAAATTGCAATAGGTGGTATGATTAGTAAGAAATCTATAATTCTTTATTCGATTCAAATTATTAGGGGAGTACTTCAAATAAATGCGTGAGGGGGGGGGGGGTGGGCGAGGGGGGGAGAGATTGAGAGGGGGTGGGGGGTGGAGCGGGGAGGTGGAGGAGGTGGAGGAGGTGGAATGGGAACCCCCCTAATACCATGCGAGCGAAGCCGCGGGAAAAAGCGTGTTCTAAGTAATGGCCTGGACTCGCCAGAACTTACCAATTTAATATATTTTCATATTCCGTCAAGATCAACCCAACAATCCGATTTGTATTATTTGCCCTTATGTAGGACAAATATTAGAAAAGAAAATCCCCAATTCCTCGTGTACGTGCACAATATAATACAAAATTTCACAGCATTGTCATTTTTAGTAATAACCTGAAGAAATACTGGTATGAAGTAATGCTTACGACCGATTATTTATTGATATGAGAGTTTGGAATGTATCGGGAGCATATCCTATCCTTTTTCATATTCCTCTTCCTCTCCCCTTCCTGTAACCCAACATTTACTTTAAGGTATTAGAACTTAATTTCCAATGAACTTTAGCATAAGAAACTTCTGTGGCTTGACTTCAGTTCACTTGCACGTTTACCACTGTATATATATACGTAACAGCTGTTTATTTTTTACAAATAAATTAATAAGAAATGATATACGCTGGTAACAATGAAGATATTTTCTATTAATTGACACTCCAAAATATCAAAAGTCAAACAATTACCTAAACATGTCAATAAATTGGCGTTGTTGAATAGGATTACTAACACTAACCCAAATATACACTGGTAAGGAGTGTGGGCCAAGACCGAGTTGTTTGGCGGTCCGTCCTCTCTGTCTCTGTCTACCCCTTCTGAATCGGCGCGATGGTCAGTTAGTTTCTTGTAATAACACTCCGTACAGTTGAACATGTCTACTTTGTTAATAAATTGAAAAGCACTGTTTTCATTATATAAGTCGCCGCAGAACCAATAAATACAAGGCAATTAAAACAATTGTCACTTTTTGTTGGCGAACATTCAGGTGAGAACATTAATTTCTCTGCTTTAATAATTGCATATTTATTTACCGCAAAAACCCAGTTTACCCGTTTAATCACAGGAGACCAAATTTGTCCTATGTGGACATAGAAATCGTTGTATCTCCCTTACTGTCATGGTGAGAAAAATGGTCTTAACGGTGTTATTTAGAGAAATAGTCACGATTTATATTCATATTAACTGAACAGAACTGCTTACATTAATAAAAATCAGGAAAATTTCATATCTGGGTCATATACTTCGAGGGGAGAAGTATCACTTGCTCCATTTAATATTAAAAGGCAAGATATAGGGTCGCCGAGGGCCTGGTAGGAGACATATGTCTTGGCTGCGAAATATAAGAGAGTGGACCGGCATTAGAAGTATGGAGGATCTATTCCGGGCAGTGCAAGACAGAGATACATTTTCAAGAGTGATCGCCAAAGTCGGGGGGACCTGATACGGTACACCAAGAAAAAGAAGATATTCATATCTAAAATTCAACCACACAATAAATGAAACGTATATCCGTATGAAATAAAAATTTCTGACCGCGATTTGAAAAAATATTTGGAACTTTGGGAATTTTTTATAATTATTATAATTATTATTATTTTAATAATCATTTTTTATTGTTTCATGTTTACATGAAACAATAAAAATTAATTTTAACTTGGTTTTTATTTTCGTGAGGTTCGTGGGAGGGGGAAGGCGGAGAAGGTCGAAGGGAACGGGGACGCACGGGAAAGGAGATGCAGGGAGAAATTTCTTTGAATGGCATTGCAACGCATGCCGGGTACCAGCTCGTAATTTATAAGTTAGGTTGTTATGTTTATTCGCAGATAGATTTATTAATACTCTGAAATAGATTTAGTTATGCTTAAATATAGAGATAAAGTTTATCACACATGAAATAGAAAAATACATATTTTTATTAACTGCCGTAAATCACTGTCGTATGTGATTTACGAGGGTTTGATGATAATGGTATTATTATTGCACTCACTATAGTCTTACATTAAATGACGTAGGTACCTACACTTATGTTTAAATGTACTTTAAAATATTGATATGGGGACGGTTGGCATAGCTCTCGTAGCGATCAAGCAATATGCTCATCAAGTCTTTCTATAATATCTCTATTTTAATCCCTGCTAATATTCTGATGTTTCTCATAAACGACGCATGTAACGGAAAGAAAATTATCTATTGGGAAGGAACTTAGCGGTCAAGGTTGATTTCTTCAATCGAGCGGAGCACCAAATACTTAATTTGGGAGGCGGGTATGGGTACCGCTGCCCCGGGAACCATTTCTTGGATAGCCAACACCTCTGCCAAGGTTGCCCCAAGTGGTTCGCTACGTTTGGTGACTTAGCAGGGGTGCCCGAGTTCATGGGGTGAGGTTTGTCCGGATCGTGGCGGTGGATGCGCCTGGCCCTTAGCTGCTTAGCAGGCCGGATCGGATTTTAGTATTATCAGTGTTATTAGTGTAAAACTTTACCCCTGAATTTTGGTACAGTCCATCAGCAGTACTTGATTCAAACTCAGCTACAAACTACGGATTCAAACTCAACTCGATTAAGGGTATACGACCATTCCCATTGAATTGTTTCCCTTATTTGCACAAATAAACCTTTAGTGAATTTGATTTCCCTTCCCATCATATATCAACGCATCATTCATCATTTTTTATTTATTTTTATTAACTTGAAAGTAATATAATATTTCACTTTCTTAACTTAAGTACAGAGTATAGTAGTATATATATTATATAAAGTAGTGTATTGTAAAGTATTAATATTTTTAATTGTGTTCTAATAATTTAAGTTTAAATAATATTTTTAAAAGGTCCTAATCCTTATCCTTTATTTTTATTAATTATATTCTTATCCATATTTAGGTTATCTGGGAGGAGATTATTATGTGTACGCCCTCGTGGCCAATGCTTCTCTTGCCACTTTCAGTCTTGACAGTATTTGTGTACAATTTATTATGTTGTCTAGTATAATGTTCGTGTAATTGTGACGTTTTTATAAATGTTGTGTTTGTGTGTAAGTCCATTTTGTATTTTGAGGATTAAAGGGCATATGTTATATGCGTAGAATGTTCTTATTTTCAGATATGTTCTTATTATCATAAGGTTAATTTTCTGATACAGTTTTTTTGTGGAAGTGTATAGGTTATAATTAAAGAGTTTTTTAATAACTTTGTTCTGTATTATTTGTAAGTACGTAATGCATGTTGTAAAGTTTTAAGGTAAGGAACTGGTAAAAGAAAGAGCTCATCTTCAGGACAATTTTTAAGGGACTCTTGAGTTTATTGATTCTATTTCCAATTACATTTTTATAATCGGAAGATGCAAACTACCCGAGACAGACCAAGGAGTTAGTAGTTAATTAGGTGTGGTTTCAGCGAAGCGACGAGGAGAAAGAGGTATATCCCCTTAAAAAACCGCCATTTATAGAACAATCTCCTTGGCTGGCCAGAGCTTTGTACCTTCCGGTGGCATCTGTTGATAATTTATCTAACTAGCTATGAGAGTTCTCACCTAATGTTTTTACGTAGGATCTCGAGAGGTGTGAGTCCTGGCTAAATTCGATTTTTAAAGGTCTGAATTTCAGACACATGTATTACCCCATATTTCTATATCATAAATTTCTATTTTGGCCATTCTGGAGTCTGATTGTAACATGTCGCTTCAAAGGCTATGTTTTCACATATCAACGTTTCAAGAATAAGTTGCCCGCAGGATGCGCGTCTTCATGGTTCTATCCCTGTGCCTGGTGCTGGGAGGGTGTGCGGTCGGAGTGGAGAAGAGCAAGCCTCGCAGGCTGCTGAACTTCTGGAGCAGACGTGGCCCGCCACCTCCAGAGCGGGGGATCGGGGCCGAGGCGGACGATGTGAACTCCTACTGGATCACGCAGCCGCTGGATCACCAGGGCTCCACCAATGCGACCTTTAATATGGTAAACATATTCCTTTTTACTTTGCATGAGTTTTGATTTTTTGAAGTGAAACTTCTTTAGCACCTATTTAACTCGAAGAAATTTAAACGTACATACATCTATAGGATTTAACTTATTTAGATTTATTTTATTTGAGATAGAATTAAACCTTACCTACCTATAGTACCTACAAAGCGTCACGCTCTTGTGTTTAATATGTTTTGTTGAATGCGCAGGTAATCATAATGTTATATTCTATCCATATATAAAAAAATAAAAAATCTCGTGTCACGGTGTTTGTGGTCGCACTCCTCCGTAATGACTAGATCGATTTTTATGAATTTTTTTAAATAAAAAAGTTTAGTAAATTTGAAGAAACTTTGAGAAACCATTTTCTTTAAACTTTCTTATTAATATGTCTCGATCTATAGTTTCAAATGCCCTTTGAAAATCCAAAAATATAGCTAAAACAAATTTATTAGTACTTATTCATTTCTACTTTTCACTATTTGACAAATATGTTTAATACTGTTTCGCATGAGTTAAGATCTGTATCCTGATTGCCCTTGGTACTTATAACATATTGTGTTTATCTAGGTATTGCAAAATTTATTCTTCCATTATCACTTCAAGAATCTGCTCATATTTTGTTAAGGTGTTGATTGGTAGAAATTCTTCATATTTTCTGGTATTTTTAACCTTTGGAACCGGTATAATAGTAGATAGTTTCCATGAGTGTGTAAATTTTCCTTCTTCAGTCATCTCATTAATAATATTTAATAGAGAAGATCAAATTACTGGAAAAACATCTCTTATTACACTAATAGTTAATCCATCAGAACTATTCTTTGATTTAATTTTGTTTAAAATGTTAAATAAATATTATCCATTTATTTATCTGAAAACCAATAATTCTGTGTTTGAGTCGTTATTATCATTTATGGAGTTAACAACAATGTTGGATATTATTTTTTAAATTTGGGTGATGCTTTCAATAAAATATTTATTAAAGCTATCAGCCATGTTTTCTTCGTTTATCTCTTTTGGGAAGTTTGCTATTTGATGTAGTCTTTGTTTTCTCCATGTACTAATTCTTTAATGCTTTTCCAAAATTTTTTGAGATCCCTTTCTTCTGAGAGTTACAACGGATAGTATTATAATTTATTTTCGCTACCTTTGATATCTTCAATCAAATGTGCTCCACTCGTCATAAGCATAAAAGGTTTCTTCTCCTCTAAAAATATTTTGACCTCTTCGTAATGTGCTATGATACTTTGTATATTGTCATGAAGTACTTTCTTGAATTATAACTTCCTACCCCTATATGATTATTTTCCTCGTCAGGTACTAAATATTTCATATTATTTGTCAAAAGTTTGCAACATTGGCTAGATCTTTTGAGTGGCCAAAAATTCGGTGGGGGAGAGGGGAAGTGGTCAGCCAGGGGCTGCGGGTTTTCTCCCGGCTTCTTCTGGTTTTAACTGCGCTATGGGTCGGTCTTTTGCATTTTGGCCGGGGCCGCCTAGATCCTTTTGGTTCCAACGTTTTTTTGGAACACGTAATTTAAAATATAGTTAAATTTTATATATCTAAATCAACTCAGTGATGTTTCCTGATGAGGTCGTCTACCCAGATGTAACCCGGGGTAACGTACGTAAAACTTATATAATTATGTGTTATCCATTCAACCCTTTTATTATATTTTAGAATCAATAATTTTACGTTCACAAAGAGATTAAAGCTTTTCCTAGAAGCGTCGAGTCATTAATAAATTCACCAATTATTTAAAAAGCAACCAAGAGATCTTCTAATTTTATTAAAACCCTACCTATAATTATTCCAACAATAAAGCGACGATCGTTTTGAATCCAAATCAGAACGAACTGAGAACACAATTTCCCCTGGAGAGCTATCTTGGGATATAAAGTAAGTACATAGTAGTAGGTTTTGGTAAGTATGTGTCTTGAACATTGTGGTGTTATTTATTATTAATTTGTGTACAAGTTCGTAATCAGGCGGTTCGAGCCCGTCGTTACGTAATAATATTCAGGTATATAATTTCATCTTTCTCGTAACCTTTTTTTATACAAAAGCGATTTTGTTCATTTTTGCATCTAATTTTCTTTTATAAAGTAGGCATTCCTTGCTCATGGCTGAGTGACTACTATTTAGTTTCAATCCTAATCTATTACTTGACATTATACAATTGATGCACTGAATATCCTCATCGGTGCAATCTTTAACATCATGATGTTTTGCGCATTTTGGACAGGATTTTAGGTTTCTGCAATCTATAGCCTTGTGATTAAACCCATTACATTTAAAACATCCCATGGTTTTTAAATTATCAAAAATTCTGCATCTGTCCCATCCAACATTTATTTTTCTTTACTTTAACATCCTGTGGTATGTCTTTCCGTAACGTCAGCATATATGGTGGAGCCGGTTTAATTTCTTAGATTTTTTATTTCTTTTACAAATTTAACTATTATTTTTGAGTTTTGTTAAAAAATAAACTCATTTTTATTTATGCGTTTATTGACTCCCTCTTGGGCTTTTATATATAGAATACAAATTTCATTTACAACAACAATATAAATAAAAAAAGTTTACCAACTATATAACAAAGCATAAACTCAATATTATAAATAAGAATATATCTAATGCTAAATCCACATGGATGACGTAGGTTCAATTCAGATACCTACAAATAATAAAAACGAAAACAATAACAAAAAAACAAAACACATTCATTTTTACTTAATTACTCGTTGTTTGCATCTAGAATACATTCATGGGGTGAGGTTTGTCTAGGTCTTGCAGGCGAATGATCAGGACACACTGAACCCAGATTCCTACCCACCCCTTAAACCCTTTCCTTCCTAGAACTCTCTTCTCCTTCCTTTCCTAAAAAAACCCTCCACACAGCATCCCTAAAGATGACATAAGCCCTGAGGGAAATTATTTTCCTCAGGGCCTCCTGTGTGGAGCTCATGTAAAAAAAAAAATAAATAAAATTGAAATAAAATAAAAATGAGTTCTCATTCATTATATATATATATATATACATCTAAAAAGTGGTTGGCTAATTTGGCTTTGAATGTATCAAAGTTTTAATTAAATATGTCAGCGACATCAGTTAGTTTTTTTGCCCAACCTATGGATTCTTTCTATCACAGAATTCATAGCCAAGTTATTGTTGCAGAATAAAATTTTCCGCCTGGTATATTTTGGAGGTATATGTATAGATAACAAGTTTACTCGTATAGCGTCAGGACAGTCTCAGTCTCTCTCGCTACATCGCTTTGCACCGCAGTGGGAGGGCTAGATTCATACGTCCATCATTCCTGGTCACATTGACCGCCAAATTTCTACCCACTCCCATACCTTAACTTCCCAGAACTTCCTCTCCTACCTTTCCCTAAAATGACCCTCAACACGGCATCCCCAAATACGATAAAGGCACTGAGGGATTTTTTCCCTCAGTATCTCCTGTGCGGAGTTTTAGTTAAAAAAAATCACTTCTGCGTGAACTTACGGCTTTCTCAAATCTTATAAAATTGTATATTTTTGAATGTAGCTATTACTTTGTGGTTATCCATTATTTTTTTTTTTTTTTCTTATAAAATTGGTTTGACAAGTTGAGACGCTTACCGTAAGAAATAGTACCAAAATGCCGATAAGATGTCAAAAATTAAGACAGGTTTTCGAAGGATTTTTTTTCCGGTAAGAAACTGGTATTTTTATTTTAACTAAAATCTCTAATTATCTCCCAAAATACGGTTTAAAAAAATAATACAAGACAAAACTTAAATAAGCACTATCCTCCATCCACGAAAACAATTGCAAACAGAAAGAAAATTTTCTGATTCCAAAAACCTAAGGTATATTATTCATTTTTCAGGTGGAAAGAAGCTTTCTGAAAATGGCGTCATTATTATCGGTCTATTTCTATTTATAACATGATGTATTTGAATTCCAAGTCGGTTGCTATCTTCTGTCTGTCATTCGGATAAAATCAAAGAACTACTTCTCTTCTATCGTAAACTAAATAGGAGCGCACGGAGAATTGTTTCTCTCAAGTCAACTTCCATTACAATTCTTTATTGGGACCCTTTCGTCTTTTGATAAAACCGCATAAATTTGAAATCAGCGAATTGTTGTTCACAGGAAGCCATTTCACCGCAAATAAATTTACAGATACATACATAAGTTGATCTTCCGTGAACATTAATGTTCACGTTTACGAAACCTTTTTAACCTAGGAAAGACGTTTCGTGAAGAATGCACGAGTACGTTGATATGTGATCTTGGCTCTCTTGCAGCGCTACTTCACTATCGAGGAATTCTTCAAGAGTGACAACTCTCCAATCCTGCTGATGCTCGGCGGCGAGTGGACCATTAACCCGAGATATTTGTACGGCGGGAATATGGTCGAGATCGGCAGGGACATCGGCGCGCTGCTCGTCTTCACCGAGCACCGCTTCTACGGAGAGTCCAGGCCTTTCAAGTGAGAAAATCAATATGAACCATGTAACCTAACCTCACAGTTAGGGAATCGGATATGGGTATCGCCGTCCCGGGAACCATTTATTGGATAACCAACACCTCTGCCACAGGTCACCCCAAGTGGTTAGCTATGTTTGGTGACTAAGCAGGGGTGCCGGGGCTCATGGGGGTGAGATTTGTCTGGGTCTTGCCCAATTTCTTAAACTCCCTCTCTTTCCTTTCTTAAAAAGACCTTCTACGTGGTATCCCCAAAGATGACAAAAGCCCTGAGGGGAATTATTTTCTTCATAAGGCTTCCCGTGTTTCCTTTTTTAAATTAGCTCCACACAGGATGCCCTGAGGAAAATAATTCTCCTCGGGACTATGTATGTCAGCTTTGGGGATGCTGCGTGGAGGGTCTTTTTAGGAAAGGAAGGAGAGGAAGTTCTGGGAAGGAAAAGGGTAATAGGGGTGGGTAGGAATCCGGGGGTCAGTGTGTCCAGAAGTGACGGACGTATGAATCCATTCCTTCCACTGCGGTGCAAGGCGATGTTCCGGGAGAGTACGTCTAGAGAAGTCAAAGGGACTTCAACCATTCTCTCCCAATCCAGCCTGCCATGAAGCTGGTGGGCAGACACATCTGCCGCCAAGACTCGGACAAACCTCACCCCGTGAACCCGGGCACCCCGGCTAAGACATGCCCAAACTTTACAAATCTTACTCATTACGCTGCCATCAGCCTTGCACTCTTTGCGGACCTCCACATTTCTCACACGATCATACTTGGTTTTACCACACATACGCTTCAGGGATCTTATTTCTACAGCATACATTCTACTTTCTTCCTGGCTTTGCCAGTTTCATGCCTCACCTTCATACATAAGGGCAGGTACCGGCACTTCATTGTGAACTGCTAGTTTCCCTTCTTTGGACATTGGAGGGGACTCCACCACTTTCCCAACGGCGTTATAAGGAAACATATTTCCTCCTTTACCGCACACGTCAATGCTCTACTTTTTTATTGAACGAGGCTACATTTATTTGAACGATTCTAGACCCTTCAATGCCCATGAATACGGGGTTAGTAAGCAGTATGCAAATGCTTACATTAACATTTTATACAAAAGATAAACAGAAGTAGCAGTCCCTTCTTTGGACAGTTTTTTGTTAGCGCCAGAGGCATTCAGTCCTTCATTAATTCCATCATTACCTGCGTTTACCCTTATTTCAATATCTCCATCAGCCTTCTTGTCTCTTAAATCAATATTAATAAATATATTAATACTAAATTTAGACGTAAACATATGCTTTATTTTTGGTTTTTCTTTGTGCGATGCCAGCGGTACAAATCGACTTCTTTTTCCTTCAGTGACACCAAAACAGACAACCTGAAGTTCCTGACCGTCGACCAGGCGTTGTCTGACGTGGTTGAGCTGGTCAAGGAGCTGAAGCAGCAGCACAAATATGCCAAGAGCAAGGTGGTCGTATTCGGAGGCTCCTACGCTGGGAACATGGCAACGTGGATCAGGCTGAAGTATCCCGACGTCATCGACGCCGCAATGTCCTCTAGCGGACCCGTGCTGGCGAAGGTTGAATTCTATGGTAGGTTTGATGAGAATTAAACATGCTAATTTTGTGCTGTGTTTTAATCGATGATTTGAAATATTCCTCAGTATTATTGGGTAATTCATAAAATGAATAATTAAGTCACTATACATGCCAAACAGACAAAAAAACCGCGGTATTATGAGGGTAGTTTCAGTTATTCATCATCAAAACTTTGGAGGGAAATAACACTGTCTATTCGAATATTGAAATCATCGCAGTGCTTCCAGAAACTCTCCGGCGAATGGTGATTGACTTAACAGTCAACCACACAACATCATAATTGAAAGAATTTACTATAATAGGTAAACCTTATTTTGTTTGTGAAAAACTTACTTATTTTTAATTTTAATACCATTTGTTTTCATTTGAATATAGATTTATATGATTTAACTTTTATTGTACTTTATTTCAACTATTTACCATACATATTTATTGTGAATGAAATTAATTATGTAACATACATTATGTATAAACCAGCTGCATTGCAGCAGAAAATCTGAATGTATAGCTGAACAGTGACCACATTGTTAATAGAATCTATGTTAAGTAAACGAGATTTATAAACCCTTCTGCAGAGAGGAAAAAATGCAGTTTATAAGAGCCAAAGATGCATCCCTATATTTTTACCACGTTACAAAAATATATTTATACGCAAAATGAGTAGGTATACATATATATCAGTTTACAAGAGTCAAAGATATATTCCTATTTCTTTACCACGGCAAAAAGAGTTTCGAAACCTTAGCGTGATTTTTGAAGCAAATCTCTTTTTCAAATCCCATATATTTGACATTGTCTCCCGCGCCAACAAAGTACTTGGATTTGTTCTTAATAAAACGAGATAATTTACTAATGGAATTACAATACGGATAACATAATGATGCACTATCCTGGAATATATTTCGATTATTAGGAGCCCTTCTGAACAAAATCATATCCTAGAAATAGAAAAAGTGCAAAAGGTTTATGCGTTACCTGAACATCGACCATGGAAGTGTGGGCGCCTCTAGCCCATAATTGAATGACGTTAACAAAACTATCCGTAACTCTCAACTGTACCTATATGCAGATGACAAAAAGATTGTCAAAATCATTAGGTCTAAGATGGATTGTCTAGAGCTCCAGAATGACCTTGACTCTCTGGTTAATGTATATTGTCTAGAAAATCACCTTATTTTGAATGCAGATAAATGTAGTGTTATATCTTATTCTCGAAAGAAACACACAATATTATATCCCTACATTATTAAGAACAATATTTTAAACAGAGTAAATGTAATAAGAGATCTTGGAGTACTATTAGATAGTAAGCTTCTTTTTAAACGACTCCAAAAAGGAGGAGGTTCTCAATTCGACTGTATTTTTTTTTTTTTTTTTTTTTTATGTTTGTTACGCCAGAACTTTTGATTGGGTGAACCGATATTGATGATTCTTTTTTTATTTGAAAGCTGATGCTTTCATTTCCATTCCGACAGTAGCATCCATGAGAAAACCATATAAGTCTTAAATTTGCATAAGTATGTGCGCGACAAATGGATGAATAACTCAATATCACGCCAACCGATTTCGATGATTCTTTTTTTATTGGAAAGGATGTACTTCAAGAGTAATTTAATGAGAGTTTGGTTAGGTTCTGATTATCGGATCCATGACAAATTAACGAAACTCGGCCGAATCTCTTAATTTGACCTTAACGTCGCTATGGTCAAATTATGTCTGTCTCATATGAGCAGTACGTTTAGTAGGTTTACCCATATTCAGACAAATTAGTTAGTGTACTTCAGATTCACTAAAAATCAAAAAATAAACACAAATTTTAACAAAACAAAAAACGACTTCAAAAAATGCACTAAAAAGTAAAAAAATAATTTCGTATTCTTCTACAACTTCATAATCAACTTACTTTTTCTAATCATCAATATGTAGGTACGATTGTTATTTTTGGAGTCGGTGTCAGCAAAGGTACCCGGCCCGGCGGGTTCACTTGACAGCTCCCCGCGCCGCCGCGCTCCGCTCTCGCCTCTCGCCTCGTCAAGTCGCTTGTGCGATACAAGCACACCTCACCTATAACTATGTATGTAGTTACAAACCTACCTTGACTGACACCAACTCCAAAAGTAACAATGGTACCTACATATTGATGATTAGAAAAAGTAAGTTGATTATGAAGTTGTAGAAGAATACGAAATTATTTTTTTACTTTTTAGTGCATTTTTTGAAGTCGTTTTTTGTTTTGTTAAAATTTGTGTTTATTCAATCTCACGTCGAGCATATCACGTCGAAGGCTTTGAAAATGTTGGGATTTATTCTTAGAGTAAGTTCAGCTTTCAAAAATCCACAGACATTTAAGACTCTCTACATATCCTATGTTAGGAGCCACCTGGAGTATGCTTCTACAGTGTGGAACCCTCATTGTTCTACATATAAGGCAAATATAGAAAGAGTTCAGAAAAAGTTTATGAAATATGTCTCTTATCACGTGCGAAATGATGAAAACTATGTCCCCGTAAACCTTAAATCTCTTGATCAGCGCCGAGATATCAGAGACCTATCGATGCTCTATATTAATTATTCATAACTTCATTGATAGCCCGTACTTACTACAAAATATTCATTTCAGATGTCCATTAAGAGCTACTCGATCTCCAGACACCTTTTATGTCCCTAAGAGCAAGACAAATTATCTTGAAAATGAATTTGTAAGAAGAAGCTGTAGCACATTTAACAGATTATGCCCAAATATCGATGTGTTTCATACAAACCTTGATAAATTCACAGCATGCATAAAAAAATAACACTATTGAATGCCACATGTTTAACTGATAACTTAATATTTCATTGATTTCTGTATTTCTCTTTTTATTCTTAGTATCACCACATTTTCTCTCCTACTTTTAGCATTTCGAATTCAAGTGGAATCACTTCCTGAAATATATTATTGATATCCATCGAAATTTAAATGTAAATTGGAATGTAGGTATTGTGTATTTTTGCATTATGGTTCTAAATTTAAATTAATTTGTCGTTATTTTGTTGGTCTATGACATACTTATTTTTATCACTGTCATTTATGAATTTTGTACAGACTGTTTATAAGGCTAATAAATAAAATAAAATAAATACTGAAGCAGAGTATTCAGCTGTTAAGAAAACCATGGTTATGGATGCCGTTCAGAGTATTGAATTTGATATATTTTATAAAAATGTCCTCAACTATTTCAGAATACTTGGAGGTTGTCAACGACGCTATCGTGACAGAGGGAGGACAGAAGTGTCTCGATACAATCAGGGAAGCTGTTGTCAAGGCACAAGACATGTTACTCACTAAAAATGGAACAATCGAAATCTCAAAACGCTTTAGGTAACAATGAACATTATTTCATCATCGAACACGTCTTTACGATGTTTTACCTTCTTGTCCTATTGGAACAACAAGGTTCTATCTAACACGTCACCGTAATGATATAAAATTTCTAATTCCATGTAATATCGAGCTCTCTATTGATGTATCTGATTGAATCTTGTTTTCCCTCTAGCGAATAAATTCCCTCATCTACACATATAAAATCAAAATGTGTTTGGGGATTAGTGGGATGTCTATGCGTTGCTAAACCATTCTTCCGAATGCGATAAAACTTTGGGGATTTGATGTGCGCATGCCCGCGATGGTTTATATCCGTGGTCGTCAAACTGCGGCCCTCGGCGGATATTTGTGCGGCCCGCATAAATATCTGCCGCTTTCTTTTTAAATATATTTTTTTTTCATGTACAATTATATTATTCAGCTTTTTTTCAAATATTTTATGTAACTTATGATTTTAAAACGTTAATTTTAATTGATTGACATTTGATTTTAAAACGCTCAGCTGGTTTATGACTACATCCTAGGTCGATTATAAACGCGCGTAATGTACTTCATAGGTTCTCAACGTGGGCGTTAACGCCCCCTTATGAGCGTTAAAGACTTTCAGCGGAGCAGTAGAAGACCCAGAGAAAATTATATAGAATTGAGATGGCAGTGAAGGCGTGAGCAGGTAAAAAAAAGGTTTAGACCTTTAAAGGACAAAAAAAAACATGCTAATCACGTACTAATAAAGCAATGTAAACTTTAATATTGGTTAATTTTTGTTATTGTATGTATTGTTGTATTGTAATCCGCTTGTCCCGACACAGGTATATCCTAGTGAAACAGGCATCGAAAAATCTAATATAAACATACTTTTTATTAAGATAAATAAATAAATAAAAAACCATTTTTATCACGTTTTGCGAAAATCCATTTGATGTGTGCATGCCCGCGATTGTCTCTGTAAACTGGTGAGCTACGGATTATGAAATTTGTATTAAAAAAATTGCAATAGGTGACACGCGAGCTGATTGAAAACTGAATGTTCCGGGACTGAATGTATGGAATGGGAGGGGGGAACTAGGGAGGGGGGTTCGAGGGACGGGGGAAACGGGAGAGGGAAGTGGGGAGAGGTAAGGCCAAGAAGACGGAATGGGAATGCGTGAGGGGAAGGGGACATGGGAGAGGAAGGGAAGGAGGAAGGGGAACGGGACGAATGGGAAAGTTCACGCAGGGAGAAACAATTTCATTAATAAATGACATAGCTACGCAAACCGAGAACTCGCTAATCTTAATAATAGTTAAGAGAATCGGGTGCAAAGCCTTTTTAATACAAAACTGATGTCTACAGACAATTACCAAATCCGATATGAAACAGATATCGCTTCAAGAGTGTGTCGATAAAACGAAACAGTGGGATAATAAATTTATGAAGTCATTGACCGTTGATAATTCAATAAGTGAAATGGTTGCCTTAGAAGACTTGCTATTTAGTTTTGCGAAAAGTGTTGAGATTCGTAAGACTTATCTTATGAAGCATTTATGTCCATCATATAATTTAAAATCTTGTCTCTTTTCGTTCGCTCGAACTTTGCGAATGCCAATATGCAAAAATCTGCGAAGATTCGTTACATCACTGATGTCTAGTAACAAATGTGCTACTTTATTTATTTAGAGTTATTTTTTAATTATTAAAAAAATAATCTTACCCGATTTACTATGTTAATATACTGATAAATAAATAAATTTAAAAAAGCTTTTTCTTGGGCAGAAATTTTATTTTATAGTTGACAAAAATGTACTCCAGCGTAAATCGGTCATTTGTAATTTAAATTTCAGCCCGTTACACAAACAAATAAAGTAGCCAATACGAGTATCTGTACT
Organism: Limnephilus marmoratus; assembly: GCA_917880885.1. Taxonomy (NCBI): domain Eukaryota; kingdom Metazoa; phylum Arthropoda; class Insecta; order Trichoptera; family Limnephilidae; genus Limnephilus; species Limnephilus marmoratus. The sequence goes on from OU862934.1 coordinate 265,376, forward strand.
ACTTAGATATTGGTATACCTTTTGATTTAAAAAAAAACATTATTCAATTCGGTTGGTATTTTGGCCTCAAACCCAAAATTATTTTAGTATCAAGAAGGCCTCGCAGTCGTAAGTTGTGATTTTTTAAAATTTTTACAAGCGAAAATTTACGGACAAATTGGATTGTCCTATTAATTCCTTGGACAATATATATCAAACATCAATTGTATTGAGAAACAATTGACGCAGATTATTTTGAAACACTTTCATAATTCCAAGTCTGTGATGAACTATCATGTAGGTAGGTGTAGCCAAAAGCAGAAAGGATTTTCTAATGCTTCTCGGTTGCTTATCCTTATCACTAATAATTATGATGTAGGGTAAGGCGAGGTTATCTGGTGATACAGGTAATGTGGTGATATAGTAGAATTTTGTAATTATTAAATTTACCATGCAGTACACAGCTTTGAAATTAGAATTGTAGATGGAAAACAAACCTGTGAACCATAATAAATCAACTTCACAAGTTTTTACGTGGTCGGTGAAACAGAAAATAATTTTACTCAAACGAAAAATATTTTAACAACTTTCAATGTGCTGTGGCGACTTAAAATTGTAATTTATCTATTACTCTGGGATTTCTGAAGGTATGTTTAAGTTTTACACCTTATTTTAATCAGAAAAGTATGCTGCATAGTCACAATTAAAGAAAATGGCAGCTGTCCTACTTTTTTTTTGGCAGGAGCTTAAGTTATTTGTAGGTAATATTAATTTTTTTTTAATGTTTTTTTGGACTTAACGAATTGTGATTTTTAACATTTATTTTTATTTTCTATAATTCCAATTCTGGATTAATGGTGAATTATCATCATGCATATTAGGTCGGTGAACAGTTTTAATGTTGTTTTGGTCTATTTAAACATATCACCAAATTTCCTATCCTCACCAAATTACCTGTCTCCAAGTTACCTATCTCTAATTCGTTAAATATTTATTATATTCACTAGCCACCTCTTGCAACCATTAGCTATCGGAGTGTATCGTCCATTGAAAGCAGCTTGCCGAGCGATTTTATATCTTTCGTGGGATCGTTATGAGATAACGGACGTGATCTCCAGTCAGATTTGTGCAATTTTTACATATTTACTGTAACATATTTTAGTTTTGATCGTTTTAAACATGAATTACTGCAATTATGCATTATTATGAATTCATTTAATGTACATTCTGCTTAGGAAAAGCAAATAAATCACACAAATCTGACAGGAGATCACGTCCATTATCTCATAACGATCCGACAAAAGATATAGAATCGCCCTTCTGGAGTCGGAGTTTGAATGAATTTATGATGACATCTCCAAACGTAAACCAGCATACGTGCGCAGTTTTTAAAAAAATAATATCAAAAATACCTTCAAATTAATAAAGAAGTCCAGAAGTCTTAGGACCTTCTCAATAACAGAAAAAGCATTGACTATCACAGTTCCAGCAAAAAGAAACTAATTTTGAAGACATTTTAAAAATTCCCCACAATATTCCAACACCTATGACATGAATTAAAAGTGATTCGCCAAAAATGTTTGACACCTCCTTTAAATTGACCAAAAAGGTAGATCAGTCAGTACCATCATCATCATCACATAGGATTAATTAATTGTCCGCAAAATTCGTAAAACCTCGCGCCGGAAAGCCTTCTTTGTCAAAAAAAGGTAGAACGGTCAGAACCATCAACATCATGCAGAATTGATTATTTTTCCACAAAATCCTTAAAACCAAGTGGAATCATAATGACTGGAAAAGTGTTATGAAAACTTTTTCAGAAGACGATCAATATAAAAAGAAAGTAATAAGTGTTTATTGCAATTTCTGTTTGAAGATGATAACACATGTGACGCATTGGCAATCGATATTTTATAATCTCGTTGAAGATTTAAAAACACATTTATTGTTATTTTACCTATTTACAGTCCAAGGTAGGAATATCACCAAATTAAACACCCTCTATAGCCAAATAACCTTACCTATAACCAAATTACCTATATCTTTTGGCGATTTACATTTGCAAGTTTTCTTGTGTTATGTTAGTTATTATTTTATTTTTTCTTTTTAAAATATGTGCTGAAATAATGTACCTAAGCAATAATTAATTTTGTAAATTTTTAATATCCTTATTTTTCAAAGTACATGACGATAAATCAAAAATATCACCAAATAACCTTGCTTTACCCTATACATTTTTTTGATATCGTGTTTTGTTTGTTGTAATTCGTTTACTATGTTTGTCTTACAGTTGAAAAAAATAATAATAACAAAATATTTATCTATTTCGGCCTAGATCAGGTACTGTATTAATAATAATACCATACGTACAGCCATATTTTTTTTGATAAATGGAACAATGTTACTTTGTTTGAACCACTTGTATATTTATTTACCTTTCCGGTTTAGGAACGGTCGTTCCGAAACCAAATATACAAGTGGTTCAAACAAAGTAACACAAATATACAATTGGTTGAAACAAAGTAACATTGTTTCATTTATCTATAATGCATAACCACAAAGTTATAATTAATTATTATTTTTAATTGTAAAACTAACGTTTTTTAAGACAAGATTTTTTATGCATAGCACAAAGGGTAACAATTATTATAAGCAATAATTATCAGCCTGAAACACTCATCCACATTGAAAAATCTTCCGAGAAAAGATACATGACGCCAACGGGACTTGAACCCGTGTCCTCTCGATTGCCGGCAAGAGCAATCGACCGGCAATCGAGAGGACACGGGTTCAAGTCCCGTTGGCGTCATGTATCTTTTCTCGGAAGATTTTTCAATGTGGATGAGTGTTTCAGGCTGATAATTATTGCTTATAATAATTGTTAAGTTATAATTACATTCAAAAGTACATTTTTTTGAATTAATGATTCATAAATATATTTATGATGAGATGTTATGAAGTAAGGTGTTACACTATAATGTTTAATTTGCATCACACATAATTCTTACTTTACACCGTACATATAATATTATACACAATATATATAGACAATCTTGGAATCTTGGAAATCTTTTCAGATTGTTCTCATCTGACATTAAGAATAGAAGTCTTGCCGTTACCTGTCAAAGGCATTAACCCTTCCCTCGAGGGTACCTTAAGGTTCCCATTTAGGGCCCCTGCTCTCTTGCATCTCAATGACATCAAACATGTCATCAGTCATTCTGATTTCATTTTTACACTGCTGATTTGAAAATATATAAATGCATAAACTCAGCAGACGGGTGCGAAAAATTACAAGAAGATATTAATATTATTATTGGAATGAGTGAATGCTTCTCAGAAAATCAATTATTTCCAAATGTCATCCAATCATCCATACTTATCATCTGAACCATTTCCCCTTCAACGAGTAGAAAAAATCAGAGACCATGGAATATTACTTGGCTGTAAATTACTAATTAAAGATCGTATAAAAACACATTTTTGAAAAAATCTACCATCAAACGGGCTTCATTGATAAGGTTTGTCTCAGTCTTGACGGCGAATGCTTTTGCCCACCAATTGCGTGGCAGACCTGATCGGGAGACACTGGTTGAGGGAGGCTGTTAGGTACAGAAAAGCGGATTTGAACCGTTCTTTAATTAATTAAACCACGCTAATTTATTTACACCGCTGATCACTCAATACTTACTTAAACTCGACTAGCTCAATCGCTTGGTGTGTTTTCAGTTCGGCTTTGGTAGACTTGAATAACCACTGCTATGTTACAGTTTAAACAAAATACAGGAAAACACAGAAATATCGGGATAATTGTAAATAAAAGGTTCTCTTTTGATACTAGAAAAAGGTTTATATTTGCAAAAAGGACTCTAGGCCAGGAAAAGCTTAAATCTCTGTGAGAATGGGGTGATTACGTGAAATAAAAATGTGAATTTAGTTTTAAAGTCAAGTAAAAACAATAATATATATATGAAAATTGGAACGATACCGGTGTGGGATTCTGTAGGCTCGGCAGCAATAACGCCAACAACTGAATTTAACCAAAAACCCGCAAACTGTTTTGGTGTAAATAATGAACGGAAGAATAAGACAACCTATCCGTTCGAGGACTGGAAAACTAAGAGCGCTCCCCCAAATTTCACCGGCCTAAGCCGGTCCACACCACGCGCCCCGCCCCGTCGATGGGGTGGGCGCGGCTTACTTCGGTGTTGTCATACCCCAAAATATGAACAAAAAAGTACTTGATTTCAAAAATACTTACGGGGTAACATATTCTATGTTATGAAGTGCATTTCATAACAAGGCCTAACCTAAACTTCTCCAGCCGGATTCTCTCGATCCATCCGCTTGCTTGCCAAAGCATCCCCGATGTTGACGTAGGCCCTGAGGGATTTTTTCCGACGATCCAATGTGAAAACCCAAAACAAAACAAAGAACCGAAATAAACAAATGTGATGGTTTAAAGAAATGACATTGTGTGATTTGTTTAGATTGTGCGAAACAATCGACACCTCCAAGGCCCTCGACGTGCAGAGCTTCTTCGGCATCATCGCTGCAGTTTTCTCTGACTTGGTACAGTACGCGCAATACGGCCAGATCGCGTCCATGTGCGATGTGATGTTCTACGAGAAGCTCGCTCCCGTGCAGCGCCTCGGAGCTTACGTTGGGATGCAGTCCTGGCCGGGTTGTTTCAGTACTTCCTATAAAGATTTTACGGAATTCTACCAGAATACTTCCTACGCATATGATGATATCTTCTCAAGTTAGTAGAATTTTTTCTTGGGCATTCTTTGTAACAATTTCTGGATATTTTGTTTTGAAATAGCCTGTTCGTCGAATTCACTGTCATATAGGGATCGCTAGTCGCTAGTCACCGGTACAAAATAACCGAGACAGGCAGTGCCGTCATAGCCACGGAGGGGGATGATGAACACTACGACGCTGTCCGAAATGTTGGCTAAAGAAGGAGGTTGCCCATCACGGCATAAAAACCCAAAAACCAATGACGAATTTTTTTTTAGTGTTTATTAATTGGATTTTATCATTTATGTTTCTAATTTCTTTTGGTAGTAGTTTGTAGTAGATTGAAAAAAATCTTCCTTGGTAAGTATAACATTTTTGTGCAAAGGAAGTGTTTAATTTTGGTCATGGAAAAATATATTTATGCCTAGCACGGTTTTCGGTTAGAAATTGATACTTGTTTTTTTCTTTTATCACTTGAATCAATGCATTTTTAGCGTACAGATCTTTGAATGAAGGTACTGGAATTCTTCAAATAATCGATTCGTTGGATAGTCAAAAGGTTTTTTTCATCGGAAAATAATTATTAACCTCTGTACAACTTCTATTGGGGAAAGATTAGTTATACACGCGGATCTCCAACTAACGATAGAATATTGTAAGGCTGATGGAACCAAGGCATATTATATTCAATATAAGTTTTTTGTAAACAATAAATTTCTGAGGCTTAAAAACAAGTTACATCTTGACATATTTGTTCCTTCCATTTGAAATTTTTATCGATAATTATTCCTAGATTGTTAATTGTGTGTTGTTGTTTTTAATATTGTGCAGTTTGGGATACAGTAATTTTTATGATATGTTTTGGAATTGTCATCGATGATTATGTCAAAGTTTTTAGGGCTATCATTGTTGTGTATTACAAATGTTTTATCACTATTAAGTGATAGTAAATTACGTCGAATAAATTCTTAAGAATATTTATATCTTCGGTGACTTTAAATGTAACGTTTTCCCAAGTTTTATCGCTTATTATTAGTATCGTATCATCGGCATTTGTATGACGTATGAGGAGGTACGCCTCATACAACTATTAAAATATATAGTCAAGGAGTCAGGCCAAGCTTCAATTTGGGAGGCGGGTACGGGTACCACCGCCCCGGGAACTATTTATTGGATAACCAACACCTCTGCCATAGGTCTTTCCAAGTGGTTCGATACGTTTGGTGACTTAGCAGGGGTGCCCAGGTTCATGGGTTAAGGTTTGCCCAGGTCCTGGCAGCGGATGCGTCTGCCCATCTGCTGCGGGTCTGGCCAGATTGAGAGGAACTGTTCAAGGGTGGTCTTTTGACCTTTCCGTATCTTGATGGATTCATATATCTGTCACTCCTGAACACACCTTTTACCCACCTACCACACCCTTTTCCTTCCCAGAACCTCCTATCGTTCTCTCTCTTAAAAAGACCCTCCACGCCGAATCTCCTTAGATGAGGGAAATTATTTTCTTCAGGGCCTCTTGTGTGGAGCTAATGTAAGAAAAAAGAAAAGTGATGAAAAAATTTGGTTAATTAGGTTACATTTTGTTAGGTTTATAGGCCAGTTCTGCACTTTTAATCACTTTTAAAAAGAAGATTGAGCTGTCATTGTCCTGAATTATGATGAAACTGTTAACTGAAGTCTGTGGTTTTACAGCGCGCTTGTGGCTCTACCAGACCTGCACCGAGTTTGGGTATTACCAGACCACCGCCTCTCGGAACCAGCCCTTCGGAGACAACTTGCCCCTCTCTTTTTTCGTGGACCACGTGTGCCCCGACTTGTTCGGAAAAAGGTGAACACAACTAGACTATTGACTTGAACCTGTCATCACCACTAGGCCGGAAGGCATGTGACATAAGCTTTTCTAGGGATTCACTGCTTCGCCAACATTCTTACATCCTCATACAGGTTTTTTAAAATTTTTATTTATTTATTTATTTACGCCTTGAAGGCTTTTACGTGTAACATTGGTAAGTTATTTGGGAGCATCATACCAAGTATATAGTACATAAATAATAAAGTAAGCATGAAAAACATAAGCAGGCACAACACAAGTAAGTATAAGTATTCAATAAGTAAGTTGTACAATAAGGAGTTCAACAAGCAGATTTGTACTTGGGCTTAGGTTTACAGTACACGATTCAGCAATTATTGTCACAAAATTACTCAAAACATGATTCCAGTGTAGCTCAAGTACTAGAAACATACCGGTGGCAGTGGTGTAAAACATTTTTAAGTAATTAATATAAAAATAGTTAATTTTCTGCAATACTAAGTTTTCTTTCTGCTATTATAAGTGTGCGTACCTATGTTTGTTATTATTATTATAAATTATAAATATATTGAATGGATATTGAGAGGATATGGATAATATGTAAAAGAAGTGAGTACATACTATAGAAGTAGTTCAGAGCAGTGTATTGAATGTCTTATTGTTAAAAATCTGAAATATTCAATGATTGTTACATAATAGTTAGAAGTTTATCGATATTTATTTATTTTTCTTTGTTTTAAAGTTTTTTTTATAGAAAAATGTGTCCTTACTTGGGCACCCCGTTCTTAGTACAGATTGTATAAGTTTTCATATTTGAAATATAAGTAAATACCTATGTTAAAATATTACGAGAGGAAAATTATAAAGTTAAATCTAAAAGAATGTACAATACAAGTATTAATCTTTGTTAGATTGCAAAATTGTATCTGTGTATTCTTCCTTCCCATGTCCATAATCCATATCTTTATGCTTCTTTTGAAGTCGGTTATTTTTGAATGGTTTTTATTTCAAGAGGGAGTAAATTAAATTACTTTATAGAGAAGTATTGCACATTTATTTGTCCAAAAGTCGTTTTAGTTGTAGATTGGTGGAATGTATATTGTAACGGGTTCCATGTCAACTCATAATGAAACCAACTCAGAAACACCTCAAAAAGGTCATTAAAAGCTATGAAAAAATAATTTTAAATTAGCCGGTAACCCTAACCTAACTTAACCTATTTGACCAATTTTTTATTTTTTTTTTATCATCACTCCTAATGACCTTTCTGAGGTGCTTCTGAGTTGGTTTCATTATGAGTTGTCTGGTCACCATTGTAACGTAGATCTTGTGAATCGGCCCGAGCTTGGCTGGGTAAAGTTATCCTGGCTTTTGTATATAATTGTTTCACTGACACAATTATTTTCTATTATGGTTTTTTGTGTTTACGAGTAATTCGTAGAACTCCATTTAATTTTTTTAATCTTTTATCAGTATAATTTTTTTAATCTTTTCATTTTTTAATCAGCCGTTTCGGCTTTCAAGATCATTTTCAAACTGTGGTTAGACCAATTTCAGATGACATATTTATAAGATTCTGAATTTCATTTTTGAAGGTGCCTAAATTGATTCATTACCCGTTTTAATTCTAAAAAAATATTACTTTTAGTTTCGACGCTGATCGGGTGAAGGCCGGAGTCAAGAGGACTAACGAAGTGTTCGAAGGTCTGACGCCCAACACCACCAAGGTGATCTCAGTGCACGGCACCATCGACCCGTGGCACAGGCTGGGCATCGTGCAGAACCTGTCCGATAGCTTCATCGGCATCCTCATCAACGGAACTTCTCACTGCCAGGACATGCAGACCACCAACTCCCACGACCCCCCAGAGCTCACTGCTGCTAGGAAGACCATCAAGGCTGCTGTGCTCAAATGGATCGCGGAATAAACAATAGAGACTCAATCAATTTGGGAGGCAGGTATGGGTGTGCTTCCGCTACGACAAACATTTATTGGACAACCACACCTCTGCCGTAGATCAGACTAAGTGATTTGCTACGTTTGGTAACTTTAACTTTTGTCTGGACGAAGCAATCGTGCATGCTCCTAAATATCTGTTTTGTTTTAAATTTTAATAAAAGTTTTAATGCACGAAAATATTTTATTTCACAGTTTTTTAGTCCTTAACCACTCGAGCGACAGCGTGATTTAAGACTTTTCCCTCCGATTGTTCCCGATTTTTTTTAATATTTTCCGCCCACATTAAATAAATCTTTCCTCCGAATTTTAATATAGAGACATACAAACTGTTCATTCTGCATAGCTAATGAATTCACCTAACTTTTGTCGATTGTCACATATTCAAAGGATTTATAAAAAAAACATAATAAAATCGTATAATTTGGTCCAAAAAAAATGTGGTCCTTTTTTTTGACCGCTGTCAATCGCAGGAAAATAAAAGCGGTCCATATTTTGAAGTTAGTCGCTCCAGTGGTTAACCATGGAAGGCCGCAAATCTTATTCTATGATTTTTTAAGAAAGCAAATCGCTACGAATATCCTAACAATAAAAAAACAATAGTGTGCTTTAGACTTTAGACCACCGACTGAAATGAAACTTCACTAACTTATAAAAGAATATATGACATTGACATTGGGGTGACATATGATATTGCGGTGACATATGACCATAAATACGGAACAGACGCTATCAGTCCCCGTGGGGCCGGGGTCATTAAAGGCTTAGCTAATGATGTATTATTATTCTAATGTTCTATCAGGCAATCCATTAAATAGATAGAGAGGCCAGCTATAATGGTAACATGAAGGGAAATGCGATTATTGTAATAAAAGTTGAGAAAAAAAATAATGTTGTTTTGACAGAGATTATTTGATTCATTTATTTATTTATTTTATTTATTTTATTTTATTTAAGTATATAAAACAGGCATGGTGCCCAAAAAATTATATACATGAATGTTTAAACATGGTGATAACGAAAATACATAGTATCGAAAATGATAATATTAACATGGTGATTGTTGATTCAAATATATATATTTAAATATTTATTTACATTAACTCCATACAGGAGGCCCTCATCAAAAATAATTTCCCTCGTGGCCTATGTCATCTGGGATGCTGTGTGGAGGGTCTTTTTGAGGAGAGAAAGGAATGAACATTGGTCTTGAAGAGAACCATGTTGTAGGAAGGAGGAAACACAGAGGCCGGCAAATCATTCCACAGCCGAGCTGTTGAACATAAGAACGAGTCGAAGAAACGACCCGTTCTCATGTGACAAATGTCAACCGAGTAAAAATGTTGGGCACGTGTTTCATATCATCAATGTTTATAGTGCTGGACTAAGTTAAGTGTTTATTGTTTATATCGTATTCTTCGGGTTATTTTTTCAACTCCTTGAACCACTTAGCCAAGTGTTCAAAGTAAACAATACTAAATCAGAGCTGGGAATCTAAATATAACCAATTGTCTCAAATTGTATAATTCTCAAAAATAGTAATCTCGGATTCGCGAGGATATTCCCCACACAATAGACCCGTCCAACTGAAGCTATTGTAGAATTCCACGCTGTTTCACTGCTTTACTCAAATTTCATTTGTTTGGAACAGTTGAATTAGAGGACAATCTTGTTGCATTATGGAGAGGAGTGGGATCCTGTAGCAAGGGGAGATGTATTCTTAGAACTAAATCGAGATGATGTAAACAGTAGAAAGTGGAATAATGAGTTTGATTTATTATTTGAGGAAATATTAAGAAGGTTATACAAAAGAAAATAAAATCAGTAAAACCATTTCACTTTAATGGTGCTAAAAGAAGTTAAAGCAAAACTCTTGAAATATTCAACCATAACAATTAAACCACTCGAACTTTACAAAACTGACAGCCGCTGTTCCTAATTCTACTAAGCCGAAACTAAGGTTCAAAACTGCTTAAGCATCACTTATTCTGGATTAAGTGATGCTTAAGAAGTTTTGAACCTTAGTTTTATCTTAGTAGAATTGGGAACAACGGCCGTAAACCCTTATTCCAAGACGTAGAGTATGATGTAACAGATCTGAATTCACTGCATAGTGCATACTCCTTTATATACCTTCTCCACCGGTACAGAAAGCTGGTGGTGAAGAAGTATTACCTTATACTACTGTAGTGTCATATCCTACTGACAGCAAGCATGGCATTAGGCTCGCTGGCAGATTATCACAGAGCATTCTCTAGAACGGACATTAAGTCCAGTTAAATATATATTGTAAATAAGACAATAATAAACAAGACTCGAACCGAAGTATTATTAAATCTCCAATCATCAGAGTTGTATTGTTAATTAGAGGAAACAATAGTTCAATTTGGGAGGCGTGTATGCGTACCGCCGCCCCGGGAACTATTTATTAGATAACCAACACCCCTACCGGGGGAGAGCGGGTGGTGGCAGAGCCCGCACAGGTTATGGGAAATTATATGATAATCTTATAGTAATTCAATTAGGGTAACTTGCTAACTTGGGGACACTACACTGAGGCTAACTTTACACTGCATAATAGAGGAGAGGTAGTTTTGAATTGGAAAGGGGAGGAAGAACTGCATATGAATAGACATGTAGTTTCATCATCCTTCAGCAAATATCGTTAGTTTAGACATATAGTCGTATGTTGTTTTTAAGTGCTTCAAGAGATGTCAGTTACGTTTTTTTTTTTTTTTTACATTAACACCACACAGGAGGCCCTGAGGAAAATAATTTCCCTCAGGGCCTATATCATCTTTGTAGATGCTGTGTGGAGGGTCTTTTTGAGGAAAGGAAGGAGTGAACATGGGTCTTGAAGAGACCCATGTTGTAGGAGGGAGGAAACACAGAGGCCGGCATATCATTCCACAGCCGAGCCGTTGAACTCAAGAACGAGTCATAGAAACGACCCGTTCTCATGTGGGTAATGTCAACCGTGTACAAATGTTGGGAGCGTGTTTGGCGTGTTTCCCGACTATGCACCGGTGCCGAGGGGATCAATGATGTTAGTTCCTCGGAGCATCTTCCATTGTAATACCGGTAGAACAAGGACAGCATTCCCATCTGACGCCTATGCTCTAAAGATTGCAGTCCGTCTGTTAGGATGGGAGAATCTATCAAACGGACCGCCTGTTTCTGCACAGAGTCAAGGGTTTTTTTTAGGTATTTTGGAGCTCCAGACCAGAGGTGGCTGCCAAATTCAACCGTGGGGCGCACTTGCGATTTGTACAGGGTTAGCAGTTGGGTACTATTAAAGTATCTGCGGGCCCTGTACAGTACGCCCAGTTTCTGAGAGGCTAACTTAACTCTGGTTTCGATGGAGCCCCCGTACCTGAGCTGGTCACTTAGAGTTACACCGTAATACTTTATAAGAGATATAGATAGATCGCTAGGTTCTTAGAGTTTTTGGCGCCCAGCTTCAGATTAACTTAGATCCTCTAATAGTACGGACGTCTGATTCAGTTAAATTTTCATTGTGAACGAACTTCCATCTTATTTTGGAGTTTTTTGAACACATTTCAATTAATATTGTAACACTGGGATTAAAGTACATTACAATTCAACTTTTACTACAACAACTCTCTTTCAATAACTTTTGAAGGTTATTCCTATCAATGTAATATAATATATCGAAGAAGAAGATAACACTAATAATCTACCAGAAAATACGAAAGAGAACAAGACACAAATAAATAAAAAGTTTACGGTGGCAACTGGATCGTAGCAAAAATTGAACATTCCTTGAGATTTTTACAAAAATGTCAATAGGTGATAAATAAAATCGGATATATTTATCCGAGACACAATCTAGGTTACAAACCAGTTCTTTGAACATTTGTTTCCAATGTAAAGGATAGTTAAAGTAGGAAAAAAATGCCGAATATAATATTGTTAATTCTGAATTTTGAATTATGAGATTGACAAATACGACGGTTTAATGAGAGGTGGCAGTGGCCTAATTGGGTAGGGCGTTCGTTCTGGTAAAACGAGAGGTACTGGGTTCGAGTCCCAGTTGCGATCGTTATCTTTTTATTTTTCTGTATCTTGTTCTCTTTCATATTTCCGTTTAAATTATTAGTGTTATATTTTTCTTCAATGATACATTACAATTACTCAGAAGCATGTTAAGAGTGTATAACCAGAGAAAACCAGAAATATGTAATTTTTAGATCAGATTTTAGACGTAATGACTCTTTTCCTAAAAAATATATATATAAGCGTAGGTATTTTTAAATTTCGAGAAAAATGTTTATTTTTTGTATAAAACGGTTTCTCATAGACCGTTGGCAGATTTGTTAAATTTTCAATAAAGATTTTGTATTGTTCAACACACATTTCAAATCATATAATAATGCAGTAAAATAAATCAATACATTATCTGGTAAACGTATGTTTTAGAATTTTAATTTTAGTTCACATAAAATAAATAAAAAATATATACGCACATGTGTTAAATTGGTCCGTTTGTGTATTTATTTGCGCACTTACAAACTAATATATTTCAGATTTTTTTACATTCTTATTTTGCTTAGACATTATTAAAAAATAATAAATACTTATGATCAAAAAATAATTACAAAAAGTACATTATTTTAATAGTTTTATCATCACGCCTTTCAGAGTTATAACTTTAAAAAGCTGCTACGGAGAATAATAAATCTTTCTCATTGGAACCGCCCTGTACGATCGTTAGAACATCTATCGACGAAATGTGCATTTTCGGCCGCTGGCTGGTCAAGAACAAGGCGGAAGCCCCCTGTCTCTTCGTTAGAACTTAAGTTAAGTATATTTCAATATTTGCTTATTGGAGGCTTCAACATGACACCTTCCTTTATGCGAAGGTAGGGACAGGTCCTTTGTGGACAGGCAGGGATAATGAGAGAGGTGTTGCTGTTCATAAACAGATCACCAGCCGGACTGCTTTTCAACACGCAACCGCTGTCATGTCAATCCCGCTAATAGGTCATATGAGTCATATCCAAACACAACTACACTCAAATTCCATGTAAGTTGGTGATTTTGTTTGCAGAGATCTCAACGCACGACCAATGTCTTGAATTTACTCTAACTTTGCATGTTATTAGATGCTCGTTATGAGAAAATGTTGAAACATCTGTGCAAGCATTCAAAGAAAAACATGAAAAACGAATATGCAAGCTTTCACAATCGGGTTGGTAAAGACAGTGGTTTTTACATGAAATAATATAAAACCATTCTGGGTATAGATAATTGACATGTCATGAAAGGCGAATAGGAACATGGAAAGAAATTTTTCGCTTCGTAACCTCGAAGAAAAGCTTTAACCAAATTAAAAAAGTGGGGGACCATTACTGCTGACGCTGTATAAATCGCAAAAGCGCCCTTCTATTAAATTTAGCAGCCAACTCTGGTCTGGAGCCTCAAATACCTTAAAAAACCCTTGACTCTGTTCAGAATTAAGCGGTCCGTTTGAGAGATTCCACTCTCTTCACAAGCGAATTGCAATCTTTAGAGCACAGGTGCCAGGCAGGTATGCTGTCTTTGTTCTACTGGAATTTTAATGAAAGTTGATCCAGGATCTTTGTTTCCTTCGGCACACTTGCATATGTGGGAACCAAATGCTCGCCCAACAAATGTAAATGGTTGACATTTGTCACATGAGAACGGGTCGTTTCTACGACTCAATCTAGAGTTCAACAGCTGGCCTGTGAAATGATTTGCCGGCCTGTGTGTTACCTTCATCCTAAAACACGGGTCTTTTCAAGACCTCCTTCCTCTCCTCAAAAGACCCTCCACACATCATCTAAAGATGTCACACGGTCAATATAAAATAATATAAGAAAATAATTTTCCTCTGCTCTACCTGTGTGGCGTTAATGTAAAAAAGGGGAGAATCGGTAAGGATTGTGACTGGGTCTTTAAAATTGAACTTGGATTGTGCCTTAAAGATTGCGACCAACAACGACAGGGGATCTCAAAGAATATGGTAAAAACTGTCCTGAAGTGCAGAGGACGTTAATGCTGTAAACTTTGTCTAAATGCTCAGAAAAGTTGTGTAGATTATAACATCAACTGCAAATTAAAGCACTGGAAAGAAACTTTAATGAAAAAAAAATAGAATAATCCCACGTTCCCATCCTGTCCAAACGCCAACTCAAAATCAATAAAAAATTAAATAATAGGAATAATCTGATACGATTATTAAATTTGATCTGGTAAGTAAATGAAACATTCCATCAAATTGAGTGAACCCGACATGCAGTGTATTAGGTCCCTGCTTCACTAAGTGCGGGTTCTCGGAAGAACGAAGCAGATATAATGATAGGTTGGGAGAAGTGTGAAGACAGAACACTTTGTTTGCGTACAGCATCATGAAAGGAAGGATGATGTGATAAAGTAGTGCTGGACTGTTAGTTCCCAGGATTCCTCAAGGATACAGGCAGTGGCGTAGCGAAGGAGGGGCGGGGGGGACGGACCACCCCGGGTGCCACCCGAAAGGGGGGTGACACTCGACCGTGGAAAAAAAATTACGAAGGATATTGTCACCAAAGTATTGTATACTTATATGAACACGGTCTGTTACTTTTTTTTATTTATTTTTTTATTTATTTATTTATTTATTCCATTTTTACAATTTTACAAAGTTAGGTATAAGTACAATTATTTTTTTAATTATGTACATGTAATGCAAATATTTTTTAATGGTGGTAATAACACCTCTCTAATTGAGAATTTCTCGTGTTTAGGGAGGGAGTACTAACACAATTAATATTTTGATACATGTTTAATTGATGCTACCATGAGCGTATTTATGAAAAAATAAAATAAAAACAACATGTATGTAAAATTATATACCTGTGCACTATTTTAGGAAGAAAGTTTTTTTTTAAATTATAAAATATAAAACCTGTGTACACATTGAAAATATAAGTGGGCGTAATATAACACAAACATGAAAATACTTAGTGGTGAAATGTATTTTAATTTTTTTCTTAAAAATTTTATAATTTTTTTCGGATTGAATATCTTTAGGGAGTTCGTTAAAGCATTTTATGGCTGAGTACGTGTTATGGTGTTGGACCGTTGTAGTATTTAGTTTAGGGATTATTATTTGTCCTGTTGTTCTCGGCCTGGTGCTAAATGACTTTATTGTTAGTTTGTCTTTATGGATTTGAAGTAATGCATTTTTTTGATAGATTCTGTTTATTTGTAAAACTTTGAATTCATCGAATATTTTTTGAGTTGAATAGTCTAAAGGTTTTTTTTAAATAATTTTGATGAGTCTTCTATGTACTATTTCAAGTGGGGCTAAGTTGGTTTTATAAGTATGCTGGACCAGCGATTTATATTATCCTAGCAAAACTATTTTCAAATATTGTACGTTACAGGCACATCCCGAATGAAATGACGAAAACGGTAATTATTCCCATAATTAAATCAACAAATCTTGATCCATCCGTGATCAATAACTACCGACCAATTTCACTCTCAACCACAGTGGCAAGATTATTTGAAAAAATTTTATCTGCTGTCGTGGTAGATCAGCTAAAAACAGAGGATAACCAGTTCGGATTCAAACCTGCACTGTCAACATCTATGGCAATATATTCTCTAAAAGAAACCATCAGTTATTATAAACTAAGAAAAACGCCAATCTATACCTGCTTTCTAGATTTAAGCAAAGCATTTGATCGTGTATGTCATAATAAACTGTGGGAAAAACTAAGGAAAAGAGCAGTTTCAGAAGATGTAATAGCTATTCTTTCAATTTGGCACACGCAACAAGAAAATATTGTGAAATGGTCTGGGGAATTTTCCAACCCATTCTTTTTGAAAAGTGGCGTAAGGCAAGGAGGAAGCATGTCTCCGGTTCTGTTTAATCTATACACCGATGAGCTTATTCAAAGACTCAATGCCACGAAAATAGGCTGCCATTTAAATGAAGTGTGTGTAAACAACATTAATTACGCAGATGACATGGTTCTTCTTGCACCGTCACTAAGCGCATTACAGAAATTACTAAAAATTTGTGAAGATTTTGCAAAAAACCATAACCTTTTGTATAATACAACCAAGTCAATAGTTATGGTTTTTAAACCGAAAAACGAAATCGTCCAAACACCCTCAGTATGGCTAGATGAAAGGAAAATGAATGTTAATCACAGCGTTAAATACCTAGGACATGTCATCACAGACGACCTAAAGGATATCGAGGACATGGAAAGGCAGAGAAGAGCAATATCAGTTAGAGCGGGTATGCTGTCAAGACGTTTTTACTCCTGCAGCCCCAAAGTAAAAAGAATACTGTTTAACGCTTTCTGTACCTCGCTCTATACATCAGAACTGTGGGTTGACTACACTGCAACCCAATGGCATAAGTTAAAGGTTGCTTACAATAACGCCTATCGCCAACTTTTCCGCCTACCGAGATACTGCAGTGCTACGGAAATGTTCCTGGAGGGACGAGTACATACTTTCCGTGCACTTCTCCGCCACCGCATGGGAAGTTTATGGCGCAGACTGCGCCATTCGAAGAATGCGATCATCGCCGCCATGACTGCCTGGATGGAATCTCCCCTGATGACCCTCTGGAGACGGGAGACGATGAAATACCCTCCGTAAACGGCTATTTAAAAATCATTTTAGTGTTTGATAGCTGCATCATTTTTTTCAGTTTAATTTTTCATGTTTATTCGTTTATTTTATTTAATTTATGTGTTGTTATTTACTTTTTACCTTAACTTATTATTTATCTTTTTTTGTTATTTTAAAATATGGAATGTATTGCATTGCACTTCCCCTGCATACATTCTTCTTAAAATTATTATTATTATTATTATTATTATTATATGCTCCTCCCCAACCTATTATTCCGTATTGCAGAACTGATTGGGCTAATGCATAGTAAACCTTAAGTAGTATAGATTTATGAAGTATATTTCTTAGTTTGAGGAATACGTAAAAAAGTTTACGTATTCCGTTTATAGTTTGTGCAATATGTTCTGTCCATTTAATATGTTGGTCTATTATTATGCCTAAATATTTAATGTTGTTCTTTTTTGAAATTTTTGTGCATTTAGATGAGTTGCAGTTGTCAGTATAATTTTTACAAGAGCTATGAATAGTTATATTGGAATTTATAATTGGAAGGAATTTGTCTGATAGTGTAAATGTCATGAAGTAAGTTTTGTCAGAGTTTAAGGAAAGATAGTTGTCATCCAGCCATTGTTTTAAGTTGTTTATTTCTACATTTGCGGTTCGGTAGGCTTCATCCCAAGTTTTTTTTTCTATGATTAAGACTGTGTCGTCAGCGAAAGATATAATTTTTCCAATTTTCGGTATTGTAAGCATTTCATTCACGTAAATGATAAACAATATTGAACCTAACACTGTCCCTTGACGAATTCCAAATTCTGAATAGGTGGGTTCACTCAATGTATTGTTAATTTTCACGTGTTGGTGTCTTTCATGTAGATAACTTTTGAACCATTCTATAACTGTTCCTTGAATTCCAATATTTTCTAATTTCTTGATTAGTTTTTTGTGGCATATACTGTCAAAAGCTTTTCTTAGATCAATGAATATACTTAAACATTTATTTCCCGAGTCAAGAGCATTATATATTATTGAGGTTATTTTTGCGATTGCATCTTGCGTGCCTAAATTTTCTCTGAAGCCGAATTGGTTATCATTAATAATTTTATTTGAAGTGATGTGCTTAGTTAATTGTGACTTTACGACTTTTTCAAATATTTTTGCTACGTTAGATACAATAGATATGGGACGGTAGTTTGAGATGTCGGTTGCAATTCCTGATTTGAAAATCGGAGTTATTATTGTATTTTTATATATTTTCGGGTAAATTCCTTGTTGCATGCTGTTATTTATGATATGTGCTATTGGTTTTGATATTAGTTGTCTCATTTGTTTTAGTAAATTTACTGTGATATGGTCAAAACCAGGGCTCGCGGACACTCGTAAGTTCATTATTATTTTTTCTATTTCTATCTGTGTGCATTTTTCAAACTTTTTGAAAATATTTTGGTAAGTTTGTGTGGATGTACTGAAAGTTTTTTTAGATTGGACAGCGTTAATTTTTTTGGCTAGGTTCTCACCGACTTTTGCAAAGTACTTGTTGAAAATATTAGCAATTTTAGTTGGTTCTTTTACTGTCTCTATTGTTTCATTGTTATATGTTATTTTATTTATTTGTTTATTTTTATTACCCTTGCCAATGATGTTATTAATTGTAGCCCAGACTTTTTTGTTATCTTCACCACAATCTTCAATTTTTTCTTTGAAGTAATTTTCTTTTGTTTTTTTAATCAAGTTTGTAAGATTATTTCTGTATTTTTTATATAATTGTAATAAAGTAAAGTCATTGGGTTGTTTACGGGTTTGATAAAATAGTTTTTCTTTATTCCTAATTGAGGTAACTATTCCATGGGTGATCCAAGGTTTAATTTTTCTATGTTTTGATTTTAGTTTGACGTTATTTTCTTTAGTTGCATTTATTATGTGATCGCGAAGTGTTTTTTCGAAATTAATTGAAGATTTTTCGGCATCTTCGGTATTTAATATTTCTTCCCACTTTTCCGATTTTAATTTTTGTTCTAGAAGTTGTGTGTTAATGGTTTTTATATTATACTGCTGTAATGCAGTTGAGGAAAAGGATATATTTTTTTTTAAATCAAGAATTAAAAAACACGTAAAGTGTTTTTTAATTCTTGATTTAAAATTTTTTTTTTTTTTTTTACATTAACTCCACACAGGAGGCCCTGAGGAAAATAATTTCCCTCAGGGCCTATGTCATCTGGGATGCTGTGTGGAGGGTCTTTTTGAGAGAGGAAGGAATGAACATTGGTCTTGAAGAGACCCATGTTGTAGGAAGGAGGAAACACAGAGGCCGGCAAATCATTCCACAGCCGAGCTGTTGAACACAAAAATGAGTCAAAGAAACGACCCGTTCTCATGTGACAAATGTCAACTGTGTACAAATGTTGGGCACGCGTTTGGCGTGTTTCCCGACTATGCACCGGTGCCGAAGGGATCAATGATGCTAGTTCCTCGGAGCATCTTCCATTGTAATATCGGTAGAACAAGGATAGCATTCCCACCCGACGCCTGTGTTCTAAAGATTGCAATCCGTCTGTTAAGATGGGAGAATCTATCAAACGGACCGCCCGTTTCTGCACAGAGTCGAGGGTATTTTTCAGGTATTTTGGAGCTCCAGACCAGAGGTGGCTGCCAAATTCAACCGTGGGGCGCACTTGCGATTTGTACAGGGTTAGCAGTTGTGTACTATTAAAGTATCTGCGGGCCCTGTACAGTACGCCCAGTTTATGTTTGTTTTCCAAATGACAGGTGTTAATTGTGTAGTTATGTCAGCTTTTGTCCAAATGTGATCAATACATGATGGGTTTTTTCGGGGCACAACTCTAGTATAGTCGTTTATGCATGAAATGAAGTTCAGTTCAGCCATCGTATTATGTAGATCATTTTTTTCGACACTGTTTGAATTTAAACCTATATTTATATTGAAGTCACCCGTTACTATAGTATTTTGACATTTGTTTTTATTAATTACATCTTTAAGATGCTCTATAAATTGTTGAGTTTTCGAACCGTGGGTTCGGTATATAGCAATAACCTGATAAATCTGATTATTTACTTTTATTTGTAATGCTAGGCAGTTAGTGAGTGTTATGTTTATTTCTTTATAAGATATATCTTGGTGTTTTTGGTTAACGTATATAACTATGCCACTATTCTTGTTAATGTGCGTTTTCGTGGTAATACATGTAAAGTTCGGTAATTGTTGCATACTATCAATATTTATTGCATTATGGTGGGCCTCGGTCAAAACTATACAGTCGAGTTCAGTTTTCAATAGACTAAGAGTGCATAATAATTCATTTATGTTTTTGTAAATACTTCTGATATTTAAGTGCATAATGGTTAATGAGTTAGTCATATTTTTGAAGAGAAGGTTGCATTGATCAACATTATTACATACCTTTTCTCTTATATTATAAGTGTTATCTAGTTCGTCCATAATAATATTATTCATCCTACTTTGAAATCGTGTATCTTATGTAAAATGATTGAGTATGTATATAAATATGTTTGGAGGTACGTTTTGTAGGGAATTGAGAATTCGTTTATATGAATAACGTCATAGTCGGGCGGAACTATAATAATCATATACTTAGTAATAATAATGCCACTAGACTGGGAGTTGCTAGTTCTTAAGTACATACTATGAATTTGAACAGGCGCTAATAAACAGGGTGCCGACTTTGATACTCTGTAAACAAAATATAGTTGAAATATTAATTTCTTACTTGTTTTTTTTAAAGAATATAACATTTTAATTAAAGTCAATTTTCTGGTAAGCAGATTCTGTCATTTTATTGACGTAGTGGCACTTGCTATCATTCGCTCGATGGTTCGAATTTGTTTTTCCATTTCTTGATTTATTAAAGGTTAGACAATTGTAGCACGTCGGTGGTTGAGTTTTATTCGGGCAGTTCGATAGTGTATGATCTTGTGCGCAGTGGAGACATCTGGGTTTTTCCATTTTTTTTCGGCATTTGTTGGCAGTATGTTCGAACCACAAGCAATGGTAGCATTGAGACAACGGGTTTGAGTCGTCTACATGAACCCGCATAAATCCCAGGTTTATTCTTCCTTTTTCGATTAATAATTTTCTCATTTGACCGGTTGTTTCTAGGACGTAGTTGGATAAGTTCTCGCTTCTTTTGTTTTTTATATTTGCCATTATTTTGGGCATGTGTTTACTATCGTCTTTGATAAGTTGGTAAATATCTTCGTTTTGTTCTATAAAATCTTCATTAAAATCTTCCACGTTGTAATCCTTGTGTATTCCTTTAAGGATTACATTAGGCTTGCGCTTCTTAATTTCTGTTGCGGTTATGCTGTTATTTTCCTTCTTGTTGATTTCTTTAATTATTTTATCAGAATCTTCTTTCTTTGGGCAAGAGATGATTACGTGGTTTTTATTTGATTTTTTTTATTTCAGATACTTCTATCCCCAGTTTTCCGACTCTTATCTGTTTTTGAATGTTTACTTTTATTTGGTCCGCGTTTTCATTATTGTTTGAAATTATTTTGATTGTATGTAGGTAGATTTTCTTTGGGTAATATTGGTTTTCCCTTATCAATTACGCTTGCGTATGTTCTTTTGTCGCCTGTACTTGTTTCCTGCGGGGGTTTGGTGATGATATTTTCATATGTCATTAATTTTCCCTCAATTATTCCAACCTTTGTTCCAACGTCAATCATTTTGCTTGAAAGAGTAGATAATTTTGTCAAAAGCTTCGCCATCTGGTCTTTAGTAATTTTTAAAGCTGGATCCGTGATAGCACTGTGGATGCCGTCAATAAGTTCTTTTGCTTCATTAATAGATAGGAGGGCGTTATCGTTAAAATTCATTTTTGTTGTTTGTGACAGCCCTGCTTGAGTAAACAGCATAGATTATTTGATGCGGTAGAATATAATGTGCGTCATGTTGCACGGCACGCACCGTTACATCGATGAAAGGTACTACGATTGGAGCCTTCTATATGTATGCGTCCGATGCGTTGTTCAAATTCTAATTGTCACTTGTTCTGTCACTGAATATTTAATATCAATTTAAATCACTTAAATATTGATCGATTTTAACCAATAATGAAGTATGTTTATTAACCGTCTCTCAAGGGACCACTTCCGATATAAATATATGCTTTACGCGGACTTGAAGAGGGCGGATTGAATAGTTTTTCGGTAGAGCAATTGAAATGCGTGGATATTGTATGACTCATTTGTGAATATTGTATGACTCATTTGTGAATACTTTCTTTCATATATTATGTTCCCCGTGGAGTACACAGCCTATGTTTATGGAGAAATCTGAAATTCTCTAGCCACCCCCCCCCCCTCCCCCCAGGATGTACCAATTTTATGAAGTCGAAATTAGCGTTTTGAAATTTTTCTCAAGTCAGCTTTAATGGGGGGGGGGGGGGTGACACAAAAAAAAAAAAAAAAACTTGGTGAATGGGTAGACTATGAAACACCGCAGCACCGCACAAAGAGGAGACCGATTATTCTATCTCACTAACTCGCAGGCTAAAACCTATAGATTAATGTGTTTGTCTCTTTTTAGTGTCGCTTTTTCGTTTCATTTTAAATCACAATAAGTGGGGAGGCTACGAAGCATCACACAAAGAGAGGACCGATTATTCTATCTCATTATCTCGCAGGCTAAATCCTATACTTAGATGTATATGTTTGTCTTTTTTTAGTATCGTTATTTTTCGTATGTAAAATGTATTTATAGCTAGCAATTAAATCTTTAAATTTTACAGTTTTTTGTTTCACCCTTAAAGTATTTTATTTATTAAACTTAAAAGTATTTTATGACAGCTGATTGGCCTTATAATATATGCAAATTTACATTTTACATCTACCCAAGATCCACGTCTAAAAGTAGGTAGGTATTTGTATTCCAATATCTTTCGTACGTGCGAAAAAAACGATTACAAGTGCACAATTTTTGCTTCTCACTTTTCTAGCCGATGCCGCGATGTTCGGATTCAATGTCGAAAGTTTTCGGCTAACTATGTAATGAAATTGAAGGCTTGGCCCGCCAAGGAATTGGTGAACCGCTGCGCTCGGACGGATTAAGGGCCGGCATTGAGGAATGAAAGAGTAACTTTTGACTAGTGTCTTGTGTCTTACCCCGCAGAGACTTGATCAACTCGCGAGCCGAGATTGACGTGAAACGATGGCGATATAAGACGATGACAACTGACGTCATTTCTAGGTCTGAGATTTACTAGAGACAACAACGTCACAAGTGAAAAAGACTTTTAGTTTTAATTCGTGAATAAAGCGCTTCGGAAAATTTCCGATAGCGACAGACTAGCTACGAGTACCTGGGACGCGGACGGGACGGGACGCGCGGGGACCTTAGGACAATCTCAGGACATTGACTACGACAAATAATAATTCCTTGCGTGAAAGGTACGCTCGGACAATTCGGCTGAATCGCGGCCGCGTTTTGATCTATTAGACCGGGAGGGGAGATAGGTAAACCCTACGTCATCGACTACATGGATGAAACTACTTTTAAGTGATAATGGGCATCTAGAAAACCTTAAAAAAGCTGGTCTGCCGGTGCGCCTCTTGGCAGGAGCCGCGCAGTCATGGAAATAGTCAGCGATTTTTTTGGTCTAAATTACGTCATCGACTACACGAACGGGAATGGTCTCATATGATAAAGGTCGATTAGAAAATGAGAAAAAAGCAGGTCTGCCAACCGGCAGCCTGGCAAGTTCGGAGGCAGTCGGCGTCAAAGTGGGGAAAAAATTGGTCGATTTTACGTCATCGACTACACGAATGAAACCAATGAATAACTATAGTCCAGATCATTCCATATAAGAATTTCGCGGTCTGCCGACCAGCAGCCTGGCAAATTTTTGTGAAGGATTTTTTTAAGTTTTTTTTTTTTTTTTTTTTTTTATCTTTATTATTATTTTTATTTCACTATATTTTTAAAAACTTTGAATGACATATTTTAAAAAAATAATCGAAAAATATAAAAAAAAATAATTTAAGAGTTCCCAGTGTACCCATACGTCAGGCGAGCCTTTAGACGCCAAACCACTTACGAAACCTGCCGCGGTGCCCCTCACCGCTGTCGCGTGTTAATATTTTTGTACAAATTTATAATAATAATAGTCATTTTAAGATTGCCTAATAGTCCATAGTAGTTGGAAGTTCGAACAACCAACCCACCGTCGCCGTAAGAGCTGCGTTCGTCCGAAAAACGACGGAAATTTCCGAACTACGTCCGTTTCATATCGGTTTCGCTTGCCCTGCTGCATCGATTACATCGAATACGAGATCGGAACTAACGAAAACCTGTAATCTAAATCATCCCATTTATGACTTCTTTCATTTGCCGACCAGCAGCCTCTCAGTTTTTTGTGTACGATCTTTTAAAGTTTTAATTTTTTTATAAATTAAATTTTATTTCTTTTCAATATCTTTATTATTATTTTTATTTTAATATGGTTTTAAAAACTTAGAATGCAAGATTTTAAACAAAATAAGTTGTAATCATAAAAAAATAAATTTTGAGTGTTCCGAGTGTACCCATCGGACGGGAGAGCCTTTCGACGTGGAACAACTTACTGGAAACTGGCCGCGGAGCCCTTCGCCGTCAACGCGTGCCCATATTATTAAACCAATTTATAATAATGTAAGTCTTTTTAAGATAACCTAATAGTTCACAGTGGTTGAAAGTTCGAAGAACCACCGCACCGTCACCATAAGAGCTGCGTTCGTACGAAAAACGATGGAAATTTCCGAACCCCGTCCGTTTCATATCGGTTTCGCTTGCCCTGCTGCATCGATTACATCGAATACAAGATCGAAACTAACGAAAACCTGTAGTCTAGATTATTCCATTTATGAATTCCTTGGTCTGCCGACCAGCAGCCTGGCTGTTTTTGTGTAGGATCTTTTTAATTTTTTTTTTTTTTTAATTAAAATAAAATATTTTCAATATCTTTATTATCATTTTTATTTGAATATGGTTTTAAAAACTTAGAATGCAAGATTTTAAATAAAAGAGGTTGTAATCATAAAAAAATAAATTTTGAGTGTTCCGATTGTACCCATCGGACGGGGGAGCCTTTCGACGCGAAACAACTTACTGGAAACTGGCCAAGGAGTCCTTCGCCGCCAACGCGTGCCCATATTATTAAACAAATTTATCATAATAATAGTCTTTTTAAGATAATCTA
This sequence comes from Limnephilus marmoratus, assembly GCA_917880885.1. NCBI lineage: Eukaryota > Metazoa > Arthropoda > Insecta > Trichoptera > Limnephilidae > Limnephilus > Limnephilus marmoratus. The sequence goes on from OU862934.1 coordinate 290,697, forward strand.
ATAGTCAATGGTGGTTGGAAGTTCGAACAATCACCGCACCGTTGCCATAAGAGCTGCGTTCGTACGAAAAACGACGGAAATTTCCGAACCCCGTCCGTTTCATATCGGTTTCGCTTGCCCTGCTGCATCGATTACAAGATCGGAACTAACGAAAACCTGTAGTCTAAATCATCTCATTTATGACTTCTTTCGTCTGCCGACCAGCAGCCTGTCAGTTTTTTTGTGTACGATCTTTTAAAGTTTTAAATTTTTTTTAATTAAAAAAAAAATATTTTTAATATCTTTATTATTATTTTTATTTGAATATAGTTTTAAAATCTTAGAATGCGAGATTTTAAATAAAATAAGTTGTAATCATAAAAATTGAGTGTTCTGATTGTACCCATCGGACGGGAGAGCCTTTCGACGCGAATCAACTTACTGGAAATTGGCCGCGGAGCCCTTCGCTGCCATTGCGTGCCCATATTATAGCCTGGTTGGTAGACTCGAAACACTTAAATTAATTTTTTTATCATTGCCACTTATTTTTATTTAATCTGGCATTCCAATTTTTTAAAACGATATTGAAATAAAAATAATAATAAATACAATGAAAATAATTTTAATAAAATTAAAAAAACTTTAGAAATCATACGTAAAAAACTGCCAGGCTGCTGGTCGGCAGATCAAGGAAGTCATGAATGCAATTGTCTAGACTACAGTTTTTCGTTAGTTTCGATCTTGAATTCGAAGTAATCGGTGCAACAGGGCAAGCGAAACCGATATGAAATGGACGGGGTTCGGAAACTTCAGTCGTTTTTCGGACGAACGCAGCTCTTACGACGACGGTGCGGTTGTTGTTCGACCACTATGGATTATTAGGTTATCTTAAAAAGACTTATATTATTATAAATTGGTTTAATAATATGGGCACGCGTTGACGGCGAAGGGCTCCGCGGCCAGTTTCCAGTAAGTTGTTTCACGTCGAAAGGCTCTCCCGTCCGATGGGTACACTCGGAACACTCAAAATTTATTTTTTTATGATTACAACTTATTTTATTTAAAATATTGCATTCTAAGTTTTTCAAACCATATTCAAATAAATATAATAATAACGATATTGAAAAAAAATAAAATTTAATTTAAAAAAAATTTAAAACTTTAAAAGATCGTACACAAAAAACTGACAGGCTGCTGGTCGGCAAACGAAAGAAGTCATAAATGGGATGATTTAGACTACAGGTTTTCATTAGTTTCGATCTTGTATTCGATGTAATCGATGCAGCAGGGCAAGCGAAACCGATATGAAACGGACGGGGTTCGGAAATTTCCGTCGTTTTTCGGACGAACGCAGCTCTTACGGCGACGGTGGGTTGGTTTTTCGAACTTCTAACTACTATGGACTATTAGGCAATCTTAAAAGGACTATTGTTATTATAAATTTGTACAAAAATATTAACACGCGACAGCGGTGAGGGGCACCGCGGCAGGTTTCGTAAGTGGTTTGGCGTCTAAAGGCTCGCCTGACGGATGGGTACACTAAGAACTCTTAAATTATTTTTTTTTATATTTTTCGATTATTTTTTTAAAATATGGCATTCAAAGTTTTTAAAAATATTGTGAAATAAAAATTATAATAAAGATAAACGAAAAATTTTAAAAATAAAAAAAAAGCTTAAAAAAATCGTACACAAAAATTTGCCAGGCTGCTGGTCGGCAGACCGCGAAATTCTTATATGGAATGATCTGGACTATAGTTATTCATTGGTTTCATTCGTGTAGTCGATGACGTAAAATCGACCAATTTTTTCCCCACTTTGACGCCGGCTGCCTCCGAACTTGCCAGGCTGCCGGTTGGCAGACCTGCTTTTTTCTCATTTTCTAATCGACCTTTATCATATGAGACCATTCCCGTTCATGTAGTCGATGACGTAATTTAGACCAAAAAAATCGCTGACTATTTCCATGACTGCGCGGCTCCTGCCAAGAGGCGCACCGGCAGACCAGCTTTTTTAAGGTTTTTTAGATGCCCATTATCACTTAAAAGTAGTTTCATCCGTGTAGTCGATGACGTAGGGTTAACCTATCTCCCCTCCCGGTCTATATGGGTTTTTAGAACGGCGGCCGGCGGGCGGCGGTAGCGGGATACGAGTCGTTCACAATACCGTCGACAACTTCGCGGCGCGCCGCCCATTGAATAATATTTAAATACGGTATTTAATATATTTTAAAAATACCTATGAAACATTATAATATTTAAATCGTTTACGGAACACATTATTCATTGAAATAATTTAACAGTAAAATAAATGGAAATTAAACATTTATGTTGCCGTTAAAAATCGTACGATACAAGGCCAAAGGTAAGGAATGAAGAATCAATTCCTTTTGAAATTGAGAATCAGATCAAGTGTGTCACAAAATTGAATTTATTCATTTAATTCGGTCATTCAATTTTGCCCATGTCTACCAAGTAGTACTCGTACCTATCCCTTTTTGACGGTGTATGGCCAATCATGGATCAATCAGTGTGTTAATGAAGCCAGAGCAATAAACCACAAATTGATCTCTCAGTGCGATTTATTAACTCAAATAAGAAATCCATAATACCAATCTTGACTCTTTGCGTTTCGAAAGTCTATATGGAAACATCTTTAGAATCTTGAAGCTAAACTTCTGACTAAACGTTTTGGACAAAAAAGAGGTCGATTTAATGAACAATTATTATTAAGTGAGTCAGATCTGAAATGTTAATTAATATCTATGATTGCAAACTATATTTCAATTGTATTTTCCCTAAGTAACCTGACACTTCAATTTGGGAGGCGGGAATGGGTACCGCCGCCCCGGGAACCTTTATTGGATAACCAACACCTCTGCCATAGGTCACCCCAAGTGGTTCGCTACGTTTGGTGATTTAGCAGGGGTGCCCGGGTTCATGGGGTGAGGTTTGTCTAGGTCTTGGAGGTGGATGACCACGACATACTGAACCCTAGATTCCTACCCACCCCTTAAACCCTTTTCCTTCCCAGAACTCTACTCTCCTTCCCTTCCTTAAAAAAAAACCCTCCACTCAGCATCCCCAAAGATGACATAGGCCCTGAGGGAAATTATTTTCCTCAGGGCCTCCTTCCTGTGTGGAGCTCATGTAAAAAAAAAACTTATTTCACTGCATGCCAATGTAGAGGCTGTAGTAATTAGTTACCTTCCTGTTTCTTTAACCACCATGCATTATTTGGGTTGACGTTGAAGGAGTTCAAGAAGGAGTCAACAGATGGAGTAATATGATTATAAAGAAAAACGTGAACTGGAAAATGAGTCAGATTAATAAAACACTAATAGTGTTCAAGTCTTAAAATGATTAAGTTTTTGTCTTCACACTTCTTCAACCCATTATTATGTGGCCAATCTCGTTCTTCCTAGAACCACCTACTTAGTGCACTGCATTCATCTATAAAAAAATGTACTTTAAGTTTTTAATTTGGTCTTTTCTTACATCGGTAAATCACTAGCGGAACTAGATTTCTCAATAGAGGAGATTCTACAGAAGTGCTGATGCTCTATTTAGATTTAGAGACATGGTCCTACACCAATCCCATCCACAGAATCAATCAACTTTGAACATTCAAATTTTCAAAATTAAATTTGCCATTACACATTTTTGAAGAATTATTACATTTTTTTACAAATCGCAGCCATATTTAACGGACGTGACTACACAAAACCACAACGAGAATTTCATATGATTTGACCTTGTTAAGATGTTAAGTTAATTTCTTCAAACTGAGTGAAGCCGACTTGAAATACATTATCCCCGGCTCCACTAATTGGGGGGTTCTGAGAAGAACGAGATTGGCCACATAATGATGGATTAAAGAAGTGTGAAGACAAAAATTAAATCATTTTAACCTATCCGTAGCAGTCGACCACTCTCACATGTCATGCATGCTGGGTGCTCTGTTCGTTTTTTCTTGTTTTACTAAAATGTTTCTTCGTAAAATTATGCACACATACTTCTGAACTGTGAAATATTAGGACAGAAATAATTAAAATATGTGTTTTACAATAATCATCTATTTACTGAACATACATATTTAACGTTTCCCTAATTGGTAAACTTGTTTCAAAACGTTCCCACAGTTTTCTCTTGAAGATAAGAAACAGAAGAAGGTTACATATCCAAAGAAAGTAATGTTAAAGTCTTAACATCCCATTAAACGCAGATAGGTACCGATGGAAGGGGAACTCTGGGATTCATTAGTGATAATAAAGAACTACAAAACAACATAATGTTACTTCCCTTTCGAGCGTTCGCGTTAATATGTAATTGAAATACGCATCCGTCGTGGGATTTCTAATCATCCGATTTGGTAATTTCTCGCCCTCATTAAAAACATTATACCTCTTTATACATATCAATGTATACCTCCGAATTTTTATATTGATGCATAAACTGCTTATAGTGTTAGAGTCATTCAATGACACCGATGTTCAACTGCATTATACGATCAAAATTAGAATACGCTTCTGCTGTTTGGGCCCCATACCAGAAAAAATACATAGATTTATTGGAACAAATCCAAAAAAAAATTCTACGGTATGAGAATGCATGGTGAATACCCGCGATTTATGCATCATATGAATTTGCTATCTGAAACGCGCTTCGAAAGTCTCTAATCTAGAAGGAATAGAACCCTAACAGTAACAGCTTTCAAAATAATGAACTATTACATTGACAGCCCATACCCCTTAGAATGCTATAAATTGTTCCTACCGAACAATTACTGCCAAGGTCACCACCACGACTTGCTCTGTATCCCACATGGCAGAACAGATGTTCTGGCCCAGCACAGCATGACAAGAGGTATGGTACTGCTAAATGATATCTGTAGGTCCCTTGCATTTTCAACATTAGTCTTGAACGTTTCAGAGTAATTTTAGGCAAGAGCTCTAAAATATGTATTATTGTAATTTTATTTACACAATAATGTATTTATGTTGTATGTACAATGTACCTACATGTACATAATCCAATATAATATTATATGTGTATTGTAATAGGATTATATTAATCTGTAATGCACATATTCCTAAACCTTTTACCCATATTTTTAGGTTTCATAAAAAAAAGAATAAATCGTTAAATTTATAAACGCATGATTTATTCGTATTATTTACTTTAAAATTGACGTACGAATTTGGAGAAAAAAATTCTACAACTTTTATATTATATTGTCTATAGCCAAGTTGATAATCACAGATATAAATTCAAAATAAAAAATGCATTTTATTATGTAACACGGGATCAATGATTTGTAGGAAAAATTATTTCAATAATTTCGGTTCGCGAAATGTCAAAAACAAATAATTCAGAAGATATGCGAGACACGTCTTATTGAAAAGTGAAAATACTTATCTTGTGATTAATCGAAGTACACGACGCGCATGAACTTTTGAAAAAATCTGATAAATGTTTTGAAATTGACCACATTTGGCCAGCGAACTCTCGAGGGTGTTTGCAAATTGACCAAAATGTGGCCAAAAACGCTCCAGTTGTTAGTCTTTCGCTTGGGATTACAGTAACCAACCATCTCATCAAGCAGAGCAGGAGTACAGAGTTCTGGAAGTTAGCTGAACCAACCATAGCAGCATTCAGTAATACAATGGGAGTTGAAATTAAACTATTTATCATCCCTTAAATACAATTCAGCCCCAACGGAATAAACAGAAGAAAGTAATATTAATTTAATACGTCTTGGAATTTACGTTGCTTTTAGGTTTCTTTTATTCTATTGTAGGTAGGTATTACATTTCACAAATTTAAACGCATTTATCTTTGTCATACTGATCATCTCAACAACGTAACAATGTGTTTTATTCTGTTTGGAAAATACACATAGCAAAGTATTCACCCTGATTAAAACCGCGAATCGGAATGAATGAAGCGATTTTTTCTTTGATATGGATTACGTAAACTTATTTTCAACACACTTCAAGTCAAGTTTCTCAAAATATATTTAAAACTGCCTCCACTGCAAGGGGTGTATTAAAACTACCCTTCTCCCCTTCTCTTTGAATATCAGGCAACCCTAACTTCCAACATCTTTCATAGTCTAGACGGGGTGATTAGACACACGGATGAGAGGATTGCCAAAGAGAAAGGAAGACAGCAATGGGGGTGACAGCAGAAGTACAAAGTCAAATTACAGCAGTGTTTTGTTCGCACCACCCGGTACGGAGATTGTTTTCCTGAACACGATGTCGTCAGAAGCTTTAGCAGGTAGTTATATATTTGTTTCACACGACGAAAGCTTTGCGTTTTCATCAGAGGTGATTATGAAGAGTGGTTCAATAAGAAGTTCGCAATTATTCAGAGAAGGTACAAGGAGTCATCAGTCCTAGATTATAGAAAAGGCGTATTAAAGTTTTTTTGAAAAGAAAGCATACTTTACCGAAGTTTCAGAGGATCAATGGAGGGCCTTACCTGGAACAACAAGAAAATTCATACATTAGTTTTAGTGACCATATCAACAGTACGCCTAACACCAACACAACATACAGATACGAAAATCACTGACAAGTTCTTTATTATACACATAACCAGAGAATAAACCATTTCACCCTTATTTAAAAAATTAAACTCCAAATAATGTTGTTACCGCATCGTTTTGCCGAAGTAACGATGAAATTATTTTGTGCTATGCATAAAAATCTTGTCTAAACGTTAGTTTATAAATTAAAAAATAATAATTATGAAATTATTTCACTGTTTACTGAACCGACAAAAACAAAAGTATGAATATTGAACAATCCCTGTGAATATCTGGAAATAATGAAAACTTCTCGAATTAGTAAAACCCCACCCATTGATTACAGTATTATGCTGTTGAAATGAGATCCCTGAGACGTATGTGTGGTAAAACAATGTATGATCGTGTGAGAAATGTGGATATCCGCAAAGAATGTAAGGCTGATGTAAGCATAATGAGTAAGATTAAGAAAGGGACCCTCAGATGGTTTGAGCATGTAGAGCGAATGAACGAAGAAAGTAGTGTAAGAAGAATATACGATGCGAATGTGAATGGTAGAAGAAGTCGGGGACGCCCGAGGAAGACATGGCACGATCAAGTGAATCAAATACTTGAGTCGGGCCATGTCAAAAGTCAGAATAATAGAAGAGAATGTATGAGACGATGTATGAATGTGAGTGAGGCAAAAAGTGTGTGCCAAGACCGAGTTGTTTGGCGGTCCGTCCTCTCTGCCTACCCCTGCGGGGAAACGGCGTGATGGTTAGTTAGTTAGTTAGTTAGTTAAGAACAAGGGATTTAATTTTCAACAAAGGGTTATTTATGGGAGCATTTGGATTGGTACATCATAGGGTGTTCCACAGAACAAATAATGTTTAAAATTGTGAAAAAGTTAAAATGTTTGCTTTTTATCGTGTCTTAAAAGTATCGTGTAAAAAAATTGTTTAAAGTAATTTTTTTTACATTAACTCCATACAGGAGGCCCTGACATCTTTGGGGATGCTTTGTGGAGGGTCTTTTTTGTGGAAAGGAAGGAGTGAACTTGGGTCTTGGAGAGGCCTACCTTGTGGGAGGGAGGAAACACAAAGGCCGGCAATCGTTCCAGAGCCGAGCTGTTGAACTCAAACGAGTCGGAGAAACGACCCGTTCTCATGTGACAAATGGCAATTATCAAAAAATAATTGGCGCGGAATCAGTGACGTTAGTTCCTCGAAGCATTTTCCATTGAAATATCGGTAGACGAGGACAGCATTCCCTGCGTGGCGGGGCGGTTCGTTAGATTTTGGTTGAGGGAGACCTTTTGATCTCTCTAGGTGGATTATTTTGACCAATGGCTTTGCCAGTATGAGGGATGGAATCATACCTCCATCGTTCCTGGACACATTGACTCCCAGATTCCTACCCGCCCATCATATCTTTTCCTTCTCAGAAATTCCTCTCCTACCTTTCCCTAAAACGACCCTTGAGACAAAATCCCTAAAGATGACATAGGCCCTGAGGGATTTTTTTTCCTCAGTGCCTCTTGTGTGGAGCTAATGTAAAAAAAATAAAACGAACGTTTAACTTAGCTCTTACAATATAAGTATCAATATTTCGAAAACAAGCATTTTATTACTCTCCTGAACAACTCTCGACATTTTCTAAATGGATTTCGTTGATTATTTCCTAAATAATTCGTTTACTTGTAATTATCACTTGGCTACTAGACAAGAATGTATTGAAGAGGAAAAGGAGGGAGAAGAGGTAAAAGAAAGTTGAGGACACACAAAGAAAATTAGATTACTAAATTATTTTAATTTCGTCTCACAGCCTCCTCATATGAATATGAAATTATATCTTCAATTTCAAAACACCTTCATTGAAAATATTGTATAACGCGTGAGATTCACTGAATCCAGAGCTAAATGAATTTATTTGGTATAAGCAGATTTACGTGGTTGTTAACATCGTTAAAATCTACAGATGCTGTCAGTTTCTATGAGATCTTCATTTCATACAAAGGGTAGATGACAAAAAGTTTCAGAGCAACCTAATATGCGCTTAATGAGGCTTCGAGGAGGCTACAGTATAACTATTGGAATGGGTGTGTAGGAAAACGTGTGGAGAGGTATATCTACCAATAGAATGTGCCTGAATTAATAGATACATAATCCCCGCACTTCACCGTGGAATCCTTAAGAAGTGTCAATCATTTTATTAAAAATATTAGATATTAAATGAAAGAACACACTTTGTAAAACACCACTATTTATTATAATTGATATTTAAAAGCCACCAAGGTTTCGCTCGATCTCGAGCTTCATCAGGGCTATTATAACAACTAAAGATAATTATCTACAGACATACATATATAAAAGACATTAACAGGATGAGTGAAAGAGCTAGCAATATTATAGGCAACACCCTATTGGTGACAGAAAGTGAAGCAAATTGACAAGAGGGAGACAACAATAATTAAAGGATGAGTAAGTAAAGGGGGGGAGGGAGAGGGAGGGAGTTGTTTAAGAAGAGTTTAGCGGAATAAATTAAAAATGGGACTATCAGATAAATTGATTTGGTTATTAATAATATTTGATTTATTATTAACGGCTTTTTTTATTTCGAGGGCTTCTAGATTGTTTAACCTAATTCCGATTCCATTTTTATGTAATATTTTAGTCCCGGAGGTTTTATCGAATGAGTGGTTAGTTTCTAGTAGATGGTTTGCAAATTCTGAAAAAGCATTATTGGTTGGGCGTTTACACAATCATAGCTACACTTACCTACATACATCTACATATTATAACATAGACTCTGTGCTTGTAGCTTGATTGTCACATGTATCCCATCCCTAGTCCTTCCCAATCCAATCCCATCCCTACGTTGCTATGAACCGTTACCATAACAAAATCAGTGTGTCGTCAATCGAACCTCGCGTAAGCATACAATTTTACGCTCCCGCATTTTATACCCGCATGTGAAAGCAAAAATACCGCAATTATTAACTGTACAACTGAATGAACAAAGCCATGAGACCAGAGAAGTGCCACAAGGTTCCTCAGTAAGTCCTTTCCTTCCTTATGTGCATTCATTCTATTTGTGCAGTGGTCTAACATACACTCAAAAACACACCCGCAAGGTCCTTCGACAAACGCATTCATTCGCACCACACACATAAAACACTTCTCGCAAAATCATTCATGGCCCAAACGAGCCGGAGATATAAACCATTTTAAAATATATCTTAAAAACTTTAAAAGTGTATTAAGATCAACCGCATTTTAATTATTACACGCATTATTTATGTTCTATAGCCATTTTGTCATTTGAATTATTTGTTATTTTTGCTAGTTGCCAAAACAATTGATTTCTTTGACAATCAACAAGTCAATTTGATTTGAATTTTCGAATTTATTTTAAAATACATAATAGTACTGTCTAGACTAGTAGTGTCTTGCGATTATATTAACCGCTGTAAGTGGGTACGTGGGTACTCAGGTACGTAGTAGGTACTTCGATACACAACTTGTATTATAATCCAATTCGATCGTCACATATTGATTACGCATAATTTAATACATTTTAATTCAGTGCTATTAACCCCTTACGGTTGTCAGGGTCAAATTTACCCAACTGTTAACCCCTAATAGTTGTCGGGGTCAACGTGGACCGCACTTAATATTGCGTGTAAATTAAATATTTAATTTAATCGTTTCAAATAAACATTATAAGTATATTCTTGGACTGTATTATTGTTACATTTAATAATTAATCAGAACAAGAAGATGTCTACAACCGCACCGTCTGGTTCATCGTCACGGGATGACAGACGTCTGAAAAGACTAAACGCGAAGCTAGCTTCTAGTTTTGCGACATTACAGTCAGTTTTTGACAAAATAAAGACATCGTCTGATAGTGCTACAAATCGTCAAGCATTTTTATCGGGCGCTGGGACCGTAGAAAGAATTCGTTCGGAATTCATTACGATTCTAGACGAAAAAGTCGACTGTGAATTGGAAATTAATCCAGAAGCAGTCGCCGAGTACACTCAACTGAACGCATTTGAGGAAATGTATGGCGTCATTAAATTTACCGAGTCAAGCAGGTTGTCAAATCCCGTAGAAAAACCGCATCGTACTATTAAATTACCGCCACTAGAAATTTTATGCTTTGACGGAAATCTGGAAAATTGGCCTCAATTTTATGAGACCTATGTCTCTGTTATTCATTCAAATAGTTTTTTTTTATTTTTTTTTATTTATTAGAGATAATATATTACAAAATTATTACACAAAATTTATAATACATTACTCCCAATGAGTTTAATAAAACTCATTTCGGGAAGGACAACATTATACATCTAAAGGAAAATTATTTTTACATAAGAACACGGAAATCAATGAACAATACATAGATTTTTAAATGGACTAGACACACTTGATACAGGTAATTGAAGAATATACAAGAGTTACAAAGGGAGACAGCTAAATTCGTCACTGGTTAATAAAGTTACTGAGAAAATATCCTTTTAGAGCCTTTGCCAATATTTTTTTGTTTGATTCTGGTAGTTCATTGGACAATTCTGAAAAGATGCAATATCTCATGTCCAAGTTGACGGGAAAGGCATTAACTATTTGTAAGACGATCACACCCATCGGTACAAATTACCAGGTGATCTGGAATGCCTTATGTAATAAATATAACGATCATCGCATTCTCGCAGAATTATACTTTGACCGGTTATTAAAAATGCCTGTAGTTAATTCGGTCACGCCCTCTTCCTTAGAACATTTTGCAGACACATATTCGACAAACATCGCCGCACTGAAACAGTTGGAAATTAAAGATCTCGCAGAATTTATATTACTACATCTGGGTCTTAAAAGCCTTGATATAGAGACAGTAAAAGCTTTCGAATCTTCTATTCGAGACAATGAAAGTTTTCCATCAAGCTCAGAATTAATTGAATTTGTAAGAGTACAGCAAAGAATACTTACTCGTGCGCAAGTTACGCAAGCATCATCCACCCGTCTCAATTCAAATGTCGAGAAAAGTGACAATCACTTCACTGACATTTGTTTTTGTTGTCAAAAGGGATCGCACCTTTTATATCAATGTTCTAAGTTTATTAGTCTAGAACCACGCGATCGATTTAATTTCATTAAGTCATCCAATACGCAAGTTTGTATGAACTGCCTTAGTACTAGGCACAACACAAGATCATGCAAATCAAAGAGCACATGTAAATCATGCGCTCTCAATCACCATACTTTATTGCATTTCAAGCAAACTGATATGCAAAAACCACAGTCAGACCCAATACCATTTTCCACGTTACAAACAGATAGCGATAATAATATTTCAGGGACTCCGAATCCCGTATCGCTGTGTGTGACAAACTCGTACTTTCGTGAAAATACAACGGTACTTTTGGGAACCGCCGTTTGTCTAATTCGAGATCTTAAGGGTAAGGTACAGACAATACGTGCGCTAATCGATAGCGGCTCCCAAAGGAACATTGTTACCCGTAAATGCTGTTCACGTTTGAATCTTACGGTACAATCATCTCCCAGCACTTATGTCACGGGAATAGGTGACGTAAGAAATCTAACAAAAGGAATGACTTGCCTCAAACTGTTCTCCCAATATAACGATGCTCACTCGTATACGATTCAACCGTTTGTAGTAGAAAATATCACTAGCGAACTGCCTACCGTTAATATAAACCGCGCTTCATTATCGTATCTCGACAATTTACCCTTAGCAGATAAAACTTTCTATATGACGGGTGAGATTGATATTATTTTGGGATGTGACATTTTTGCTCGCATTTTAAAGGCTAACATAATATCAGGTCCCCCTGGTCAGCCGTTTGCAATTGAAACTACTTTAGGGTATTTAATCATAGGCACTGCTCCGACGATGATTGAAACCCCAAGTAACTGCGACACGCAATCATTTTGTACGTTCGCAGAAAACAAGGATTTTTCTCTTCCACCTTTTTTTGAATTGGAAGACATTCCGGACGAGAAGTTTTTAACGCCTGATGAACAAGAATGTGAGAAACAATTCAAACTCACAACTTCTCGTGACACGACAGGTAGTTATATCGTCGCGTTACCGTTTCGAAAAGGTCCGTCTGTCCTTGGCGCATCGTTGCCGGCAGCCGAGCAGAGGTACCAATCTCTCGAAGGCCGCTTAAAATCCAAACCCGCCATAAAAATTGAATATGACAATATATTGCGCGAATACCTTCAGAAAGGTTACATTTTCCCAGTTGACAATTCTGATTTACCGCATTACGTAATCCCGCATCATATCGTAGTTCGCGAAGATAAATTGACAAACAAAATGCGGATGGTGCTGGACGCAATTATGAAATCCGATTCTGGTTATTCGCTTAATGATATCCTATACACCGGTAATAATTTACAAGGTGATCTGTTTCGCATTATCCTCAATTTTCAACTATTCGCCGCGAAAGGATTCGATTTTGTAAAATTCTCCGGTAACTCTCCAAACTTTTTGTCCACGATTCCTTTAGATCGCCGTGTCAAGGAACATGTGGAATTTAATCTCGATGAAAACCTAAAAATACTAGGTCTTCATTGGATCCCCGCTTCTGATAATTTTATATTTGTTGTAAACTCTGATGAAAGAGCTTGCATCAAACGAAACATCCTATCGACGATTGTTCGTCTTTGGGATTTGATGGGTTTCGTCTCACTGGTTTTTTTATTAGCTAAACTTATAATTAAATCTCTATGGGAATACAACCTGGATTGGGACGATCCTCCTCCTGACACCGTTGTCACGCTTTGGCGTCAGCTTGAAAAGGAATTGCCATTATTGCAATTTATTAAAATTCCTCGCCTTTTAGGTGTCGAATACCAATATGTATTAACACTTATCGGGTTTTCTGAAGTATTCGAACGCGCATTTGGAAGCATTATATACTTACATGTTTACTGTCCAAATACTAACAAAAACACAATTGGCTTATTATGCGCCAAATCTAAGGTCGCTCCTGCGAAGACGATTTCACTTGCGCGTCTAGAATTATGTGGAGCGATGGTACTTGCCCAATTAATGCGTAAGGTCAGTAATACCTACGCATCAAATTCGATAGTTCATACAACTTTAGCTTTTTGTGACAGCACAGTTGCGCTAGCATGGATAAATTCACTGCCCGCTAAATGGCAGCCCTTCATTGCTAACCGCGTATCACAAACTATACGTGCTTTAAAATTAATCCCAACCGCAATTCCCAATAATGGGAGATTTACCCGCATACCGCATACTCTTTAACCTCATACCGCATACCCCTTACCTCAAACCGCATACCGCATACCGCAAACCGCATACCGCATGCCGCATACCGCATTCCGCGTATCGCATACCGCATACCGCATTACGCATACCGCAAATCATAAACCGCAGGACAGTGGTAAAACTTTACCCTTTACCTTCGCAATAACATAGTCCGTTGACTTGGCCATCAGATATTGCATCTATGGCCCTTCTTTTAGCTTTAAGTCTCACCAATTTTTAAATTTTGTTTATAAAGTGATACTTAATGCACTCTTATGGTTTATGGAAGTGGATTCTTTCATCCCCTTCCAGGCGGGGGGCATGGTTGGGCGTTTACACAATCATAGCTACACTTACCTACATACATCTACATATTATAACATAGACTCTGTGCTTGTAGCTTGATTGTCACATGTATCCCATCCCTAGTCCTTCCCAATCCAATCCCATCCCTACGTTGCTATGAACCGTTACCATAACAAAATCAGTGTGTCGTCAATCGAACCTCGCGTAAGCATACAATTTTACGCTCCCGCATTTTATACCCGCATGTGAAAGCAAAAATACCGCAATTATTAACTGTACAACTGAATGAACAAAGCCATGAGACCAGAGAAGTGCCACAAGGTTCCTCAGTAAGTCCTTTCCTTCCTTATGTGCATTCATTCTATTTGTGCAGTGGTCTAACATACACTCAAAAACACACCCGCAAGGTCCTTCGACAAACGCATTCATTCGCACCACACACATAAAACACTTCTCGCAAAATCATTCAATTATTATTTAAACATCTTAGATATTCTTTAATTCTTATGTTTACATTTTGGGCCGTTTTTCCAATGTAAAATGCAGAACAATCATTACAATTTAGTTTATATACGCCAGAGTGGCTAAATTTATCATCAATATCTTTAGTGTTAATTAAATATTTACCTAAGTTGTTATTAGTGTAAAAAGCGGGTTTTATTTCCGGAGGGAATTTTTTTACGCTTAACGAGCTATCACCATGAAGAATATCTAGACCACCAAGAAGCTATCACCATGAAGAATATACGTAATAAGTTAAAAAACGACAATTTAATCTTGACGAAAGCTGACAAAGGCAACACTGTTATCATATTAAACAAAAGTGATTACAACTCAAAAATTGAAGATTTCATCAAAAATGATATGTTTAGTGTTTTACCAACTGACCCTACAGTAAAATATTTAGATAATGTAAAATGTGCCCTAAAAAATTGTAAAAACTCTATTTTTCACGATGAGTCATATCACCAAACAAAGTTTCTCACATAAAATCCCAAACCACCAAAACTGTACGGATTTCTCAAAATACATAAAATTAATTGCCCCATCCGACCTGTGGTCTCGTGTAATTCCCCTAATTTTAAATTGTCTTCTTTTATAACAAAGATATTTAATGATACCAATGTGTTTTCCCCAAAGTATACCATCAAAAATTCATTAGCATTGATTGACGAACTGAAGGACCTGGTTCTTCCCGCTAACTGCAAATTAGTATCATTCGATGTAGTCAATTTATTTCCTAATGTTCCCATCACTGAAAGTAAAACCCTTATATCCAATTTACTTAATAATTCACACTTAACTAAAGATCTAGCTAATGACATGTCGCGTCTTTTTAATGTTTGTTTGAACCAAAATTATTTTCAATATAATAATATTATTTATCAACAAAAGGATGGCTTGGCCATTGGGGCTCCTACGAGTCCTCTTATCGTCGACATTTTTATGGATAATTTAGAAAATAATATTTTTGCTTCTAAATCACCTCTCTTAAAAAATATTTTATTCTGTGCATTTGGACAGGTACCGACAGGCAACTAAACTCTTTTCTTAAAATAATAAATTCCTTTCACAAACAAATTCAATTTACTTTAGAAATAGGTATTAACTCAACCTTGAATTTCCTAGACCTAACTTTAAGTATCACTAATAATAAAATTGATTTCGATATATACCGTAAACCTACCTATACTGATACTACCATTCATAATTCATCCAACCACCCCATATCCCACAAACATTCTGCCTTCCACTCCATGATACATCGATTGATTACAGTACCATTAAATAATAATAACTTTAATAAGGATTTATCCATAATTAAACAAATCGCTATAAATAATGGGTATGAGACAAAACTAGTAGACAATATTCTTAATAAAAAGTTGAAACAAGTATCATCAAATAAATTTCTTTTTAATAATCCTAATAATAATATAAATACTAATCACCAATTCCAATGGCGTAGAGTACTGTTTACGAATAACTTTTCTTCGTTAAGCGTAAAAAAATTCCCTCCGGAAATAAAACCCGCCTTTTACACTAATAACAACTTAGGTAAATATTTAATTAACACTAAAGATATTGATGATAAATTTAGCCACTCTGGCGTATATAAACTAAATTGTAATGATTGTTCTGCATTTTACATTGGAAAAACGGCCCGAAATGTAAACATAAGAATTAAAGAACATCTAAGATGTTTAAATAGTAATGCTTTTTCAGAATTTGCAAACCATCTACTAGAAACTAACCACTCATTCGATAAAACCTCCGGAACTATAATATTACATAAAAATGGAATCGGAATTAGGTTAAACAATCTAGAAGCCCTCGAAATAAAAAAAGCCGTTAATAATAAATCAAATATTATTAATAACCAAATCAATTTATCTGATAGTCCCATTTTTAATTTATTCCGCTAAACTCTTCTTAAACAACTCCCTCCCTCTCCCTCCCCCCCTTTACTTACTCATCCTTTAATTATTGTTGTCTCTCTCTTGTCAATTTGCTTCACTTTCTGTCACCAATAGGGTGTTGCCTATAATATTGCTAGCTCTTTCACTCATCCTGTTAATGTCTTTTATATATGTATGTCTGTAGATAATTATCTTTAGTTGTTATAATAGCCCTGATGAAGCTCGAGATCGAGCGAAACCTGGTTGGCTTTTAAATATCAATTATAATAAATAGTGGTGTTTTACAAAGTGTGTTCTTTCATTTAATATATAATGTCACACCACAAAGTGTTTGCTTCCTTCGATAAAAAAAAATATTAGAGTTTTTTCGTTATATTCTCACACAAAGCAGACACTTTTAGAGGCACTCAAATATGTAGGTATTTTAAAGTATTTTCGCAGAATTTCACCAAGAATGGAGGAGCAGGCAGTTCCTCTACGGAATGTTCCGACGACAGTTGGCAGTTGACAGCTGACAGATTATGACAGACAGGCGAAGATTCATGTGACGCTAGTGGGCTATGTACTATAAAAATACTCATTAATAAGAAAGAAAAAAATTACGACTAATTCGACTTAGCTTAGTTTTGCTTCAAATATAGCTTTGGTCACGTCATCTTGTTCAGAGATCCAAGTTTCATTAAAGAGTTTCCGACTAGTTTCGTTTGATTTAACATGCTATCCGGCTCGAAGGACCATAATATGTGTAAACCAGGGAAAACTAAGCGGGCAATCTACCCTTAAGAATATTGAAAGGAATTTAATCCACGGCGTCATTATATCAAAATTGTAATTGTAGCGGGTCAACCCGCAAATCATTTACTGGATAACCAACCCCCCTTCCATTTGGTGACTTAGCAGATGTGCCCGAGTTCATGGGGTGAGGTTTGTTTGGGAACGGCGCAGCGTTAGAAATAAAAATACCACACTTTGTACTTAAATGTAAAAGTTAACCACAAAACAATAAAATGTACACTTTTACGATACAGTGAATTTTCAAAACTTAGTTTGAATAAAATTTATTAGCCTTGGGAATTTTTTATTAATTATTTTGGCAAGAAACGAAAAAAAGTGAGGTCACTATGACGTTTATTATAAATTTGTCTATTATAATACGTACGTATTTTTCTTTTTTTAATCAGTAATTTAAGACAAGCCATTTTTTTATGTTTGCGTTCAAAATTTATCACTTTTCTGAAACAGTTTTTCGTTTTCGACTACGTTTAGAAATATTCCAATTATTTGGTTTTTATTACAAAGCGGAAATATTTTGACCTACTTACAAAATATGCCGGTGGCCTGAGGGTCTTAGAAAACTCCTTACATTTTTCAATCTTTAATCTCATCGCTTTCCTGGGAGATCACCTTTATTATCTCATTTCTATTTTAAACGTTATAGACATCCCCGATGATATCATTATCTGAAATTCCAAGGATATCAAATGTAAATACGGACCCTTTATTAAACAATTTTGATCAAAACCCTTCTCATACAAGCACGTTAAATAATATTCCTGAACAATAATACACAGAACATCTTACAAGGCGAATTGTTTACATGTGTAGACGTAGACTGTGTAGGCGTATATTAATATGTTCAGATGAAAATCTTTTAGTAGATGCTGGATATCTCTGCTTACCTCATCAGAGATATCCGAGGTTCTCTAAATAAATGGTCACGGAATTTAGTTTATAAATCATAACACTGATTGCTTGGTAGAGTTATATTTTATTTGACACCAGAAGTGAGATATTACAAGGATTGTATCCGCGACAATAATTTGCGTAATTAAAAAATAGCTTGCTGACAGGAAGAACGTTCGGACCGGAATAATCTGGAAGTTTTTTCCACCCGCGAGCTCAGTTCTGCTGTCTGCGCATTTTGCTGCGCAGGCAAGTGTTGCTAGAGTCTAGGTGACATTTTGCTCAAAATATAATAATAATCGCGGTGCCTACATACCTCCTCCCCAGCATTTTATGCGACAAACGCACATATGTAAAAAACTTAAAATTAAACAAAAATTACATATATAGTGTTCGATGCCCATTTGATTATTTTAAATTAACACAGTCGGACAAATTGGAATACTGGATCAACCAGTTTGTTGTAAGATCGAGAAAAAACCAAAAGTAATAAACTTTAACTATGTTTCTAAAAAATAATCGAGTGGGTTTGACAAACAATGCTGACTAAAGCAACCTAGTTTGAGTGTAATAAACACTTACTGTAAAAGTGATAAGTGTTAATTAAATTAATAAATTTTTATAAGTCTCATAAGCTACGGAAAGGGGAAACCACATCGTGCTAATACAAAAAACTACGGAAAGGGGAAACCACATCGTGCTAATACAAAAAAATATAACCTGTTGGCTAAGTTAAATTACTTCAAATCTATTAAAGATGAGTGACGTGTGTCTTCATTATAATCATACAACTAGGGATAAAAATTAATAAGTGAAAATTTTACACAACTTATAAGTCAAGATTACTTCAAATCTAATCAAGTGTGCATTATAAACATGTAACCAGAAATAAAAAAATAAATATGTGAAAACTTCACACAACTTATAAATCAAGAAAGAAAATACATAATGGGTATCACACTTCGTAGAGATATGGAAAGGGGGCAACCACGTCATATCTATATGAGGTGTGATATTCACTCCATAAGTAGAATGGTATCATATACTTAAGTACTTACAATTAATAAAGTTCATTTTTTATGTATAGAACATCAGGAAACGTATATAAATATATAAAAATATTAAACGTATATAAAAATAAGGTGAACTATATTAAGAAATGTGTTTAGACATATGTCCCGTAGATCGTGGGATATCATAATGAAAAGTTGTAACCTATGCAGATCAAAATCTATGTGTAACTAAAATTATATACATACATCATACATTAACTAGTATGGAATACTATACGCAATAGTTGGTATTATAATTAGGTCATGCATTTAAGTGCATCTAAAATTACATCATGCCTTTATTAGCATGGGAAAACGAATACAATATAGCTTGTATTATTTTTAGATCATATTATTTATTTGCGTCTAACATTACATTTTGAAAAAAAATTGAAAAGATTTTTCATGTTTTGACATTTTTATAAAAATAGATGAAAAAATTTTTTTTAATGCTTTAGCAGCTGTACATTTTTTGGTCTACGTCATACATTTATAAGTACGGAAAGAGTACAAAATTTACCTATAAATACATGATAACAATGTGCTTCACGTTTTGACAGGTGTGGGAAAGGTAAGCAGTCATCCCACACCTATCAAAATATGGTAATATAATAAGGAAATGGGGAAGGCAGTTCATTGTACCTTCTACACATATTTGAATTTTCATACTGAAAACGTATGGCAAAACTACATCATGTTTTCCCAGGTATTGTGGAATGATACATCACATACCTACAAAAACATGGAAAACACTCATCACACTTTTGTAAGTGTATGGAAAAACACATCATGCACTTAAAAAAGCGTGGAAACAACGAAACGAAACATATTACATGGTATTTTGTTATGTATAAATATACATGTTGACATCATGTTCTATGAACATGAGATTTTTTAAAAACAACCCTTCCTTAAGACAGGATTATTGAATATATCAATTATGACGATGGTTAAACAAACTTAGAGTTCAATTTTTATCAAAAATTGTAGTCTCTAATTATTTTCATTTTATAGTGAAAACATGTTCTATGAACATGGAGATTTAAAAATAACCCTTCCTTTTAAGACAAGGTTATCAAATATGTAAAAGAATAACATAGTTAAATAAACTATAGAGTTCCAACTTCCATCAAAAGTTGATGTCTCTAGTTATTTGTAGTTACAGTAATCTTTAAAAAAATACTACCAAAATTTATGTCAATAATGTGGATTTACTAATGAGATATATATCTGTGAATCGAATTTGGGAGTATATAGTGATTTTATATCGGAAAAAAAATTTATATGGAAAAACTATGTCTCTGTCAGCCTTTTTTCTAAAGAGCCTGATACCTGTCTGGAAAATGCACTCTTCTACCGAACCTTGTAGTAGTAATTTTGTCCGGGGTCTGTTCTGCGACAGGTTCTTCGATAGTCAACTTCTCTTCGGAAGGAACGAAGGCTGGTTTCAAGCGATCAATAGATACGCGCTTTGGTTTTCCGTTGATGATAATGACGTATGTCTTTTCGTTACGTTCTTCCACTTTGTAAGGTCCATCGTAAGGGAGTTGCAGCGATTTTCGTGCGGAATCAGTTCTCAGAAAAACGTGAGTAGAAGAAGGTAAATCCTTATGTATGAAAAACTTTCCTGAACCGTGATTACTGGCAGGAGTAGATTTTATATTTTCAAATCTTCTTTGTAGTCGACCGACGTAAGTATCTGGCTCTTCGCGAGGCGTAGGAGTGAAGAAATCACATGGTAACCTCAGCGTTCTACCATAGGTAAGTTCAGCAGGCGAGCATTTTAAATCATCACGAACTGTTGACCTCAATCCAAGTAGTATAATAGGGAGAGTCTCCAACCAGTTCGGGTCGCCGTTAGCCATAAGTGCCGACTTGAGGGTTCTATGCCACCTTTCTATCATGCCATTAGCTTGAGGGTGGTAGGCGGTTGTCCGCGTATGCTTGATTCCGAATTTTTCTGTGAGTTTCTTGAAAAGACATGACTCAAACTGACGTCCCTGGTCTGTCGTAATAGTTTCGGGGACACCATGCCTCGAAATCCAGTGAGTTGTCAGTGCTGTGGCGACTGTGTCTGCTGACATATTCTTTAAGGGGACTGCTTCGGGCCAGCGAGTGAATCTGTCAATCATGGTGAGCAGATATTGATAATCACTACAAGCGGGCAGGGGTCCAACCAAGTCGATGTGGACGTTCCGGAAACGGTCTTCAGGCAGAACATACGTGGCTCTTGGCGCGACTGTATGTCTGGAGATTTTGGCCTTTTGACAATTTATGCAATGTTTGACAAAGAACTTTATATCCTTCGCCATGTTGGGCCAAACAAATCTCAATTTAATACTGTTGACAGTCCCATTAATGCCTGGATGACAAACATTATGCACATTTTCCATGACCTCTTTTCTCATATTAGATGGTACGAAGGGTCTTACATGACCGGTAGAGATTTCACACCACAATGAAGAATTAGTTCCAGGAATCACCATTTGACGTAGAGAGAGAGAGGAGTCCTCAAGTGCCTTAGTAATTTCGTCGTCGTGACTCTGCTCTTGTCTCATTCTCTCATAGTCAATTGCAGAAGGGCTATTTATCTCTTCAATGCGAGAAAGAGTATCTGCAACTGTATTCTGGTGTCCGGAAATATGTTTGATGTTGGTGGTAAATTGAGATATATAATCTAGTTGTCTCTCTTGACGAGGAGAACTTGAGGCTCGTTTCTTGTTGAAAGCGAAAGTGATGGGCTTGTGGTCCGTGTAAATAGTAAAATTTCGACCTTCTAAGTTGCTCCTAAAATACTTTACTGCCTCGTAAACACCGGTTAATTCACGGTCAAACGTACTGTATTTACGCTGTGCCGGGGTAAATTTTCTTGAAAAAAATCCTAAAGGTTGCCAAGCTGTACCTTTATTTTGTTGCAATGATGCTCCCATAGCCAGGTTGGATGCGTCCACCATAACTGCTAATTCAGCGTTTGGGTCTGGATGTGCTAACAATGCGGCAGAAGCGAGATGTCGCTTGCATTGGTTAAAATCCTCCGTTAATTCCGGGGTACAAGTAAGGATACGTTTGTCATTCTTTTTATATCCAGAAATGCAATCAAAAAGTGTTGTTTGGGCGCTGATAGTGTTGGGTAAAAATCTTCTATAATAATTGAGCATTCCCAAAAAACGTCTTAATCCTTTGGCTGTTTTGGGGAGAGGAAAATCAATAATTGTTTTCACTTTCTCTTTAATTGGAGTCATCCCTTCCGGTGAAATGGTATGACCTAGAAAATTAACAGTCGGGAGTCCAAATTGACATTTTTTAATGTTAATTACCAATCCATTATCTGCTAATCTTTTAAATAGAATACCCAAATGTTTTTTATGCTCCTCTTCATTGCTGGAGGCTATAAGGATATCATCAAGATAAACAAAGCAAAAATCCAGATCTCTGGTTACGGCATGCATGAAACGCTGGAAGCTTTGGGCAGCGTTGGATAATCCAAATTGCATAGTCGTAAATTCAAAAAGGCCAAATGGTGTTATAATAGCCGTTTTGGGTATATCTTCTGGTTCCACAGGGATCTGGTAGTATGCCCTCAGCATATCTATTGTTGTGAAGATTTTTGCTTTTGCGAGTTTATGGGAGAAGTCCTGGAGCTGCGGAATGGGATATTTGTCGGGAATCGTTTTGGCGTTGAGACGACGATAATCACCGCACGGTCGCCATTCCCCATTAGGCTTCTTCACCATGTGTAAAGGGCTCGCCCAGTTACTCTTGGACGGCCTGCAAATGCCTTGCTCCATAAGGTAATTAAACTCCTTTTTGGCTACTTCTAACAATTTTGGTGCGAGTCTGCGAGCTCGTTCGGTTACAGGTGGACCCTTGGTCTCTATGCAGTGCGTCACTGTATGTTTCTTGCTATTTAGAGCTTGCATATTCGGTCGCGTCAGGCTTGGATATTTATTTAAAATCTCTCTGTATTTTTGTGATGAGGAAATACTGGAGATACCGGATGAGGGTCCATTGGATGTTGCGCCTTGAATCCGTAAGCCTGTAGACTGGTCTGTAAGTGTACCCTTTTTTAGGTTGACCGACAAGTTAAAATGATGGAGAAAATCAGCACCAAGTATGGCTCTATTCACATCAGCCACTATGAAACGCCATTTCATTGTTCTCCGGAGGCCGAACTTAAGTTCAATCGTCCTTGTGCCGTAGGTTCGGATGGAATTCCCATTAGCTCCGTATAAAGTTGTGGGGCACTTGTCGGAAGTTATGTAATTCTTCGCTATTTTCGCTGTCTTCGGGATCACAGAAATATCGGCGCCTGTGTCCACTAAAAACTTTTGGCTTGTTTCTTGGTCATAAAGGAAGAGACGACGTGTCTGAATAGGAATTTCGCATGTCTCTACTGTGGAATTCCTTCGTCGTTTCCCGACCTCTTCGAGCGGAAGGTACACGGTTGTTGGCATCGGTAGGCATTTTCACCGAACTTGGCATGTAATCTGCAGTACCCATTCGGTGCTCTTTTGGGCGATCTACCGCGGGACCTGGAACGTGGTCTTCTAGCAGGATTCTGATGATTACCTTGTCGAATATTGTTGCGACGTGGACTCTGGCTTCTGTGCTCGCTGTAGGTAGATGGACGGTCACGATTATGGACCTGCGACATCTTCAAAAGTTTCACCTCGTGGGTAAGAGCTGCGACCTGCTCTAAAAGGCCTTGCATTGACGTATCATTACGTTCGGATCTTGAAGTTCCGGGTTTGGTGTCGTGGTCAACCGCGCCACATTCTGTTGTCTGGTACACATCAACTATCTTATTTGTCCGGAAGTGCTGATAGTATAGCTTGTACATGCTGCGGAAGACGTTGGAGCCATAGTGTTTTTACGATAGCGCTCTCCGCTAGTGTTGGTCCAGCTAACTCGAGCATGTATCGTAGAAGTCCTGTTGGTTTACGGTCTTCTAATTGTAATCCCGTCAATAATCGTGTTAACCGCTTCTCTTCGGAGTCTTGAAGTCTGTCTATCAGCGATGCCTTGAGTATGCAATATTTGTCCTTCACTGGCGGGTTTATCACTATGTCGCTAACGCATTGTAATGTTTCAGCGTCCAAGGCGGCGACTATGATGTTGTATTTAGTAAAATCTTCCTTGATGCGGGAGTTAGTAAACTGAGCCTCGGCCTGAGCGAACCATAGACTAATGTTACTTCTCCAACAACTTGGTAACCTTACAGACACATGATGGATGGATGTTTCCGAAGAACAGCTCTCGTTGTTTGATTCCATGTTTGGTGTTGAATTTTCCTTGCGCAATATTTCTTCTGTTTTCTTAGTTACGTCGCTTGGTTTAGTGGAGGTTGTCTCTTCAGCAGATGTAGATGGTGTTGGAGGTTCCTTGCTCGATATTTCTTCTGTTTTCTTAGTTGCGTCGCTTGGTTCAGTGGAGGATGACTCTCCAGTAGATGTCATTTATAAGTGCAGACAATTCAGGCGAGACAAAATATGGAATACCCGACAGTGAAATAAACTCCTTTGTGATAAAAATAGTTTAAATTGAAATTCTCAATTTTTAAATTAAAAATAAAAATCCACACTAATGCCTTTTCTCTTTCAAAAATTTTCAACAATAATTCTGATAAAAATAAGTGGGAATTATATACCTCCACTATTTATTAGTTGATTCGATAGTTGCTTAAAAACTTTAAAAATCGTTAAAATTGTTAAAAAATTTAAAAATAGTTGAATATTTTCTAAAATTTTATTGTTAAAATTTATTAAAATTTCTTAAAACTTTTTTTTTAAATTTATTAAAATTTTTTGTTGTATAGATAAACTCGTTTTCGATGATATTAAATAGTTTTAGATGATAAGAAAGAAACTTTAAAAATCGTTACAATTCAGAACATGTGCGATTTGCAACATTATTGTATTAATTTGACCTCAAGAAAAAATATGGCATCATTGTCGTAAAAATATGTCGAACCAATTTTATCCGGCGACGATTCTCAGATGAATTCTGGATGCAGATGGAGTAGATGCTGGTCTCCCTGATGACGGATTCAGGATCCTGCGTTCTCTGGCGGAGATCTCAGGATTCACGTTCCCTGGTGATGAACTCGGGATGCCTCGTTCCCTGGTGATGATCACCTACGGTCATCGCTGCGCTAATCCGTTCTCACTGAAATAGAGGGTAAAACGCACTTATCATTCAGGAAGGAACAATTTATTTTAACAAAACATAGCGGGATAATAATGTAAAACGCACTTATTATTCTGTAAAAAATGATTATGTTACTAAAACATTAGTGGGATGATGATGTTTCAATTGATAATTAGATGTAAAACATGTGTTTGACAAGAATGTGTGACAATGCTATCGAAATAACACGGTCGTGTATTTATTAAAAATTACTGGAACATTTATTTCAAAAGGGATTTTACTTTAAGTTATGCTATAAAACAATAGAATTTACTTACTTGCTGTCCAGGATTCCGTCTTGGAACGTTTCTCCCCTCCCGCCAGCAAGCTAGTTCTTTTAGTCGAAAGGTCACCAGTTTTAGTAGATGCTGGATATCTCTGCTTACCTCATCAGAGATATCCGAGGTTCTCTAAATAAATGGTCACGGAATTTAGTTTATAAATCATAAAACTGATTGCTTGGTAGAGTTATATTTTATTTGACACCAGAAGTGAGATATTACAAGGATTGTATCCGCGACAATAATTTGCGTAATTAAAAAATAGCTTGCTGACAGGAAAAAACGTTCGGACCGGAATAATCTGGAAGTTTTTTCCACCCGCGAGCTCAGTTCTGCTGTGTGCGCATTTTGCTGCGCAGGCAAGTGTTGCTAGAGTCTAGGTGACATTTTGCTCAAAATATAATAATAATCGCGGTGCCTACAATCTAAACGTTTCTTTATTTTTTTTATTATAACTTGTGCAATATGTTTTACCTTGAATAATGTTAGGTAAGTGGTGTAAAGATTTAATTGAAATATTTAATTTTATTTTCTACCTGTCATTTCATTCGTTTATTCCATCAATTTTTTTTTTACATGAGCTCCACACAGGAGGCCCCAAAGAAAATAATTTCCTTGAAGGCGTTATGTCATCTTTGGGGATTCTGTGTGGAGAGGGTTTTTTTTAGGGAAATGACGGAGAGGAGAGTTCTGGGAAGGAAAGGGGTATGAGGGATGGGTAGGAATCTGGGGCGGTCAGCATGTTCAGGAGTGAGGGACTTATGAATCTATCCTCCCACTGCGGTAAGGCACTGTTCCGGGAGAGTCCTGCTGATGAGATCAGAAGGTCTCCCTCAAACAGTCTCTCCCGATCAAGATTATCGGAAGAGACTGTCTCTCAGATGCATCCGCCGCCAGGATCTAGACAAAATTCTTTACCCTGTAAAGCCGGGCACGCCTGCTAAGTCACCAAACATAGCGAACTACAGCGGCGCCTATGGCAAAGGTGTGGTTATTATATTATTTTATTCATCCCTTCGTATTTTAAGTGGTCGCTTTGTCCTTTTTTGGTAATCCGATTTCATTGCACGTCCAAGTGTTTTGTTCGTGAATGTCCTTATGATATAATATATAATTTTGTTTGAAAAGTATTTTGGAAACAGTTTGTATATTATTTTTTGTATAAATATCGCCGCGTTCTGTTTCTTTGCTAGCCAATTTAGTTCTTTTAGTATTTTAGTAACTTTTGATCAGATCCCTTTATTTATGCGAATCAAATTGCACCACCAAACCAAAAAAAATGGTTAATGGAGTTTTTTTTTAAATATTCATATTATTTCTCAGCATCTACATTATTAATATCAATTGATTGCATGCATGTATAAATATGCCTATGCGTATGGTTAAGTATGTTGTGTCTTTAAGTGTGTATATACTGTGTAGGTATGTTATGAGTATGCGTCATAAATATCTGTCTACGTTTTCATGCCTTTGTATTAGAGTTACTTGAAATATTATTCTTCTACATCAATTTTCTATATTATTAATTTTCGTTTTATTATATGTATGCTTTAGTGTTACATTAGTGTTGTTAAATTAATTGACCTGCTGATAAACTTCTGTGCTTATAACTGCGGGTATTTATAAAAAATACAAATAAACAAAAATTTTAACAAAACAAAAAAACGACTTAAAAAAATGCACTAAAAAGTAAAAAATAATTTCGTATTCTTCTATAACTTTATAATCAACATACTTTTTCTAATCATCAATATGTAGGTACGATTGTTACTTTTGGAGTCGGTGTCAGCCAAGGTAGGTTTGTAACTACATACATAGTTATAAGTGAGATGTGCTTGTGTCGCACAAGCGACTTGCTGACAACCGACTCCAAAAATAACAATCGTACCTACATATTGATGATTAGAAAAAGTAAGTTGATTATAAAGTTATAGAAGAATACGAAATAATTTTTTTATTTTTTAGTGCATTTTAAGTCGCTTTTTTGTTTTGTTAAAATTTTTGTTTATTTTTTGATTTTTAGTGAATCTGAAGTACACTAATTTGGCTGAATATGGGTAAACCTACTAAACGTGCTGCTCATATGAGACAGACATAATTTGACCATAACGACGTTGGGGTCAAATTAAGAGATTCGGCCGAGTTTCGTTAATTTGTCATGGATCCGATAATCAGAACCTAACCAAACTCTCATCAAATTACCCTTGAAGTACATCCTTTCTAATAAAAAAAGAACCATCGAAATTGGTTGGCGTGATATTGAGTTATTCGTCCATTTGTCGCGCACATACTTAATGCAAATTTAAGACTTATATGGTTTTCTCATGGATGCCATTGTCGAAACTGGACTAAATTAAAATGGGACCACTTGAAAAGCACCAGCTTTCAAATAAAAAAAGAATCATTAATATCGGTTCACCCAGTCAAAAGTTCTGAGGTAACAAACATAAAAAAAAAAAAAAATACAGTCGAATTGAGAACCTCCTCCTTTTTGAAGTCGTTTAAAAATTAAAATTCTATATCACATAAGTTACATTCTCATTGTCTACTTTAATTCATCTTCATTAATTTCATATTACAGTCCTGAAAAAAAAAATACTGTTTTTGAATTATTCGCAAATGACTGAAAAAAATCGAACCTAACAAAATTTTGCCTCCAATATTTCTGAAGTAAACCTTGAATCTAAGAAGAAGTGACACTAAATAAAGCACATAATTTAATAAGCACTTTAATAACTTTCCTGAAACAAGGGTCATTTTGTTTTTATTATTTAATTTTCAAGAGGGAACAATATAGGCAGTTAAAAGTGTGAAAATTATTCGTAGAAGTTTTCTTCGTTCGCTTTACGACGGGAGTGTTTTTTTACAGGAGGCCCTGAAAAAAATAAATCCCTTCAGAGCCTACATTATCTTTGGGGTCTGTTTACGAAAGGAAGGAGATGATGTATTATGCTATTTCTGGGAAAGAAAAAGGTATCTGGGGTCAGTGTATCTCGGATTGACGGATGTTTGAATCCATCCCTCCCACGGCGGTGCAAGGTAATGTTTCGAGAGAGCTTTGCTGGAGAGGTCAAAAGGTCTCCCACAAACAGTCTCTCATAATCCGTTCCGCAAAGCAGTAGATATGCAGGCGCAACAGCCGCCAAGACCCGGAAAAACCTCTCCCCTTGAACCTGGACACCTCTGCTAAGTCACCAAACGTAGCAAACCACTTGGGGTGACCTACGGCAGAGGTGTTAATTATCCAAGAAATGTTTTCCGAGGCGGCAGTACCCTTGCGTACTCTTTGTTAAACTTGCAATTGTCTTACGCACATAAAAAGGTAGCAGAAGTACTTATTAGTAAAAGTAACGAAAGGTAAACAAAGTATAAAACTAGCTTGAACTTACAAAACAAAGCAAGGAGCCAAACAAACACGTCACCATCTCAATATGTATTAAAAGCAGGTGCTTGAGGTTTTGTAAACCAATTTGGTTGAAGGTATTTTTTTAGCCTCGTAAATATTTTTTCCGGAGCGTCCAAATTGTTGACTTTTCTCGAAACATTTAGGAAAGTCAAACATTGCTAGTGGCGTGCTGTTTTACCAAGAACAAACACGTTGTTTTATTTAGCAGAATATTCGCAATACAAGTCAACGCAACACTCTCCAGGGGCGCTCTAAACGAAATATTATGCTAATAAAAGCGGTACACAAAATGGAAGAGGATAAATAATTTAAAAAACACATGTGTACATAGTTCAATAGGTTATGGATGATAATCCCTTAGCACATGTGCCAATAAGCCACCATATTTAATCTGGATGAAAAAAATGTAAATTAGGTGAATGCAGTGATAACAAATATAAATGCTTAATACAAAATCCAATTTCAAGTATTATATAAAGGGGAAGATTTAGTTTTCAATAATGAAAGTGCAGAAAATACTTCTCTATATGCTGCTTGCTCTTCATTTACGACTAACAATGAATACATACAATCGTTAAATCGTTGCTTTGAATGATGTGATTTTATATTTTCAAGGTCAAAAGTATTACAGTGATTTATTTTTGGGGTATTTTGCCGCCTTGCGCTACCTCCTTCTTTGGCCAACGTTTTGAACAGCGTTAGAGTGTTCATCTACAGAGCAGATGCGTGATCGATATATTTTTTGTTTGTTTCATTTTCTAGATTCTTATTTTCCGTTAAGAGGGAATTATTTGAATTTCTGAATTTAAAGTAAGTGTTCTTTATATTTATAAATAGAACGGCGTCATGCGCACCTCGCAATTTTTACGTCACGTGGGTTTACAAAATGTTACATGGCTATTATAGACTTAAAGGCCTTGTATTCTCTCGGCGGGAAAGAATTCTTACCTAAAAACCATACTAAAATTGCATGTTTTCATCAGAAGTCAGCCACCACATCGGTACAAACGTTCCAGGGGTTAATGCTCTAAAAAACATTGTAAAAGTATTGCAATGTTAAATGTAAAAGTACCTATTGTCATCAGAAATATAATAATAGGATCATTATATTTTCTGATGACAATATTCTTCATTATTATTGTAATAAACCAACATTCAGAAGTTGAGAAGACATTTGTTGGTACATTTGGAAAACAACACACAATTTGGCTGTATGTATTTCTACTTGCTCTAAAAACATAATTCTTTTGTTGGCGTCCTGGGCGTACCTAGAATAGCAAAATGTGTCCCCAGATGACTATATTGGTTTAATAATATAAGGGAAGGAAATCAGTAAGGTGAGTGTCCCCGGAACACGAGGAAGTGCGGCCGTTTTATTCCAAAATTATCGTGTGGGGAAATTAGAGCAAATTCGCAAGAATAAGCTATCACCTTCAGTTAGATGCCACCATTCCCAAGGCACTTAATGTATTGTAGAGGTTGGGCATAGATCACCGCGGTATTTATTTCTGTGTAACTTTAATATAACAGGGTCAAGGAAACATATCGCGGCAGGCTTGATCTCTGTTGCTAACGACAACCTCATTTATCAAACTTTACTCACAATCCCTCCACCAAATATCACATTTATTATAATCCCTCCGAAATGAGCAATAACATACAGCTACAATATTTCTGTAATCTTTTAACTTTGATTGGCAAACAGGCTCCGGGCCAAAAAGGCCCCTTCTCTTTCATCGAGTTTGTTTAAAGTTATTTGCAAGGGAACTTGGCTGCAATACATGGAGGTTAAACTTTGCTTGGATTTTTTATGCCTGGTACGTTTTCGTCATACCGAACGAGACAATTTATATACACGTTTTCATGGGTGGAAATACCCGCATAAAATGCTTCTGTGAGACTTTAAATGTATTCTTTTAATTGAAGGATTTCAAAACTTTGGTGAAGTTGGGAATCCCCCTTTCCGTTTGTAGGCTATCAATTCTCATATTTTAAGCATTTTCTAATCATAATTAAACCACTATATTCACAAGTAGTAGATTTTTTTTAAATAGCTACAAAATTAAATCTAGTTAAAATGAGAACAACTTTCTTTGGAAGTGAAAGAATATTACAAAAAATAACAATTATTCTGAATTATGTGATGGTTTGTGATTGACTTTGAAATTGAAATTTTTGTACGCCCACGTATTACATATGACATTTTCAAGCATTTAAAATTTCAACGAGATTCGATTTCCGCAAATAAAAATTTTTCACGTGCCCGCCCTTAATCTGCAGCTCTACATCTGACTTCGTAATTATTCATAATATTCTTCAAAATTTAAATATTAAATTTCTACTTGTCCAAGAAGATGAATGCTTCGTTTCCAGAGAAATTTGAAATGAAATTCTTGCCTATCAGATACGAGTTAAGTACGAATATTTCTTATAAAATATTATTGCAACGAATATAATTGAAGTTTCTTCATAACTGTCCAAAGAAGCGAAGCTAGTAGTCAACAATGATGTGTCCCCTGGGGGAAACGGCGGGGTGGTTAGTTAGTTTTAGTTCACACTTTAATTTGTGTATTCAACACAATATCAAATATGTACTAATAATGACTACTAAATGTTTAAATTTTAGAACACATCAATCACAATTATACGGCAAAGTTTTTTGAAATAAGATATCATTTTCTACCAAAACTTTTGTCTGACAACATCACTCTTGTCGAGAGGAACAACAACCTTCTACAAAACCTCCTCTAAAGTACCTCACCATTATCAGGTGGGGAACTACTCTTGAGTTCTTTATACGAGGCAGAGTATGACTTATAGCTACAGTATCACCACTTTCAGCTACACTATCACATCACAAAGTGCCTCCATATTTTAATCTTGTACTTAGAAACTCTTTTTGTTAATGTTCCTCCTTTAATCCTTCTGTTTGCTTCCCTTTGAATCTAGTGGATCGATGTATGAAGAAGAGCAATTCTTGAAGCGAGTATAGAGCCATTACGTATTGTCTGTTGGTACCAAAGTGTGCACTAAACTGCATCGGGGTATCTGCTACCAATGGAGGTAAAACAGGCACATCACGTGCAATACAACAAGATACTCTATACTGTGTCTGTAAAGTTGCTAAGGTAAACAACATGCACCGTCTTAGTTTATTCACTTACATCAGATTCATTTCTGTTTTTAGCTAATGTAAAGCATGAAGTTAGCTTTATCGATGTAAACGAGATGAATTATTATTATTTATCTTCTTTATATTATGAGGTAAGGTAAAAACTAAGCAGCCAGTTCATGTCAACTCGATTTAGGCAGCTCCAGGGTTGAGGACAAGTCCCAACATCCCACCCAGTGCCAGAACACCCCCCTATAAAGGTCATCACAGAGTGAGGTGCGGCGGAAGAGCCACACACTTGTCATACAAAGCAAGGGACACCAACAGCAGGAGATGCAATTCATTTTATCCATTCAATTTCACGTCTCAGAATTTTTACGTTTCGTAAACTACGAAATATGCAATATTCAGTCTTTGCATCACTTTAAAACGTTGGTTATAGGTACCATTGTGGACCTAGATTAAATGAAGGGTTTATATTGAGCTATCTCACGAAGGGAAGAATTTTGGAAAAAGTGTTTATTTGGATATAAATTGAAAATAAGACATAAGTAACGATCTCCGCTAAATTAAGCTGGTAGAAATGTCAATAGAATGGAAACCTTCCTCTATCCTTTGTCTTACGAGAACTTATTTCGGGTGGAGATAGTTTATCATTGTCTTCTTAGAATAAACACGCAATCGACTCTGGAGAATTCTTCGTGCAAAAAATAAACGAAAACTATTTGCAAATTTTGTATTTATTATTCGATTATTCTTCGTTAATATCATTTCAATTAAAATATTTTATTTACTTAAGCGACCATGAACTCCATATCAAACACAAAGGGAAACCGTCACCACATTAAATATGTATCGATGATAGACCCAATAAACTTCTG
Source organism: Limnephilus marmoratus (assembly GCA_917880885.1). Classification (NCBI taxonomy): domain Eukaryota; kingdom Metazoa; phylum Arthropoda; class Insecta; order Trichoptera; family Limnephilidae; genus Limnephilus; species Limnephilus marmoratus. The sequence continues at coordinate 323,820 of OU862934.1, forward strand.
CTTTAAATACTTGTTAGAAATTAGCATACTTTGCAGAATCAATTACCTACGTGATTACGTTTTATATAATTTTTTTATATGACGCCTCGGATTTATATACAGAGAAGCAAGTTAAGTTTTAACGAATACTGGAATAACATCTGAGTTATAAAAGTATTTAATTTCGTATGCTCTATTTTGACCTTGTCACTTCTAATAAAATGTTGTATGTTGTATCTAAATAAATAAAACAAAAGTGAAAAAAAATCATCTTTGGAGATGCTCCGTGAAGAGTATTTTTAGGAAAGGAAGGAAAAGAAGTTATGAGAAGGAAAAAGGTATGAGGGGTGGGTTGGAGTTTGGAGGTCAATATGTCCAAGAGTGACGGATGTATGAAACTATCCCTTCCACACTTCCACTGCGGTTCAAGGCAATGTTCTGGGAGAGTACTGCTTGTGAGGGCAAAAATCAGAAGGTCTCCCATAAACAATCTCTCTTGATCCGGTCTGCCACGCAGTTAATGGGCAGACCCATCCGTTGCAAAGATCTGATCATACCTCACACCATGAACCCGGGCACCCCTGCTATAGCATCGAACTTGGCGAACTACTTGGGATGACCTATGGCAGAAATGTTGATAATCCAACAAAATTGTTACTCAGAATGGTAAACGCAAAAAATATAAAAGCTTGAACTAAATAATCCCTAAATGAAAGTATTCAAAATTTCTGAAAACAAACATGTGTGAATATTTCACTACATTTCACCCTATAGAGTGTATAGAGTGACCCCCATTTTTCATTTAACTTATAACAAGTTTTCCTAGCATAATGTTGAATTGTTAAAGTATATAAACTTGCAACATTTTCTAAGCAATTTCTGCAACGTTTGCAATAAGCAAACAATGAAACCAGAGTTGCATTCCTTACACCGAAAGACCAAAGGAATTTATGCATTATTCAAATTGCAGCCTGGATTTCAAGGGTGTAGCGTAAATCTATTTATTGTAAGGGAAAGAAAATATTTCCACAATTTGCGCTGAAAGGATTGGGTACATAACAGAAACTCCTTTAACTGTTATGATCATATTAGTCTAAGATTAGTACCGACGTTACTGAGCTCTTCGGGCTACATAGTCACGTTTCCGAGCTGTTCCGAAGTTAACCGAAGGTAGATGTGAGTAGTCATTACAATTCAAGAACTCCGCAGACAAAACCTTGTTTTCAATCAGGAAGGACGTAAGTCCTCCGAATTATAATTATAAATTACGATACGTTAATAAAAAGTCATTGTGATTGTAGCACCCGATAAGACATTATCTAAAGTGTACAAAAACAGAACTAATTAAACGAATACGTGATTAAGTGCTAGCTCTTGAAATTAGCGTATATTTGTGCTACCTGAGCCTTCAGTATCGATGCTTATTTTAATATATTTTGATTAAAATATATATGTTTTAATTAGACCCGAAGCAAACATTTACATTTACATTCTTCCAAAAAATAACAGCTTAAGTAAAATTAATTTGCGAGGTAAATTAAAATCAATTCCATAGAGAAAACTGGGGTCTGAAATTCTAACTGAGAGGGAAATGTTATTTTAATTTTTAAACTAACTTACTAAGGCTCGAACCATAAAAATAAGGGCCATGATAAACATGGTATGCATAATATGTAGTAACTAAAAGTTACCTAACTTTATATATATATATTATAATTCGGTACAAAAACTCGAGGAAATCAAAGTCAAATAAAAAAGAGCAAAATATCACTGGAAAGTTGCAAATGAAAACACGTAAATAACAATTTATAATATGAAAAACTGTGAAGACCTAAAAAATCCTAGAAGGACCAATGTAAGGACTCGTGTACGGTAAGGACATGTAAAACCTAGAAATTGATACAGGTTATTCCAATGACAATAATCTGAAAGCTTTATAGGCCTTGTATAACATGTTAGAACATTGTCGAACATAGAGAAAGCGGATAGACGTCCTCGAAATGTGGTGCTGGAGAAAAATGACAATTTGTCCATTCTGGAGGAGTTAGAGATCCACAATAGGTTCTCAACTATCTGCCTACAACGTAATTTAAGATACTTTGGAAACGTTGCTCGCCAAACTGAGGACTCCAACTTGGAGAAGCTCTTATTCACTGATAGAGGAAGGTCATCAATGCGCTGGAGTGACCAAATATCACGGTTGTCCGATACTAGGGTGTTCTTGGCTCTCCACGCAGTGCACAACCACGAGAAGTAGAGGAACCTTGTCCACTATGGAAATTAGAGTAGGGTTCGCGATCCTAAGCAATGAGGAATCCATTTAAGAAGAAGAACATGCATAAAGTAAACGTAAACATATGAAAATCATTCCAAAAGCGAGATTTTTTATATATCAAAATAAAGCAGTTCTGTATTCACAGAACCTACATAATAAATTATATGCGGACAGAGGGCCCACTAAGTAGCTGAGGTCATGTTTTGATTACACATTTACACCTTCACCTGAATACTACATTACCCCCCCACAACCCCCACTGGTCAGGAATTTCAGAAGGTTGTAGTTATTATTTAGCTGTATTATTTACGCTTTTACGCTTATTTACATTATCTCCACGATAAGCTTAGCTTTGTTTTTCATTAATTTTCTGCGAAATTTGAAATGAAAATAAAAACACGGTAGTTATTATACAAGTGATTTGGTTTCAAAAGTGTATATGTAATTAAGAAAGGTCTGTATTGTGCTTGCCTTATTCTTATTCTCTTCTCTGTATGCTATTTCTATTATTTAACAAGTACAAGTTGCAAGTTGGTCAGGAGAGCAAGGCAATTAAGTAGCGGAACAAGTTTCAGTTGAAAAGAACTTTTAGTTCTGCTAGTGACACAACTTACCGCACCGCTGTCAGTTCAGAAAATTGGATGATTTTGGTTGGTATTGTAAAATTAAAATAGAAAAGAATTCGTACAAAATAATTAATACTCTAATTAGTCGAAATTTTTTTTTTCAGAAGTAGGTAGAATATTTAAAATGAAGAATGTTTAACTTCTAAGGACGATGGAAGGAGAGATATGAAAGGAAATTGATTCCCAAGAGGGTGGAATAATTAATTTGGAGATTATTTATGTTCTGAGAAGGACGAATAAATTACCGTTTAACTTGTCTACGAGAAATTCTCTATACTGTAACAAAGAATTTAACAACACATTTTCCGTAGAAATTTTATTTTTAAAATAATTGTAGATTTATTACCGAAAAATTCTTTCAAAAGATTTTGGGTCAGCCGGTGAAGTTAGTGCAATTTACTAATTGTTTTAGTGTTTAATTCGTTGAACTCCATTTTGGAGGCGGGTATGTGTACAGCCGCCCCGGGAACCATTTATTGCATAACAAACACCACTCTTATAGGTTACCCCAAGTGCTTCGCTACGTTTGGTGATTTATCAAGGGTGCTCGGGTTCATGGGGTGAGGTTCGTCTAGGTCTTGGCGGCGAATACGTTTGAACCTTCTACTACGTGGCAGGCCAGATTGGGAGAGGATGGTCCAGGGAGACCTAAGCAACAATACAGCTTACAACAGACAGACCCTCTTGACCCATCGCCTTGCACCGCAGTGAGAGGGATGGATTGATAAGTCTGTCAAACCTGGATACATTGACCCCTGATTCCAGCCCACTCCTCATTCCTTTTTCCTTCCCAGAACTTACTTTCTTTCCTTTTCCTAAAAAAGACCCTCCACACATCATCCCCAATCATGAGATAGGCCCTTAGAGCGTTTTTTTTCCTCAGGCCCTACTGTATGGAGCTTATGTAAAAAATTATAGGTACTTTCTCATACTCTATCATAACAAAAAACATTAAATTATTTATTATAAGCAATAATTATCAGCCTGAAACACTCATTTACATTGAAAAATCTTCCGAGAAAAGATACTTGCCGCCAACGGGACTTGAACCCGTGTCCTTCTGATTGCCGGTCGGATGCTCTGACCACTGAGCTATGGCGGCTTATCTAATACCCGCCAAATAATTCAATATATACTGGTGTTTCATTCAACAATTACTGATTATTACATTTTTCTACCTGAAAACAACCAACTTTATTTTTGTGAGGGAGGTATTGTTAGTACTAAATCTCTCGCTAGGTGGCGTCGAGACAAATTATGTCTACATTTTTTGGTGAAATACTTTTAATTTAAATTTAATTATTATTTTTAATTTATAAATTAACGTTTAAGACAAGATTTTTATGTATAGCACAAAGGGTAAAAATTATTATAAGCAATAATTATCAGCCTGAAACACTCATTTACATTGAAAAATCTTCCGAGAAAAGATACTTGCCGCCAACAGGACTGGTCAGAGCATCTGACCGGCAATCAGAAGGACACGGGTTCAAGTCCCGTTGGCGGCAAGTATCTTTTCTCGGAAGATTTTTCAATGTAAATGAGTGTTTCAGGCTGATAATTATTTCTCATAATAATTGTTACCCTTTGTGCTATGCATAAAAATCTTGTCTTAAACGTTAGTTTGTAAATTAAAAATAATAATTAATAAATTGTTTGCTTGGAATTTATTAATAACTGTGTGGGGTGAGGGTCCGGCGAGAAATTGCGCCAAAATCAAATGCGCGAAATATTAGAACATTGACCTTTGAATTTTATTTCACTAAAGAAAGTTCAAGAACAAACTCAACGAAAAGAACTTGATTTCATCGTCAATGTTATGCCCCAATGGTTGGCTCCCTTGAGGAGAGTTATGTTATCGGATTAGTTTGGAAGATTTATTTGGAGTTTATTTATTTATTGGAAAAGTTTTTAAAGAGAAAAAAAATTTTAGCACCGTTGTAATTTGAAACGAAAAATTGCGACTCTTAAAACAGACACACACATTTATAGGATTCAGCATGCGAGAGAGTGAGAAGTATAATAGGTATCCTCTTTGTGCGGTGTTTCGTAGCCTCTCTACTCTTTCCTCCTTTGGTTTTCTGAAGGTTGCACTTGTACCGCATGTGAATTGTACAATTTGTTTGTTATTTATTCAATAGCTACATAACCAATTACACACATAGAACAAAAGACAGCAACTTAAAGAATTCAATAAAGGCAAAGCCAGTGTATGGGTGTTATAGTTTACGTGCATAAAACAGTGCTCGTTAATAAAAAAAATATATGATTACTTATACATGAATAAGTTTTAATGTGATATAATGGTTTTATACAAGATTCTGCTTATTTATTTAAGGAAAATAGATTGCTTTTATTATTATTTAAATGTTATACAGCAAGACATAGCATATTTTATTAGATAGTCAAAAATTAAATATAGATGCAATAAGTATAAGTTAAAGAAAAACTTTTGTTTTAAATCCAATTTTTTGTTATCCAACTTTTAAGATGTTTTTATGTGAGTTCAGGGTATGTCACAAGTTGATGGAAATGGGTAAGGAATTGAATATTATGTTAGGTTTTTTACATTAGTTCCACACACGAAGCTATAAGAGTGCCTATCTCACATTGACGGATGTTGTGTGAAGAGTATTTAAAAGGAAAGGAAAAATACTTAATTCTTGGAAGGAAAAGGTATCAGGGATGGGTAGAAATCTAGGGACAGTGTATTCAGCATGATGGGACGTACATCCCTCTAACTTTGGTGCAAGGCGATGGGTCGAGAGAGAGCAGCTGGAGTGATTAAAGGGTCTCCCTAAACCGACCTCTCACGATCCATGCACCACACGCGAAGTATCCGGGCACCCCTGCTAAGTCACCAAACGTATCCAACCACTTGGGGTGACCTAAGGTAGAGGTGTTGGGTACCCATATCTCTCTCTCTCTGGTTTCAATCCTAGGATTGGTTTGCAGCAATGTCATCTATTCGTTTCTTCCACTCTTCCCTGTCTTGTGCGGCTCTTTTGAAATCTGCATATGATGAGCAGCGCACGTCCACCAGCAGGTCCTCCAGGTACTCTCGGCGTGGGCGTCCCCTAGCGTTTGTCCCCTCGGTCATACCCTCCATTATGGCATGCAAGAGGCCTTCTTGTCTTATTACATGGCCGATCCATCTTGCGCGCCTTTCGGACAAGGTCCTGAGCAGGTTACTGTAGGCCGAACGCAACATCAGATGAGAGTAGAGATGTCAGGAGTTCCACTAAAGAACACCAAGGAGTTTGTCTACCTCGGGAGCAAAATAACATGGGACGGTCGGTCTAAGAGCGAGGTCAACAGCCGTATACACCAGGCTAGGCTTGCATTCAATAAAAGGTCGAAAATAATAGAATCGAATAATATAGACCTGAAACTGAGAATACTCCTCATCAAGACCTATGTATGGAGTATCTTGATGTACGGCTGCGAAACATGGTGCCTATCCGAAAGAGATAAACGGAGACTAGAGGCTTTTGAGATATGGTCCTATAGAAGACTATTAGGAATTTCCTGGAGAGACCACATTACAAATGAAGAGGTTCTCCAAAGAATCGAAGGAGGAAGGTACCCATATACGCCTTCCAAATTGTGCTTTCTTCACTAAGATCGCAAATTATTCTTTGAAGTTTGGCATAATAAAAGGATTTAAAACCTTCTCTAAAGTGTTCATTGAAGTCAAGTAGGTATCGTACATAATTAATAAGTATGTAATTAAATGTGTTAGCGCCAAGTATCTTGGTTGCGCTCGGCGGATTGCTTTGTGTTTATTTTGGATTTAAATATTATTTATTTCCTATGGCAATGAATATCTCCCTTCCCCCGCTCCCCTTATGATTCCCTACTGTCACTATTCCGATCACATCGCAAGTATTTTTCGGTGCTCGAAGTTTTTTTTGTCGCAGCCGGACGCAGTCATAGTTTTTTTTTTTTTTTTAAGTATGTTTATTCAGTTTTTTTAATTTTACAATATTTATCTTAAAAATCTTACAAAACTGATCAATCAGTTTGATTGTAAGAAATCTCTCATTTTTCCTATTTAATTAATACAATTGTACTTTTATGTTTTACATTGTAATAACAGTGTAAAATTTAAAATACTAATTATTATAAACTACTAATTACGAATACAGTGGGTGATTTCGAGGTATTTGTATACAATATTATTTGCTTTCATGTTCTACGGAGATAGAATGATTTAACATTTTTTTTGATATTTGAATAAGATGCCTCATTTTTAATATTTTCCGGTAATGCGTTAAATATTTTCGGAATTCTGTGCCTCTTTGTTCTATCACCGTATACATTTTGAGATTTATTAATAATAAGCATTTGTGCTTCTCTATGCCTAGTAGGGTAGTTGTGGTTTACAGGTTTTTTGAATTCTGTATTCCAGAATTCATTGATAATCTACCTTACTGTGGATAGAGAGGACATTACACAAGGAGAAAATTTTTTTATAATCGCCTTCACATAATTGAACTTTTTTTTTGCCTGATATCAATTTTAGGAAACGGATTTGTAATTGTTCTATTTTATTTAAGTACGTTTTGTACGTTAATCCGTAACTATTTATTCCGTATCCTATAATTGATTCTGCTAATGCGTTGTATATACAAGGTGTCCGGAAACTCGTAGTACAAGCGGGAAACTGGAGAATCCACATCACATTTGGAGTCGATTTTGTGGTTTAACTTTTTTTGATTTGAGCTTTCGTTTTCGAGTAAATCGGGTCTGAAGTTGGAATTTTTTAGGTTAAATTTGAAAAAAAATTTCACTAGGGGGTTGATTTCAGCTATGTAATGTCTTATAAAATGCAACGAAGGGTAAACCGGGCTCAAAAATTTTTTTAACCCTAACATCCATATCATTAATTATTTTTTTAACATCTTTTTGTGATACAGGTCTAAATCTCATTGACATAATAGCAGGAGTTGTATACGTGTTACGATCTAGGAATTTTTTAGTACAATTATGTCTTATGTCTTTTATTTCATTTACGAATGTTGTAGCAAATTTATCGCATACAAATTTTGTGTCTCCTTGACTTCCCATATGTTGCAAGATTATTTTATCTAGATTTTGTTTAGGTTTTCCTATTAGATTATTTATTTCGTCCCAGAGTTTCCTCGGGTTGCCATTTAAGCTATTTATTAAGTTTTTATGGAATGTGTTTTTGGTAATATTAATATGTTTGTTTGTTTTGTTTCTATATCGCGTATATTCTAAACGAAATACCGGGTTATTTGGGCTATTTTTGCATTTTCGGTAAAGATAATCTCTTTTTTTAATCATGTTCTTAATTTCTTCTGTAATCCATGGATTGCTGTGCCTAAGATTACTTTCAAATAATTTTTCTTTTTTCGAGGACGAATAGATATTATCGAAAATATTTTTTAAATTATAGTACAGTTCTGATGGACATTCAGTTTGTAATAATTTTCCCCAATTTACTAGTTTCAATTTAGAATATACTAATTTATTATCAATAATTTCACTTTTTTTATTTAAATCCTTTGTAAGTACCTCTTTCCCTATGGCAACTCCTGTTATATAATGGTCAGATATTTTGTTAGTCACAATACATGAAAATACAGTGTTATTACGGTTACGAATTGCAATATGGTCAATACACGAGTAAACATTTTTTCCGTTTAAAATTTCATCCCGGGTCACATCTAATATTACATTTTGTAAACCATTTTCACTGAGTAGATTTTGATATTCTGTAATTACACTATTTTTTGTATCCAACAAATTCAAGTTAATATCACCACAATACAAGTAGTTTGAATCAGTTGAAGTCAATTGTAATATTTGTTTTAGTTCCTTCAAATATATATTCTTGTTGCTGTTATATACCTAACTCGCATAAAACTACCGCAATTATCTTGTCACAGCACATTCTTGCAAAACTATTAGCATTAACAATAATTCATCAATTAAGAGGAAATACTAGCGGCGTTTTTCCATACAAACGTATTCCCCGTTTATCTCTCTGGATTTTGACCCTAGAGCAAAATTTTTTTTACATAATATAGATATCGACCACTAGCGTGTCGGTACGTTTTGCTTTTTTTGATAATTTACTTCTTATAGAAGTTAGGACCATCCAAAAATGAATAAAAATGCCTAATTTAAAAGCCGTCAAAAAACGTTCAATATACAAACTAAACAATGTATTTTGAAAAAAAGCAAAACGTACCGACATAGAATATTTTCTTCTAATACAGTTTGTAAAAAAAAAAATTAAAATCGGTCCAGTTTTGGAGAAAAAAAATGGGGAATACAAAACATCGATTTCGAAGATTTTATTTAGGTATTTTCGGCCCGATGTGCAGGTGTCCCTTTCGCTCAGTTCCCTTGAGGGGGGCGGGGAACGAGGGTTTTGACAAATACATACAAAGCGAAGTAGTGATGTAACGAATTTTATCGGTAGACTAGTGTTGTCCTTCCCCGAGTGATCGATATTTTTTATTCGTTTTTTTCTGTTTAGTGACTTATCGCGGTATACCAATACTGATCGAGCTTTCATACTAAAATTGAGCCAAATTAAAATTATTTATATCAAGTACTATAATAAATTTTCAATTTGGGAGGCGTTATAGGTACCATCGCCCCGGGAACCATATATTGGATAACCATTACCCCCGCCACTTGTTCACCCCAAGTGGTCCGCTATGTTTAGTGACTGAGCCTGGATTCCCGGGTTCACGGGTGAGGTCTGCATGGGTTTTGGTGGCGGATAATTTTGTCCACTTACTGCGTGGCGGGCCGGATTGGGAGAAACTGGAAGAGGGAGATCTTTTGATCTCTACAGCCGGACTCTCCACCATCATTTCATACTTTTACCTACCTTTTCCCTACCCAGAACTTCCTTTCCTTCCTTATCCTAAAAATACCCTCCACACAGCTTCTCCAATGATGTCCAACAACTTCTCCAACAAAGTCCCTGAGCGATTATTTTTCCTCGGTGCCTCCAATGTGGGGTTTATGTTTAAAAAAAAAATCTGTTTCAAATTTTCGGTTGAGAGTCGCTTACACCTTCAGTGATTAATTGAAATTTTTTGTTTGTAAACGCTTTATTGTACAAAATTTTTAATTTTTTACAACTAGACAATGAATTTTAAACAATTTATGATTTATATCTTTCTCTCGCTGGTAAATTTCTTGGTATGCGACCGTCAATTATTTCTGGTAAAAGGCATTGGAGGTAGAAGTTTTCTAACAGTGGTTCAATTTTTTGCCAGATTGAATCGTCCCTTTCAATTTTTTCATACAGCAAACCTTTAGGACTCCACACGACAAAATAACAGTATTTACGACGAGTAACGTGTAACTGGCCTTGGACTTGGTAGAAATAATTGTGATTCCGTTTTAATGTTAAAGCATTGTCTTCAATTTTACAGTAATCAATTTTTTTTTGTTCAATTCCTTCTTCTGGTGACATATTTGCTATTCTATATGGGCATTTCACTTCAATTATAGAATCTTTGCCAATAAGGCCATCCGGACTTGCCGCTAAAAAGTTTTTGTTTTCATCGACAAATAGTCCACAGGCGAATACCTCTAATTTTGTTTCTTTTGTAAATTGCTCAATTGCTTGGTTTTCATTTTCTTTCCCATAATTTGTGGCCGTATTTCCTTTAAATGGCGAGTACAGTAACGAGTTTAATACTCTCGTAACTGAAGTTTTTGGCCGTAACTTACATATTTGTCCAAAGTTAGAAGCTGTTAGCCTCTTACGCCTTTCAATTGCCCACAAATTATTATTGCTTTGGCCCACCGTATTCCGTTCGAGTTCTTCCTTATTAGATGGAGATAATTCTTTGAGAAATTCTTCTTTTTTCATTTCAAATAATTCAGGTGGCATATCTGGTTCTAATTCCAATTGACCATAATTTTCATCAGGCCCTGTAACTTTTTTTCTCTTTTCTGTCGTGTTTTCATTATACCTTAGTTTTCTTTTTCGACACCTCTGTGTTGTCTCATTCGAACGTCGTTTTCTTTCGATAAAATGCTTCGTGTAGTTGCCAGGACTGTGGCCTTGGATTTTTTTTTGTATACGGGAATGGGTTGCCATTTCACTATTCCACGAAGTAACTGCTCCAAAACATCTTGCTTGGTATGATCCCCTTTTTGTAAAATTTACTCTTTTTCCGCCTATAAATTTGGCAATAACGTTGTTGAATTGCTCCACAGTGTTATTTGTCACGTTAATAATAAGACTTTCCGCATTTGCTATAAGAGACGACAATAATTGTTGAATATCAGTCCATATTCCACAATCTTGAAGATCGCTTAGTAAATTTGGATCATTAGTGTACTTCTCCGACTTGCAATAGTATGACGAACATTTTGTATGATCACCAAAAACATGGTTTGCGGCATTTTTATGTCCATTTTCAGATTTTTTACTTTATCACTTTGTGGCGTGTTTTCTTGCTCTTTTCTGTAATTTACTGCTCCACCTATAGCTTTTCTCATTCGTAAAACGTTTGCTTCAACCTTTTTCCTTATTTGAACTGGTACAAAGCCTTTAGCGTTGTTGGTTTTTTTTCCAAGTGCTTTTATTTTGTTGCAAAAATTGCGAAGTAAGTGATTTTTGCACTCTATTTTTTGTACTACGGCCCATATGGCATTTGCTGCAAAATTTTTTTCATGATGCTGGAGTCGCCATCTCCAATTAGTTTATTGAATTTCAATCCATGCATTTCAATGCTTCTCGAGAACCCTTCTGCTATAATGTGGGCTTCCATGGCATTAGCACTGTCACGCCAGTTTTTGAAGCACCTATGCTCAGATGCTTCTACTTGTAGTTTTGTAGCTCTAGCACATATGCAGCAGTACGAGTTTCGCACTCCCAGAAATAAAACCTTTTTAGTTCGCAGTCCAACTATGCATCCCGCACCAGATGAGGAGCTAAATCCACTTTTATATGATCTCTTTGCCCAAGAACCATCTGCAACTACCGTCACCAAAGGGTACCCTCCCTCGTCTACGTCACCATTTAAAATTGCAAGCCTTTTTTCTTCTTCACCAGCTGCGATCATTTCTTCTAAGGCACATTCTTCAAGTGTTAGCGCTAAACATTGTTCTATGTTCTTGTAAGTTGAAGGATTCATATTTGGCATATTCAATACCCCACAAATTTCGTTCCATTGTGAATATCCATTTCCTGTACATACTACTCCTTCGACGACAGCAGTATTTACGGACACTTTCAGTTTCGGGTCTTCGGAATGTACATATTCTATTTTCTTGCACATTTTGCACTCGAAAACATATTGGCTTAGAAAACCATTTCGTCGTTCCTTCACAAATTTTAAATCGGAAAATGTGCAGTTGGTGTGTTCGTGCTTTATATTTGAAATTTCTGAAAACAAATATTTTATATCAACAATTCTGCGACCTTCGTGAATATGGGTTTCATCAATATGGTCTGGTTTCAACAGAAAATCATCAAGCGTTGTTGGCGATGAAGAACTTGCGTTTTCTTCTATATTTAGAGAAAATGATTCATCCCTCGAAGTTTCACGCATTTGTGAAGATGTATCTAAGTTTCTAGCAGCATCGTTGATGACATCCATATCCCTGTAAATAAAAAGTAATAATAATTAAATTACTTATTTTCGTTGTACTTATAAGACAGAATTTTTTCGAGTTCCATACGCGAAGGAATCAATAGAGCCCATTTGTTCTCATCAAAATGTAATGCTTTATATCTTCTGTTCTTTTCCAAGTCTCGGTTACGCATGCTACATACAGGCTTCTCATAACATAAACCATTAGGAGGGTTCAGTAGTGAGAGGAAAACAGGAAAACTATATTTACTTACCTAGAGATCGAACGCGGTGCAACATGAATCTGTCGTTTGATAATAATAATCGGTTTTTTTCGTCTAGTAGACGAAAATAAACGAGCTTTGTTTCCATTTCTTTTACCCATTATTTATCTGTAAGAAAAAGATATCACATTTTTTTAGTAGAAGTTAGATAATAGTAGCTGATTTTATATCACACACATACGAGAATCTTATGCTGCGTATAAAATTGTGAACCGAGGCGCGAATTGTGTAGTACTTGCACATTACTTAGGCTAATTTGTTTGCTTTTTGAAATAACTCATATAGGTCTCATAGAAATCGTTGTGTCTCCCTTACTACCATGGTTAGAAAAATGATCTGTTAGAAAGAGAAAACAACCAGAACATAATTAAAACTTAAAACAAAATAATTATAACCTTTTATGAAACCAAAGTTTCCGATTAATATTTGAAAAAAAAAAATAAGAAACTGGGAATTTTGTGTTAATTTTTTGACATGAAGCGAAAAAAAAGTGAGTTGACGGTAACATTTATTTAATTATGTTTACTTTTTATTACACGCCCGTAGGGTTTTTGCAGACATTTACATACATTTATAATGCATATCGTTTGCTCAGGATTGATTTGTACTAAGTCCACAAAAACACGTACTGAGAAATAAAAGTTTTGAATTAAATGAAGACTATATTAGCGAAACTCAATTGAAAAGCTGGAGACAATCTATGTCGAGTTTCGCTAATATTGTCTTCGTGTAATTAAATATTACAAATTAAGGTTTTATTTATAAAGTTGAAAATAAAAATAAAAAGTTTTGAAGTTTAAAAATATTATATATTTGTTTCCTTTATTTCAAACTGACTGTAATAAATATTTTAAAAAATATGTAGGTTAATCTATCTATAGGTAAAAGACCAACATTTTTGCTTGAATTTTGAACGAACTAACACATCCTTTTTTGTATTTACTGCTTAAAGAAACTCAAAAATACAGGAGTACAAATCAAACCTCAGCAAGCGATATATCTAACGTTTTAAACATTATTTTTTACAAACATGTCAACTCACACGTATAATACACACAACACAATAAATCCATTTAGATTTAATTGTCTAATAAAATATGTACGTGCTTTTATCTTTTTGTTGTCGTAATTTTAATTAGAAAAAACGTAAGGTGGGCTATTTTTAAACATTTTTTATTATTAATAAAAATAAAAAAATTATATGTTTATTTCGAATTATAAAATTTTAAAGCGTATTTCATCATCTTTCAAAAACGGTTTTTAGTTTTCGGATGCGTTCGCAAATATTAAAGTTATTTGGAATTTATTGGAAAGTGGAAATATTTTTACTTTTCGAAAAACAGGCCCGAGGCCTGAGAGGTTAATACCAATTTTCAATAATAACTAATGTATCATAGAGAATAATCATATGTATATAATAATTCGATCTAGTTGGTTTGACTGCATATTTATAAACGCTAATACAGTGAAAACTTTAAAACTACTAACCTACATAGAGTTCTAGTAAAATAATACGTAATATGTCGGTAATCTACATACATTATAAAATATTTTAGTAAGACCCTGTATAGAGGGGTAAGTATACACTTTTCACACTGACATTCATCATAAATTTATGAATAGTTTAATAGGTACTCACCGATATCCTAACTGTGTAATTCGTGACAAAATATTGGAGTGATGCAGCTAATGGTGAAATCAATCTCTAAACAACCACAAACATTGGGATCAGGACAAAACTTATATTTATCTCTCTGATATTCTCGCAACTTTGTTGTTTCAAATTACTTAACCAATAGGTACAGCATGCGTGATGCTTTACTTGTAGTATAACAATATAAATGAATGATGAGCGCAGAAGACATCTATTATATAGGAATACTTACGTTCAAGTCCCGACTCGACTTGACTTATTTGGTGCAGAAAATAATGAACTCTAGCAGGCAGACACCAGTCTATACACACGCTCAAGTCAAGACGCGATTGAAGATGCGCTAATCAGCAAGAAGCCACCTGTCTGAAGCGCTCATGTTGCAACGCGATTTATTTGGAAGAGTAGATATTATAACAAAACCCTGTAACAATCTGATACTGGACTTCGTCGTAACAAAGGTTGACCACCACAACACGGGCATGTACCTAGCATGGTGGTCGAAAAATCCTCAACTTATGTTAGGGAACGTACCCATACTACGTGACCAATTTTTTGCAATTTTTAACCCCCGCCCCCCCGGTGACCAAAATCCTTAGCAAACCGCCGCTCATTTGTACCAAGCGTGACATTTTGAAGACCCCCCCCCGAAGAGATCACGTAGTATAGGTACGTTCCCTAATAATTAACGATGCAATGAATAAATAAAAAAATAAAAATGTATCTTTGAAAAGATGCCATGTACTTGGTCACACCCGGTAAGGCGACAAACACACAAGACTCAGCATTACCGCGCGAAAACGTACACACGAGCTTCACACACTCACATATCTACTACGCGATGCTACTATAGATGTGTGAGTATTTGATCGAAGCGTGAACAGAAGACATTGTTACAATACCTATCGACGATATTTATAAATGACCGGCATAGCAAACCTCGTGCGTTTAAAAATAATGCGCCCTTTTTCTGTCTATGGAGAGCGGTACATCCTAAATAAGTCGAAACATGCCTTGTCCAAACCTGAGGCAAGAGACGCAGAGAGGGCGAGAAGGTGTACAAGCCAAACACTCACGTGCGGTCTCACCCACACATCGAGAGCTAGTTCTTTTTCGAGCGCGGTGCGACAGCGATAATTTTTGAAAATACCTACCGTCGAGATTTCTCACCGGTGGTATTACCTCTTAAAAAGTGAACTGCAACTAAATAGTGATCTCAGCAAGTAAACAATTACGTTCCAGAAGAACCTGCTCCTCTTCCGTGAGTTTTTACCTACCCATTATATATTTATTGCCACTATATTTACGCAAAAGTTAATTGCCAGAGATTGTAATCTCTAAGCCGAAACATTATGGTCCAATCTAGCCTGGATGTGTAATTTAAAGAACCAGCGCGCATTTTTACTTGGAAATTTACGCACGTGTTTCATTGCATATAAATTTATCGTGGGTAGTTGAGATAGGTCGTACGTACGTCATCACGAAATAATCTTCAGCCTATTATAATTAACAAATAAATTGTCAATATGCCGGATGAATCAGTCATCTCCAAAATGGAACGCGACATTAAATTATTAGAAGCGAGGCAGAATTCACAATTTGCAAGGATTCAGAGAATTTATGATAGCATAAAGGGTTTGAAATCATCTAATTCAAAAAACATATTTTGTGCCAATGCAGCGTTGCTATTGGAGATCAGAAAAGAGTTTATTCAATTAGTAAATAAAATTAATGATTTAAAAATGCAAATAAATTCAGATTTTATTCCTAACTTTCAAATGGAACAATCATTTGATGATTTATATTCTGTAATCCAGTTAACCGCAAAACAGACATGTGACAATACAAGTGAGTTATCTGAAACGCATTCGAAGTTAGATAAATCAAATCTCAATGTTAAGTTGCCAAAATTAACTTTGCCATCATTTGATGGAAATATAATGGGATGGAGAATTTTAGTACAATTATGTCTTATGTCTTTTATTTCATTTACGAATGTTGTAGCAAATTTATCGCATACAAATTTTGTGTCTCCTTGACTTCCCATATGTTGCAAGATTATTTTATCTAGATTTTGTTTAGGTTTTCCTATTAGATTATTTATTTCGTCCCAGAGTTTCCTCGGGTTGCCATTTAAGCTATTTATTAAGTTTTTATGGAATGTGTTTTTAGTAATATTAATATGTTTGTTTGTTTTGTTTCTATATCGCGTATATTCTAAACGAAATACCGGGTTATTTGGGCTATTCTTGCATTTTCGGTAAAGATAATCTCTTTTTTTAATCATGTTCTTAATTTAAAAATTTAATTCATGAAAATATAGATCTTTCCGACACGGAAAAAATTCATTATTTAATAAGTACTTTGTCGGGAAAAGCGTTAAATATCTGTGCCGGAATTCCAACCACAGCCGAAAATTACCAACTTATATGGAAGGCATTAACGGAAAAATACGAAGATACCCGGGCGAACGCGGTTTATTATTTTGATAAAATTTTGAATATAAAACCAATAACAGTACCAACTGCAGTGGATTTAGAAGCTTTTATAGACCAATTTCATTCATCAATTTCAGCATTGCAACAATTAAAAATTCCTAACTTATTACAATGTTTCTTTCTTTATATAGGGACTCAAAAACTAGACAAAGAAACAGCTGTAGCATTCGAATCATCGGTCAGAAAATCAGAAGCACCGTCGTACGATGAATTCGTAACATTTTTACGTGAACAAGCCAAAATACTACACAGAACGTCAATATTACCAGAATCGAAATCACAACAGTTCGAGAAAAAAAAATTACGGGAAGCACAATATAGCCACGCATTTCTTAGTTTAACGCATAACAAAGCAAAACACTATAAGTGCACTATATGTAATTTGTCAGACCATACATTCATTTTTAAATGCCCAATATTTTTAAACGCATCACCTAAGAGTAGGTTTAAGATAACTCAAAAACAAAACTTATGTCGAAATTGCCTAAGTACAATGCACTCTACCAATACATGCAAATCGGAAAATCGGTGCAGATATTGTAATCAAAACCATAACTCGTTATTGCATTTTGATGACACTTCATCCAATTTTTCTCGTAATATGGAGCGAAATTTAAATCCCAAAAGCAAACCTGAGAGTAAATCTGATAATGTAACATTATGTACTCTCAATAATGGAGATGCAAACGTTTTTTCCCCAAATCAATCCGTTTTATTAGGTACCGCATCTATTAGTGTTCTTGATTCCAGGAATAATTATCAGAAAATACGCGTTTTAATTGATAGCGCATCACAAAGCGAATTTATTACAACGAGTTGTTGCAAACGCCTTGGATTACCCTTATTCACAGATCGCAATCATACAACCATTAGAGGCATTGGAGATATTTCTCAACGCATTAAAGGGATGACTAATTTAAAGTTTGAGTCTCGCTATAATAATAAAACATCTTTCTCCATTCGACCTTTGGTAGTGGATCGCATTACAACCCAATTGCCGGCATCTTCTATAGATATGAATGCGTTGTCTTATATAAATGAATTGCCACTCGCCGACGACAAATTCCACATCCCAGGGGTCATCGATGCAATAATTGGTGCCAATGTTTTTGGCCAAATCCTCTTACCTGGTAAGGTAAAGGGCACTCAATCATTACCGAGTGCAATCGAAACCAGTTTAGGGTACGTACTAGTCGGAAACGCACCTACTCTCAAGCAAAGCAACGTAACTCACAACCAAAACAAGGTTTCTCGTAAACCAAGTTTACACGCTCATTATTAATCTCATGTTTCTTGCAATTTTTATAATACCTAATAATTAATTAGTTTAGTTCAAGTAGGCATATATACATAATTGCTATCTTTTAATCGTTTCCTTTCTTTATTATTTTAGTTTCATCACACTCGCAATAAAAACACGCATTAACGTCTTGAGCACTGAAACACAATGCGGTAAATGTTTTAATAGTATTTATTTTTATTTTCTTTTCGTTTCGCATGTTGGTTTATTTTGACCATTCTGTCAAGGCCGAGGGGCATGTTAGCGCCAAGTATATTGGTTGCGCTCGGCGGATTGCTTTGTGTTTATTTTGGATTTAAATATTATTTATTTCCTATGGCAATGAATATCTCCCTTCCCCCGCTCCCCTTATGATTCCCTACTGTCACTATTCCGATCACATCGCAAGTATTTTTCGGTGCTCGAAGTTTTTTTTGTATTAATAATTATCGCAGCCGGACGCAGTCATAGTTATATACCTAACTCGCATAAAACTACCGCAATTATCTTGTCACAGCACATTCTTGCAAAACTATTAGCATTAACAATAATTCATCAATTAAAAAGTGAACTGCAACTAAATGGTGATCTCAGCAAGTAAACAATTACGTTCCAGAAGAACCTGCTCCTCTTCCGTGAGTTTTTACCTACCCATTATATATTTATTGCCACTATATTTACGCAAAAGTTAATTGCCAGAGATTGTAATCTCTAAGCCGAAACAAAATGGTAAACAAAAACTTCCATGTCCTTCCAAAAACACACAATTTCTATCTAAAAACCACATTATATATTTAGATTTCCTTTTTCTGTGGATATTTCCACCCACGCGCGCTGCCCATTTCCACTGTACTATGTAAAACCGCGGTCTAAAAATGCAATATTTTGACGTAAACATTTCTGGTTTCCCTTTTAAAGTGAAACGAATCTAAATTAATAATAACGGTATATTTGCGTGCCACATTACTTCTATTAAGTTCCTTGGCGTGCCAGGGGGGGGGGGGTTTAAAGAGCCTGTAAATAATTCAATATTTTCTTTCCAGATTAAATTCTGGTTATTTCCTAAAACCTAATTAGACATTTTAAAAAGGGTTGAAATTGAAGTATGGAAACATAATTTACGTAACGCTTTGTATGAGACCGTGTGTTTAATATTCCAGACTAGTTTAGTTGAAGGTCCCGTGCTCGAGGAGCAAGGCTCTTGACTAGCGATCCGAAGGTCGCGGATTCAAATCTCGGCGTGCGCAGATATATTTTATTTGATTGATTAATCTTGTTGGGTGACTAGATCTGAATAGCCAGTACCTCCCCACCTTCCTCTTTCCCATCTTCTCTCCACTTAACCTTCAGCGTCACAACATACCCCAATTGGGGATGCTATAGTCTCACTAGCTCCAGATGGGGGGCAGTTGGGACTCTTGTGCGGTATTCATGTAAAAAAATAAATTTAGACAGCATAAACAAGATAGATTTTTTTATAAGACCTATACCTAATAATACGTGCTTCTTTACAACAAGCTAATAGATATCGGAAGGAATGGTGTTAAACTATAAGCCAACAGATTCTATTAATAATAGCACATCGTAAACACGGAGTTTTCTAATATGTTAAAAATCTAACAGCAACAATTGCCTACGGAGAATTTATTACACGCCCTTACTGAGATTGCCAAAAATACGCCGGACATTTTACAATATGTTGTCAGCAGCAGGTAAAAATATTTCTATTTCATTTCCCCAGCTGAAAACTGCTCCTGCTAACGTCTCCCCATAACAGACACAAAAAAAGTTTGAACGGATGTTAAAATAATTCAGCCCGCCATAAAAGATGGTACTAACTGCTGTAGAATATATTAAGTACCTGCAATAGTTGACATCACCTTCTTTACATACTGCTTCATTTTTCCTTTCTACCCCCCCACATCCAGTACGACATATTCCTTAATCCCTACAGGGTTGAAGGCACGTGTTTAAGGGTGGCACTGAAGTTGTGCTATGACAGGAATAGTTCCTATTCGGAACACGTGACTGGGCAGGTGTCACCTACTTTACTGCCTCCTCCTGACATTGGATAGCACGTATATAATATACTCTACCAGAGAGAATTCAGCCTACAGCGTTTCCAAGAAAAATATATAAAAATAAGGAGGCTTATTTGCTTATGTCTCTGTTAACATTGCCGCACTATGATTTCCCGAGCTATGAGATGAAAAGGTCAAGTATTTGTGTTGTGAACTTTTCGCTACTTATTTTCACGTGACTTATTCAAAATCTACGTGACAGGTTGTATCTTTTTTGCCTCCAGGTAACTTAAATTTACCATTTTAAATATTTACTGCTTTTTCAATAAAATTCACAATATCACTCGTAGGGAAACAAGAAAGAATTACTTTCATACTAAATTAATTTATATATTATTCTTATAAAAGTTGACAAAGGGTTCAGACTTTATACTAAAAATAACTTGCGTAATTTGAACTGATGAGATTAAAAAATGTTTTACGGAATTATGGTTAAATTTAACAGGTTTATTTGAGATTAAAGAACACAAATATATTTTCAACTTAAGTCATAAAAGTTCGAATCTTTGAGGGAATATGCTACGATTATCAATGTTGTGATATGAAAATTATGGGATTTTATATTAACCAAACAGACTTCAAATCAACAAAACTTTATACTCAATTAAAGTCAATAAATACCAAACTATTGGTTGGATAGCTTTTTTTTACATGAGCCCCACCCAGGAGACCCCGAGGAAAATAATTTTCCTCAGGGCCTATGTCATCTTTGGGGATGCTGTGTGGAGGGTTTTTTAAAAAGAAAGGAAGGAGGGGAGAGTTCTGGGAAGGAAGAGGGTTTAAGGGGTGGATATGAATCTGGGGTTCAGTGAGTCCTAGTCATCCGCCTCTAAGACCTAGACAAACCTCACCCCATGAACCCGGGCACCTCTGCTAAATCACCAAACGTAGCGAACCACTTGGGGTGACCTATGGCAGAGGTGTTGATTATCCAATAAAGGTTCCCGGGGCGGCGGTACCCATTCCCGCCTCCCAAATTGCAGGGATATAGGTATTAAATTAAATTTTGATTCTTGTAGGTACCTACATCTTTATACATACCTACTATTTCCTAATAAGTATGTATTATTATGACAATTATTTTAAGAAAGGTTGTTTTTTCATGTTTTAAATTGAAATATTGCATTTTTAAAGTTTATTTAAAGTACAAAATCTAAACGGAATTTAATTTAGTGCCTAAATCGGTATTTGTTTTTACAACATCCTTAGAAATAAAAAATATGCGGGATATTTAAAATACATTGAAAAAATTCCCAAGTTCGTTGAGAAACTATTATTAAAAACAGTGAATACGTATATGTTACTGTAAAAGCCCGTAAATTGGTAATTCTTAGGTTTTACCATATTGCGGACTTTAACAGGAACATATATAACAGACAAACAACCCTCTTTGGCTGGATAAGCAATGTATATATTATCTTTCCATGAACTATTTTATGTCAGATTTTAACTAATAATGTTGTCACATACGCGGTCGTTTATCAATTGAGTTTATTTATTTATTGAGTTTATTTTAAAAGAAAGACAAACATTCTCGGGTTACGAATAACCCGACAATATTTGAAAATCTCCTACTACCACCACAGTAAGCACAAGTAGGAAAATGTTGCTTGAGTCGTGATGGAGGACTTAGCCAGCCGAGGAATTGAACACGGAATGCCCGGATGGGAGCCGGGTGGTACCCAAATGCGACACTCAACCACTCACCGGTCTTTGAATAAAATATTCACGACATTTTTAGTAAGGCTGTAAATAAAGAAATAGAAAATGTTGCTTGAGTCGTGATGGAGGACTTAGCCAGCCGAGGAATTGAACACGGAATGCCCGGATGGGAGCCGGGTGGTACCCAAATGCGACACTCAACCACTCACCGGTCTTTGAATAAAATATTCACGACATTTTTAGTAAGGCTGTAAATAAAGAAATAGAAAATTATTTGTGAAAGTCACATCAAAAAGCAAAATAACAAGCAGAGATTTGTAGGTACCGTACCTACAATATATTTATAATACATTGTGGTTAAAAGTTTCTTAGATTTGAAACGACACGAAAGTCAACTCAGGCTTTATGGGGTTAGTTTGAAATATAGGTGAGGGTTGTCTACTGATATGAGTGCGGTACATCCTCCAGCAAGAGGTTCTGTCGGACACGTGGGGGGAGAAGATGGGTGACTTCAACCATTCATTACCAGCACGTATCAGAAACAGGAAACGGAGCCATATTTCAAATTAACCCCGTAAAGCCTTAAAGATGGGGTAGAAATACCGGTTTAGTTTCATCCATTGTCACAGATATGATCTGTTTCTATTAGACAACGATTATAATGTTATATTAGTTGTACCTGATTCAGCAAGTAGAATTTCCTGCGACTGGAAGAGATGGTAACTCTCCGCTACACCCCTGGCAGCCTCCACCATCAGCAGCCACACCACACCACACAATACACCACTGGACATACGTCCCACCACTTAACTGTTCTACTCCAGTAGGAAAATTCTTATTTCGTACTACTTATTCTACTGCGAATTCAATCAATTGATTTTTTAACACTGAGAAACTTATCACACTTAGGAAAAACTTTTGATTCTTCAAGTTTAGCAAACACCAGAAGTAACTCAGTTAAAAGTAACAACTCCGTTAATTAAGCTTAACCACTTTGTGTGTAATACGTGACGCCACTTTCCAATAATAAATTAATTTATTATTATACCTGAAACAAGAGAAAACAAATTATTAGTTAGGCATGTAATTACCCATCTTCATTGCTCCTTGATTCTATTGGGTTAATCTATAAAAAAATGCAAAAATATTTTTATTTAATTGTTTTCTTATTTTTAATCCAAAATGAATAAAATACTTTCGAGTGTAAGGAGAATATGTATATGATGCAAATGTGAATGGTAGAATAAGTCGGGGACGTTCGAGGAAGACATGGCACGACCAAGTGAATCTGATACTTGAGTCGGGACATTTCAAGAGTCAAAATAATAGAAGAGCATGTATGAGACGATGTATGAATGTGAACATGGCAAGGAATGTGTGCCAAGGTAGAGCTATTTTGCAGTCCGTCCTCTCTGCCTACGCCTGCGGGGAAACGGCGTGATGGTTAGTTAGTTAGTTAAAGAGGGCTGAATTAACAGGAGGGTGTCTGATCGTCACTCTCTCTCTCCTTCCTTCTCATTGACTTTGGACAATTTTAAATAATTATATTTAATAAGTAAAGCATTCCACGCAATTATATGTTCCTCCACCTCTCCCAGGCGCCATCTACAGAAGATTACGACCCCAACTTTGGTAATTAATTAGTTCCTGTCCTTAACATTAACATAATAACTCTCAAAGGATGTTGGTCTCTTCTGTAATAAGAAAGTTGTCTTGTGCAGGTCTGGGGGCAACAGCAAAGGATAACATTACAACTAAAGAACAACCCCGTAAACATTATAATAACAATCAAACTTCAGCAGGTTATTTGTTAATTAGAATTTGATTAATTGAAACACTTTTGTACTTTCTTCCACTAGTTTTTATTACCGGTCCTGGCGAAATAAAAACTAGTGAAAGAAAGTACAAAAGTGTTTCAATTAATCAAATTCTAATACAATGGAATTCCACCACGAAAAAACTAGACTCATTATTTGTTAATGTTAAAAGTTTATCATAGAAGTATCTTCTTGTACTTTCCGACAACACAAATAAAATAAAATCGATGCACTCACAACAAACAAGTGTTTTCATCAACTTTATACATTTTAACGCACACAAGTCGTAATCTTAGAGTAACAATATCTTGTTACTCTAAGGTCGTAATACAACTTGTTGCGTTTTTTTTCATTAGCTTCGCACAGGAGGCACTGAAAAAAACCCTCAGGGCCTGCGTCTTTTTTAGGATGATGTGTGAATGGTCTTCTTATGGAAAGGAAAGATAGGAAGTTCTGGGAAGGAAAAAGGTATGAGGGTTGGATAGGAATCTGAGGTCAGTGTGTCCATGAGTGACTGTATGAATCCATACCTTCCTCTGCGGTACAAGGCGACATGTCAAGAGTCTGGAGAGGTCAAAAGCTCTTCCTCAAACAGTCTCTACCGATTCGGCCCGCCACGCAGTAGATGGGCAAGCGTATCTACTTTGTTAAATCACTTTTCTTCTGTGATTGACATTTTTAATTTGAACCAAAGAGAATTTAAGACAGCAATAAGCATACTATTTACCAAATCTGGCTAATCAGATAGTATTGATGTAATTACCCATGCAAATAAATATATATACTTACTTATTATAAACTGTAATTTATAAACTGTTATTTGTGAAATGTAAATGGATTATACTGTTTTTCACAATAAATCAATAAATAAATCTGTCGCCAAGACCTAGACAAATCTCACACAATGAACTTGGACACCCCTGCTAAGTCATTAAACGAAGCGAACCACTCGGGTGACCTATGGCAGGGGTGTTGGTTATTCAATAAATGGTTCCCGGAGCGGCGAG
Source organism: Limnephilus marmoratus (assembly GCA_917880885.1). Taxonomy (NCBI): domain Eukaryota; kingdom Metazoa; phylum Arthropoda; class Insecta; order Trichoptera; family Limnephilidae; genus Limnephilus; species Limnephilus marmoratus. The sequence goes on from OU862934.1 coordinate 348,557, forward strand.
TACATATTGAATTATTAATTAAAATACATTAAATTCTGACATAAGTACTACCCCGCTTTGTCCCGTCAGGTTAGGCAGTAAAAAGAGTTTATTTATATATTTTTTTAAAGAAAGACAAACATTCCCATAATAATCCAACAATGTTTGATAATCTCCTACTACCACCACATTAAGCGGAAAATGTTGCTTGTGTCATGATGGAGGCCTTAGCCAGCCGAAGAATAGAACACGCGACGCCCGGGTGGGACCCAAACGCGATGCCCACTCAGCCACTGACCAATCATTACTGTGCATTTTAACATTCAGCTAACATTAGGTATTATTTCTACTGAATTCAGGCACCTTCTTACTGTGTGTACGTGTAATATTGTAAAAACTAACAAAAGTAAATATAAACACTAACAATAAAAATTAATGAACTATCAACTTGTCAAAAAGCTTAACTGAGACAGAATAATTAATAAAATGTTGCAAATATGGCTGTTATTAATAACGGAAATGCTACCAACCTCACACAATCATTATTAATTAAAATTAATTCAACCACAACACAACACATGACACTAATGACAACATCAACAAAACAACTCCAATCTGTCAAACACTGACCAACTATTTCTACCAAATACACAAACATTCAATATTTCAACAAAATATTGTATTTTTAAAGTTACACATTTTATTAAAACGTAGTACCGCGAGCACTTTGGCAATAATATAACGTGAAATCGTAACTAGTTTGGAGAAACTGGGAACATACAAGTACGATACAACCTTTCTAAGTACAGCACGATCGCTGACTGCGGGTAGCGGCAAAGCCTCCTAGGAGTTTTCGTAGCGGGGCGGAGGCCGCGGCGGGGAGGGATCAAAGTTCCGGAGTGCAGGAGTGGAGGGTGGTGTAAGGGGAGGAGAAAGAGTTGAGGGGGAGTAGCCGAGAGGAGAATTGTATGATAATATAGGTAAACACGATGTCCGGAAACTCCCAGTACAAGCGGAAAACTAAACTTTTTCGGTATGGCTTTTTTTATTTGAACTTTCGTTTTGAGTAGATTGTGCCCAAAGTTGGATTTTTTTACGTCAAATTTTTCATAAATATCCCACGAGTGTTTTAGGTACAGAAGCAATGAAGTCATAGAGTCAGAATAATACATTTTTTTTTTATGACACGATAATATATGAATGGGAATCGGGCAAGGAGAGTGAGACAAGACCAAGTTGTGTGGCGCTTCGTCTTCTCTGCCTACCTCCACGGAGATATGGCATGATATAAATAGAAAATATTTCTTCAAAGAATAAAAATTCCTAAAAACCAGCTGCATTCCAGGAGAATTCCTGAATGTACAGCTGAGCAGTGACATTTTATCGATATAATCAATGATTTATTTTTTTTACATGAATATGTGGCGACACATCATTATAAACTTCGCCATCAAAAGAGGAATCGAGAAACATCTCCTAATGTTCGCGCGCATCGGCAAACCTACTTGCCTAGGTACCTTCCTACCTATACTGGTCGCGATGTACTTTCTCGCCTGCCGTGCCGGCTGGACGATAATAATATCGCCCCGCCTAGAAAGGTCTAGAGTTTACAAGCCGCCTGAATATTCGGCACCGCGTATGTTCCAGTACCTTCCAGTGTGCACATTGCCGGCGAATGGAACATTACTCCCACCGGTCGCGCTGGCTATATAAGCGACTTAACCCGGCGCTAGCACAGTCAGTCCCGATCCGTCAGTCAACGCTTGCCCGCCAGCGAGGAACCGCCTAGACGTTATACAGACGCTATGTGATTTTCACGCATTCTCCAGCGCAGCATCTCGGACTCTCCGTCACACCTTCGAGGCTCTCATCCACCACCACCATCTCGCAGTCCGGTCCGCCGCACCACGACTTGAGACGTCTTCTCCCGCAAAGCCCGCCGTGCTTTCTGTTCGGGAAGTAACTCGATCTCCGGCAATCCGAAGCCTGTCATGTTTCGCTGCCGCAGAGATTCTCCTCATCGCCTCACAAGGTCTTCTTCCTGCCCTGCGTGTGACTCCAGCTCACCGGAGTCACAGCCGTCATCTCCGTCCTCATGATGTCGAGCGACCGCCTGGAACTGGTCAGCATCTACCACTCTAGTTTTTTTTTTTTTTTTTTACAGTGAATACCGCACAAGAATCTCAACTGCTCCCGTCTGGAGCCAGTGAGACTATGGCATCCCCAATTGGGGTATGTTGTGAGGCTGAAGGTAGCGGGGAGGGGAAGGAGGTGGAGAAGAGGAAGGTTGGGAAGTACCTGGCTATTCAGATCTGGTCACTAAACACGGCTAAAGCCATTTTCAAGCAACGTTTCAATTCTGAATGGTGGTCTTACACCAGGGCGATACTGATAGTATCTTCCACTCTGGAACATGCCGCAAATATACTATATATTATTTTTAAATGAATTAATTGTGAGATAACACAAATTAATCAAATAAAATTTATTTGCGCATGCCGGGTTCGAACCCGCGACCTCCGGAATGTGAGTCAAGAGTCTTAGCCACTGGACTACGGAGGTCGTCAAGTCTAGTGATCTGAAGAGACGTTATCTTCACCACCGCAGCTTCCTGACCATCATCACATCTTACAGCGCACCATCACTGTCTGCTCTTCCGTCGACGCCCCTGGCACATTGACTATCGCTACGTAGTACAATAAAGACGACTCACACTACATCGACTGACGCCTTTCATTTATCTCCCGTCTCTACCGATACGGACCGCTCCCTCAAATACCCCACAAGAGTCCCAACTCCTCCCGTCTGGAGCCAGTGGGACTATGGCATCCCCAATTGGGGTATGTTGTGAGGCTGAAGGTAGTGGGGAGGGGAAGGAGATAGGGAAAAGGAAGGTGGGGAAGTACCTGGCTATTCAGATCTGGTCACCAAACACGGCTAAAGCCATTTCAAGCAACGTTTCAATTCTGAATGGTGGTCTTACACCAGGGCGATACTGAGAGTATCTTCCACTCTGGAACGTGCTGCAAATATACTATGTATTATTTTAAATGAATGAATTGTGAATAACACAAATTAACCAAATACAATTTATTTGCCACGCCGGGATTCGATCCCGCGACCTTCGGAATGCGAGACAAGAGCTTTACCGCTGCACTACGCAGGCCGTCTATACTAATTAAAATGTGTAAAATTGTAAAAAAAACATTGATAAATAAATGTTTTTAAGGTTACTTTCCACTTGGTTCTGATATCCCATAGAAATGCAGACTTTGTACAAATTGATATTTGTGAGCATTTTATGAATCTGATCGTTTGTCATTTTTTATTTCCGTGGGAGAAAAATTACATTTTTTCCAACATGCTTTATTGAATTATGACAGTCGTTAGTTAAAGCATTGATATATAGTTAGTGGGGAGATGATAGAGTTATTACATCTCTAGTGAATTAGGTTCAGGTTGATTCATCTCTATAATAATAAATTAAATAAGTTTTCAAATCAAATTGATTCATTTCTGACATTTCTGGGTACTAATTTTTAGAAATATTATTATCCATATCAAATAACCTTTTCGTAAAAGTTTTTCTAATGACAGTTCATCATAAGTCGACTCCGAGCAGAAACAGGCGGTCCGTTTGATACATTGTCCTATCTTAACAAACGGATTGCAATCTTTATAGCACAGGCGTTGGGTTTGAATGCTGTCCTTGTTCTACTGGTATTTCAATGGAAGATGATCCGTGGAACTAGCGTCATTCATTCCTTCGGCACCTTCGTATCTTGTCACATGAGAACGGGTCGTTCTCTTTGATTCCTCCTTCCTACAACACGGATCTCTTCAACACCCTGTTTCATTACTTCCTTTCAGCAAAAAATCCTCCACACAGCATATCCAAAGATTTTTTAAAAACTTTTTCTCCACACAGGAGGCTCTGACGAAAAAAATTACCTAAAGGCTTATGCCATATTTTGGGGATGCTTTGTGGAGGGTCTTTTTGAAGGAAAGGAAGGATAGAAAGTTCTGGAAAGGAAAATAGTATGATGGGTGGGTAGGAATCTATTAGGTCAATGTATTTAGGAGTGACGAATGCATAAATCCGTCCCCCCCACTGTGGTGCAAAGCGATGGGTCGAGAGAGATCAAAAAGTTCTCTTTAAATAGTCTCTCACGATTCAGCCTACCATGTCAAACCTCACCCCATGAACTCGGGCACCCCTGTTAAGTCATCAAACGTAGTGAATCACTTGGGGTGACCCATGACAGGGGTTTTCTCCAATAAATGGTTCATGGGGCGGCGGTACCCATACCGAACAAACGACTCGTTCTTGAGTTCAACAGCTCGGCCGTGAAACGATTTGCCTCTTGTTTCTCCTCTCCTACAATATGGGTTTCTTCAAGACCCAGGTTCACTCATTCCTTTCCATGAAAAGACCCTCCACGCAGCATCCCCAAAGATGACTTAGGCACCGAAGGAAATTATTATTTAGCTCATGGCTTCCTGTGTGGAGTTAGTATAAAATAAATAAAATAATTTATAATTTTTACGTACACTACATACATTTTATAATCAATACTGTATGGTTGTCTCCACAGGGGTACGCAGAGAGGATGTGGCTACACAATCAACGTTTTGAAGAGTTTTATTTACCATGTACATTTTGTTACTCCATTTTTATTTGTAACTTAAGTTTCATGTAGTTGCTACCGGTTGCGAACAATTTAAATCTCGAAACAAATAGAAGATTAATAAAAATTAAGTAACAATGTACATGTGAAATAAAACTCTTCAAAACAAAATGAAATAATACATGTTGTCACTATGAAAGCGGGAACGTAATACCCAATACACAAGGAGTCAGTGATCCAATAAAGGTTTTATTTAAAACACCTGTTTCCTGTTGCATACACTTTATTTTGTTTTATTTATTTTGCATATATCTCAATGAAGATCACTGCATCAGTTTGTATTGGCCACTACAGGCATTAACCGGTTTAAAGGAGCAACTAATTTACTGTAGACCAGTTTCTTTTAATTATTTGAAAATCGATTGGATTCTAGTCGATATGTTTTGCATTGGTTTTATTTATTTTATGAGATGTGATTTATAATTCTAATTAAAGTTTAAAGATTTGAATCCTTTGGCGTTGCGATGATTCTCGATTTCATTATTTAATTCATACAATATTAACAGGAATCGTGGTGATATGTAAAATGTATGAAATAGGAGCAAACCCACCTCGGAACAATGAGGAGTATTATTGTACTAGAAAATAGTCCGGAATTAAATTCTAATTTCGCCTGCATTAGATTTATGGCTTTGATTTATGTAAATGTGGCCCCTTCATGCTGAGGTCTATTGTGTTTAGAGATTTTGACCTAAAATGAAAAACTAAAACTCTACTAAATCATGGGCCGAGCTTCTTTTTTACATTAACTCCAGAAAGGAGGCCCTGAGGAAAAATATCATTTTTTAAAAAGAAAAACACAAATTCCCGGATCACGAATAACCCAACAATGTTTGAAAATCTCCTACTACCACCACATTAAGCAGAAAATGTTGCTTGTGGCGTGATGGAGAGTTTAGCCAGCTGAGGAATCGAACACGCTATGCCCGGGTGGAACGCAAGCCCGATGCTCACTCAGCCACTGCTCACCGGTCGTGTCATCTTTAGTGATATTTTTAGGTACGAAAGGAGAGGAAGTTCTGGGAAGGAAGAGGTATAAGGGGTGGGTAGGAATCTGGTGGTCAATGTGTCCAGGAGTGATGGGTGGGTGAATCCATTCCTCCCCCTGCGGTGCAAGGCGATGGGTTGAGAGAGTCCGACTAGAGAGGTCTAGGTTAGGTCTCGATCAACCAGTCTTTCCCGATCCGGCCAGCAGTGGGTAGGCAAACGCAATCGCCGCCAAGACCGAGTCAAACCTCATCCCATGAGTCTGGGCATCCTTGCTAAGTCGCCAAACGTAGCGAAACACTCGGGGTGACCGATTGCAGAGATGCTTGTAATTCAGTAAATGGTTCCTGAGATACCCCCCCAAATTATTTAAATGCATCCAGTACAGATTCCTCATCCATTGTAATCAGCAGATCGACACGTTAATCCGGTACCCATGTGTTGCAATGCAATTCAAAGAAATAAATTGATTCTGAAAGTCATGTCCCGTACGTCCCCGTTCTCTTCCCGAGTCCCCTTTCCTTCCCGTGTTACCCTTCCGCCTTCCCCGCCTTCCCCCCCCTCATCATCCCTCACGTGAACCCCACCTTCCTCACTCCCCTTTCACTCCTCCCAGCTGCTATAAAGTATATGAAATACTATCATAACGCCAGAGCTTACCATTATATATAGCCTGTAACCTTCGTGGGGTGAGAAAAACAAATCACTAAAGTTTCATCGCAATCGGATGAACGGTTTGGCAGTGCATAAAGTACCTACGAACAAACAAACAAACAATTTTTTAAATATAATAAGATGATACAGCTCCCACCTCTAGTGTTATTCTGTTCAGTGTCTAAGCCGAATACGAAATAATAAATCAAGTGTTTTACATGACTTTTATTTTATCATTTGTTACAAGCAGATTATCTTCAGTAGAATAATATGATTAAATGTGTTCCCTCACAGGTATTTTTATATGGCGCGTGTTACCGGGATATAAATCACTCCACGTTCAAAGGGATCACATGTCTGTCAATAAGGAAATAGTAGGATTTATTGGAAATCCCAAATAAAGCCCCGCTTAATTCCGTGTAACAATCAGTAAACGCGACGTACACAATTCGTATAGAAGATTGTACACTCAGTTGAAGTTTTTTTAAACACAGAAAGGTTATATTTTTTTGTTATGTTAAGTTTGGTTTCTGGGTTACTGTAGTGTTCTCATGTTTTCTTTGATGAACAATACTTCTCAGATGATCAGGATTTTCAATAATGCTTCGGTTCGTCGTAGTAGTGATTATTATAATCGTCTTATTTACAATTAATATTTAACTGAACTTAACGTCCGTTCTAATGAATTCTCTGTGTATATCTGCGGCAGGGGAACTGATCACTGAAGGAGCCCACCTGTTAATCGGATATCATCGGATATATTCGTAACCGGGATTAGATCCGAACGAGCGATATTTGACTCTCTCATATAGTTCAACTTTACTGACCTCTGTTGAGACACCTCAAAATTACATAAAATTATCTATATTAACTACATACATCTGTTGAAAGACATTGAAACTACATAAATATTCATTGTACACTATAGTAAGTATGTTGTAAAATAATATTTACTTCACGGCAATTGATTTTTTGCATCATTCTTCCAATACAACAAAAATTTTTAATCAACATTGCTATGGAAGATTCCGTTACAATTCGTCTCCCGGCGTACTTATATGCAATGTGCAGTCGCTTTAGGGAAAATACGTTGTACATTATTACACAAAATACAACTTAGTGACCCCGTAGGGATGAGCAGAGTGGAATTACCGCCGAATAACAAAGAATAAAACATATTTTCTTTCAAATGCTTCTCTATTTACTATATGTACCTACTACTGTGTTTAAATTCCTTTGATATTCATACCAACTTATTATTAAGGGTATATTTGAAGTCGAACTGAATATATTTTACCTTTAAAATTGGTATATAATGCATAAAGAATTATAATCTTATAATTATTATTTTTAATTAATTAACTAACGTTAACGGCAAGATTTTTATGCATAGCACAAAGAGTAATAATTATTATAAGCAATAAATATCAGCCTGAAACACTCACCTACATAGAAAAAATCTTCCGAGAAAAGATACTTGCCGCCAACGGAAAAAATACATAAAATGAAAAGTTACATACTGTTGAAAATCGACATGCTAGCGGCATCTGTTGGTTGGTTGGGTAAGACCGAATTGGAACCTGTTTAACCACGAGTTAAGTGGAATCTATATTTAAAAACATTCGAAATGTCAGACGTTGTTAAACAAAAAAAACAATTGCCATTGTTTGGCCCGGTGCATTTTCTGTTGAAATACATTTTATAACATGTCACTGTGAATAATAAAAATTGGAGTTTTTTGCAAAAGAACTTATTATTTTTTAAGGACCCTTACAACTTTAACATGGGCCTTACGATCCGGATGGCAATCAGAGTATTGCTAATATAAAATCAAGAACCAGCTGCCAAAAAACAGATGACCAAAATTACAATTACCAGAATTATAAAGATGAACAAAGGAAGACCATGAATCACCACGAAAATTGATAAGTTTTAAGTGCCTTCCCAACCGTATCCATATCCTTTCCACATTTATTCAGGCCTCAATTGTAGTTTTTTCAACAAGATTAATCCAATATATCGTATTGTAAAAAAATAAAATCACTACCCACGTAAAGATTTTATGCAACTCATGATTCTCAATTAATGATTGAACAATAGGTTCTCAATTAATAATTGCTAGGAATATTGTCGTTGTTGTTTTTTCAGGCAGGTAGTTTCTCAAATAAATAAATACGCATTGTCGGAACACATTTTATCGGGGATTAAGCTACAAAAAGGTATTTGTACCCAAAATGGATCAGATCAAATCGTTAATAGCCAAGAGAGGCGTGATTAAAGGAAAATTAACGCGTTTCATGAATTCCATAAACTCTTTATCAGCGAATGAAATTAAACTGAGGTACGACCAAATTAAGCCATTATTAGATCAATTCGAATCTATACAAGACGAAATTGAAATTTTATCGGATGAGGAACGGGAAAATTCTATTCAGCGTGAGACATTCGAAAATCAATATTTTTCAGTATTGGCAACTGCCAAGGAGGCGATTGATTCAATCAGCCAGGGTAGGGTCGAGATCAAACTTCCAACTCTTCAATTGAGAGAGTTCGATGGAAATCAAAAAGATTGGGTAAATTTCGTTGAAACCTTTAAAACGTTGGTTCATAATAACGGTTCATTGAGCAACGTTCAAAAATTCTTTTACTTGCAATCTACACTGAAAGGGAACGCATTGAAAATAATTGCTAATCTAGAAGTTTCGGAATTAAACTACCTATCGGCTTGGGAATTGTTGCACGACAGATATGCGAATCTCAGGGCTACCGTACATAAACATATACAAACTCTATTTCAATTAAAAGATATGAAACATGAAGAGCCTGTAGCATTAAGGTATTTAATTGATGAAACCAATGTAAATTTAAAGGCTTTACAAAACATCGGAGTCAAAGTAGATCAATGGGATCCTTTGATTATTTACATAATTTCAAATAAATTGGATATAGCTACCCGGAAAAATTGGGAACAATATACATTGCAAGGTGATTTACCTACATTAAAGGAATTCATAAAATGTTTATCTGCTAGGGCGCAAGTATTGGAGCTCATGAATGCTTCAGAGAAAAAATATTCTAACCTACATAAAACGCAAATAGGCAACAATAATAAACAAAAAGATTCATCGGTATTCTTGGCAATAAAAGCAAACAATTGCATTTATTGTAATGATAAAGGTCATCAAATTTATTTTTGCAAAAAATTTCTAAAATTAAAATTACAGGATAGGATTGATGCTACGAAATCAATCCGGGCATGTTTTAAATGTTTGAGGTTGGGTCATCAAGCACAGAGTTGCAAGACAAACCTGACCTGCAAAATTTGTGGCAAGTATAGCCACAATACTCTACTACACAAGGAGGTACCTCCGCCGGAGACCTCAAATATGGATGCTAATAACGAGGTTATAGTATCGAATTTTTCTGCATCAGAGAAGGCAGAAAAAATAATATTATTGTCAACCGCCAACATAGGAGTTGTGGGGGCCAACAATAAAATTTTTAAGGCTCGCGCCCTGATTGATTCTGGCGCGCAGAGTAATTTTATGAGAGCTGAATTTGCTAATAATTTAAATTTACCATGTGAATGGATAAACAAACCCGTGTCTGGGATTCATAATAATATCACACATATAAAAAGGAGAATTTCGGTGGAGATGACTTCGCTTAATACTGATTATAAACGCGAAATATCATGTCTGATTTTACAGGAAATTACAACCAATTTACCACAAGTGACAATGGCGAAAAAAGAGTTCAAGCTACCACCAGGACTGGAGCTGGCAGACCCGAACTTCAATATAGCTGCACCCATCGACATCCTGTTGGGCGCGGAGAGCTTCTGGGAAATGCTAAGCAACGATAGATTGAAACTCGAGTCAGGACCAACGCTTCAACGTACCCAACTAGGATGGATTGTGTCCGGTCCGATAAACGTGTACCCCAAACAAAGGCCTGTATCAGATTTTTGCAGTTTATCTATAAATAAGTTGAGTCATCAAATAGAAAAATTTTGGAAATTGGAAGAGATTAATTCCACTAAAATTCAAACTCAAGAAGAAAAGGCTTGCGAAGCCAGTTTTGTTAGTACTCATGCTAGAGAAGATGACGGTAGATATGTAGTAAGTTTACCGCGTCGGGCATGCATTGATCAGTTGGGAAACTCATTGCTCACTGCCGAAAAGAGATTTAAAAATATGGAAAGAAAATTTGTATCACATCCCGAGTTGAAGACAGAATATGTAAAATTCATGCGTGAATATGAAGAATTGGGACACATGGAGGTGTGTGACCAGTCAAAAGGGGATCGTGACTCCTATTTTTTACCGCATCACGCTGTAGTGAAAGAATCCAGCACTACTACTAAAGTGAGGGTCGTTTTTGACGGCTCCGCCAAAACCTCAAATGGAATTTCCCTCAATGAAGCCTTGATGACAGGACCTGTTATACAAAAGGATCTATATAACCAACTATTGCACTTCAGGAAGCATCAAGTAGTCATGACTGCCGACATCGAGAAGATGTACCGCCAGATTAACATGTGTGAAGATGACCTTGACCTGCAGAAGATAGTATGGCGCGAGTCGCCACAGGATGTGCTCAAGCATTATCGTCTGAAGACCGTGACTTATGGACTGGCACCTTCCTCCTTCTTGGCCACAAGATGCTTAAAGCAAATTGGTATGGATAATAATTTAATTTTTCCTAGAGCTAGTCAGGTCATAGAAAATGACTTCTATATGGATGACTTGTTAACGGGGGCAGATGACCTGGAATCTTGTAAGAAGTTAAAAGAAGAATTAATCAGCATCTTGTCATCTGCGGGGATGACTTTGAGGAAATGGAGGTCCAATGCCTTGGAATTGTCAGCCGAGTCGGGCCAAGCTAAGTGTGCTGAATCAGGCAACTCCGACAAAATTATTACTGACAATCCAAAGACTGAGAAAATATTAGGATTAATATGGAACAATGAATCTGATTACTTTTCTTATGTAATAATGAAGCCATCAGGTCCAACCGAGAGCAAACGAGAGATATTGTCTTGCGTCGCATCAACCTTCGATCCAATGGGACTCCTAGGACCGATAATAGTCATAGCCAAATTGATAATGCAAAGGCTGTGGCAGTCTAAAGCAGCGTGGGATGATCAATTATCTAATGAAATATTTGCACCCTGGAGGACCTACCTGCAAGATTTAATTCAGCTAAATGTGTTGAAAATACCAAGAAAAATTATTTGCAAGCAAGCAAAAGAGCTACAGCTACACGGTTTTTGCGATTCGTCTGAGAAGGCTTTCGGAGCCTGTATTTATATGGTGTCAATGGACCACAGCGGTAAGCGGCATTCACATTTAATAACATCCAAATCAAGGGTAGCACCATTGAAGTGTATTTCACTGCCTAAGTTGGAGCTGTGTAGTGCTGTACTACTGGCGAAATTAATTAAGACTATAAAACAAGCACTAAATATAATGGAGATCAACACATATTATTGGTGTGACTCTACGATAGCGCTGTGTTGGCTGAAAGGTCAACCTACTTGTTGGAGCACCTTCGTGGCCAATCGAGTAGCCGAAATACAAGAACTGAGTGATCCAGATCAATGGAGACACGTATGCAGCAGATATACTTATAAGAGGAACTACTGCAGATAAATTGATAAATTCTACAATATGGTGGAATGGACCAAGTTGGTTGACGGCGGAGTCAACGATTGGCCTACATCGAACATTTCCTGTTCAAACCCTCCGGAGCTCAAGAGCAAAAATATTCTATTATCTACAGATATTCAAGAATGGGAAATATTTGGAAAATTTTCCTCATTTATCAAATTGAAAAGGGTTACAGCATATGTGCTGCGGTTTGTAAATAACTGCAGAAATATTAAAAGTAAAATTTCAGGTAATTTAAGTGTAGCTGAACTAGAAGCAAGTTTGAATTGTCTACTGAAATCAGCTCAGGCACATACCTTTCAAAAGGAGTTGAAAACATTAAAAAACCAGGGAAACGTCAACAAAAATAGTAACTTAAAATCTCTTCATCCTTTTTTACGTGATGGTCTTATATATGTGGGCGGTAGACTAAATTTAGCTACACACCTATCGTACCAACAAAGACATCCAATTATATTGCCAGCTAAACATAAGCTGACCGCATTGATTATACGTCACTATCACTATGTAAACTTGCACGCAGGACCTCAAGCCCTATTAGCTGAAATAAGATTAAAGTTTTGGCCTATTTTTGGGAAAAATACTGTTAAAAAGATATTACATAAGTGTATTGTGTGTTTTAGGTGTCATCCTCGTACTGGTAACCAAATCATGGGCAACTTACCGAGCGAAAGAATCACACCGAGCCGACCGTTCGCTGTCACGGGGGTCGATTTTGCCGGACCGATTCCAACCAAAAGTGGGCCACTGAGGAAGGCCCCACTCGTGAAATCGTATTTATGTATTTTTGTCTGTTTTTCCACAAAGGCGGTTCACTTGGAATTAGTTTCGGATTTATCTAGCAATGCTTTCTTGAACAGTTTAAAGAGGTTTATATCCCGTAGGGGAGAACCTGATAAGATCTTTTCCGACAACGCTAGCAACTTTCGGGGAGCCTGTAACAGGCTCAAGGAGCTGTATACCAGTTTGAGAGAAAACAACGACAAGATTCAAAATTATTTAGCCAACAGAGGTATTGAGTGGAGGTTCATAACCCCTCGAGCCCCTAGTCAGGGAGGGCTGTGGGAAGCTGCGGTCAAGTCAGCAAAGTTTCATTTGTATAGAGTCACTAATAATTCTGCTTTAACCTTTGAACTTTTGTATACCTTAATTTGTCAGATTGAGGCCTGTCTAAATTCCCGTCCATTGACTTCCTTGTCTGATGACATCCACGATTACCAACCCCACACCCCAAACCATTTCCTCATAGGCACTAAATCCTCTATCATTCCGGAGAGAGATGTCCGAGCCATACCAGACAACAGGCTGACCCAATATCAGAGAATCCATGCGCTAACGTTATCCTTTTGGTCTAGATGGAAACGAGAGTACTTGATGGAACTACAAAAAAGGACTAAATGGCAAACCAGTAATCAACGGGCACTGCAAAAGGATGATCTGGTTATTCTGAAGGAAGATAATTCACCTCCACCATTATGGAAAATGGCGCGAGTCATATCTACACATCCCGGCGCGGATGGTGTAGTACGAGTGGTTACCCTGAAAACCCCTCAAGGAATCTTTGTCAGGCCTATCACAAAGATATGTCTGATGCCTCTGGATCCGGAAGCTGAACCTGTAATGGACGCCCCGGACCCTTCCATCAGTCCGGACACCCCGGACGGCCATGATGAAACTTTTTTAGGGTGAAGATATTTAAAAAAAAGACCCTTTAAAGGTACCAAACTCAGGAACAACATGACGACCTATTAATTGATGATTGATTATGCACCCCGCACTGTGGTGCTTATATCGTGGACTGCACCCGGAGAAGATCAAAACCAATGGACTTTAAAAAAAAGACAATTGTGTTGTGTTGGGTTGGGTTCTTTTATAATATTATTTTGTGTTGGGTTGTGTTCTATTATAATATCATTTTGTGTTGAGTTATTATTTAAATAATAGTATAATACTCAGTGTAGGATTATAGTTTTGAAAAATAAGTTTTTGGCTGCTAATTTATAATAGGTAAAACTATTTGTTAGTATTTAGATTTAGGAATTTTGTTTTTTTTTTTTTGCTTTGGTTGTCTTCCCCTGTTTTTTTTTTTTGTTATGTTTTTTGAAGGATTCATGAATCAATAAAGACGATTCACAAACCCCGGAGGGGGGGACTATGTTGAAAATCGACATGCTAGCGGCATCTGTTGGTTGGTTGGGTAAGACCGAATTGGAACCTGTTTAACCACGAGTTAAGTGGAATCTATATTTAAAAACATTCGAAATGTCAGACGTTGTTAAACAAAAAAAACAATTGCCATTGTTTGGCCCGGTGCATTTTCTGTTGAAATACATTTTATAACATGTCACTGTGAATAATAAAAATTGGAGTTTTTTGCAAAAGAACTTATTATTTTTTAAGGACCCTTACAACTTTAACACATACCAAAAAATGTAGACATAATTTGACTCGACGCCACCTAGCGAGAGATTTAGCACTAACAATGCGGGGGTTTAGGATCACAGGGGCCTAACTACAAAAATTGGTGTTTTGAGTTAAGCTTGGTTTCGGTAATGTCATAATCATATCTATTAGTGACACGAAGCTCTATCTCGAATATACAGCCGTTTAAGAGATAATGATGAGCAAATCGAGAAATTTAGACATAAAATTAGAAGCACAAGGGCTTATCGCCTGTTATGCCTCTATGACATTAAACAAAAATCTTATTACTAGCGTCACACTGACCTAACACTTGTTATTCAGGGAAGAACAAAACGTTAATTGGCTGATTATCAAATAGTTTCAATAGGTACCGAAAGGATAATCCACACATGATCGATTTTTCATGTAATTTTGAACCCTTCTATGAATTTGAAGAACTTTACATTTTTTATTTCTTTTTTAAAAAGAAAGAAACATTTCTGGTTTACGAATAAACTGACAATATTTTAACGACTCCCACTACCATCACAGTAATGGGAAAGTATTGCCTGTGCAGTGATGGAGGACTTCGCCGAGGAATTGAACTGACTACTCATGGATGGGATCCAGAAATCCAGACTCCAGACGTAATGCCAACTCAGCCACTGACCGGTCAATATAATGCTCCAATACCATTTACAGTGGAAAATATTAAAAATTTGAAGGATTTTTGAACAGTGGGTATCATTCTTCCAATGGAAGCTATCTTTTCAATAAGCTTTCCATTGATATGCTTGGTGTTAATCTAAATGACCAGCTCAGGAACGGCGGCTACATCGAAGGCAGAGTCAAGTTAGCCTCTCAGAAACAGGGCGTACTGTACAGGGCCAGCAAATACTGCAGATAATACACAAATTCTAACTGTGTACGAATAGCCCCACGGTTGAATTTGGCAGCCACCTTTGGTCTGGAGCCATAAAATACCTGAAAAAAATCTTGACTGCAGAAAACATTTGATAGAATCCCCTGTCTTTACAAACGGATTGCAATCTTTAGAGCAAAGGTGTCGGGTGGGAATTCTTTCCTTGATATACCGATATTTTAATGGAAGATGCTCCAAGAAACTATCGTCACAGTTCACGTCAGCATCGGTGCACAGTTGGGAAACACGCCAAAACATGTTTACACAGTTGACCTTCATCACTTGAGAGCGGGTCGTTTCTACAACTCTTGAGTTCCCAACTGTGGAATAATTTGCCGACTTCTGGTTTTCATCCCCAAAGATGACATAGGTCCTGAGGGAAAATATTTGCCTCAGGGCCTCGTGTATGAAGATAACGTAAGAGGAAATTAAAATAGCTCTGCCCTAGAAAATACTGATAGTTCATAGATTTTGTTAAAATTATGATATCTATATATTAATGTTCATTTATTTATTTATTATTTATTTATTTATTTATCTATAAAGGTATGTTTACATAACATTATTCGATGCCTGTCTCACTAGGGAATACCTGTGTTGAGACAGGCGTAGAGGTACATAAATGAGTATCATACATAAGAATATTTAATTACAAGTTGAGAATATTTAAGGTAAGATACATACTGATTTATACAATTCAAACAGAAAGATGATTAAGATTGAGGGTTAATATCATAACGAGAGCATTATATAGGTGAAGGAAGAGATGAGTAAAGTAGTAAATCCTTTCGAGTCTATACAGGAAGTTATATTATACATATAGGATTTTACTATTTTAAGTTCTTTAATAAGGGTAAGGACATACGTGAGATATATATATTATTTATTATAGTTATATTATTTCTCTATTCATAAATAGGAATCAAGAGGAGTTTACATGTTTGTAAATAATAATAATGGCTAAATATATAGGGAGGGACACATAGGCATATCTCAATAAATTTATTCAATTGTACCGGGCCTAAGACAATTATTTTAAAAAGTGTTTTTTATGCAATGTGCTGGACTGAGAGATGCTATATTTTCTGAGTCTGATAGCATCTAAAATCTTCATCTCAAAACTATGTTTTTGTAGAATGGCCCCTGTGATCTAAATCACCCCTTGTTAAAGTATTGCTGAATATTAAGGAACGCAAAGGCAATCCATCAATTTTTAAATTTTTAGTTGTCAAAATCTTTTTTTTTGGGGTAAAATATGTAATTTATGAAATGGGACAATATTTTTATTGATAAAAAAAGTATTACACTTAAATGTGTTTTAATTTCTGAGTTTCAAAGTATCAAAACTGTAGATATGCCCCTGTGATCCTAACTCTCATGTCAAGTATTGCTGTATAGTTAGGAACACAAAGGCATATCTCAGTAGTTTTTCACAAATATATTTTTTTAATCATCACAAGTCTTTAATAACTACTTAAAAATATGTTTTTCAAAGAGTGCGATAATATATTTGTTGATAAATATTTTTTGTTTGCTGAAATGCCTTTTATTTTCTGAGTTTCAAAGCATTCAAAACTTTAAATGCGTTTATCTCAAAACTATGTTTTTGTAGATAGGCCCCTGTGATCCTAAACCCCCGAATGTCTCTCTCACAAAAATAAATTTGGTTGTTTTCAGGTGGAAAAATGTAATAAGCAGTAATTGTTGAAAGAAACACTAGTATATATTGAATTATTTGGCGGGTATTAGAAAAGCCGACATAGCGCAGTGGTAGAGCACCTGACCGGCAATCAGAAGAATACGGGTTCAAGTCTCGTTGGCGGCATGTATCTTTTCTCGGAAGATTTTTTCAATGTAGATGAGTGTTTCAGACTGATAATTATTGCTTATAATAATTGTTATAATTTTATAGCATATATCATTTCGGGGGAACAACTGTAGGGTCACCGCTATAACTATCACTGACTGGCTACAAAAGGGTATATATTTATTTATACGAATACGGCACAAAAATCTTAACGCTCATGAGCCAGTGGGACTATGGTATCCAAAAGGGTGAGTTTACACGGCACTGTACTTTTTCTTGACAAGTCTAGTGAGAGTATTTGACAATCGTGTTTAGCTGTGTACGTTTTGTTTGAAGAACAAACGTCTCGTGAATGGTTATAGATACAATGAATGCACCACTGTGTATTCGATAATATTGTACTGCAAAAAGACAGGCAGTACAATGTCGTGTGAACCCAGTCTTACTTTTAAGCTGAAGGGAATGGGAAGGTAAAGGAGATGGGAAGAAGAAGGTGGGGTTACCTTTTTTGATTGAGTTGTTGCTGTCGTATGACGTAATTATTATATCTGATGCCGGTTCACTTGTAGATTTGAATATAAAGCGTGATTTTTTATCTTTCTAACACTGTTTAGTTCATATTTCTCACCATGATTGTAAGAAAAACACAACGATTTCTATGAGACGAGTGTGAATTGTTACTAAAAGCGAAAAAAATTATCTGACGGTTTAAATAACATGATATATGTTACATTTATCTAGGGCTATTGAAAAATAACCAGCACTCACTGAACTACCAACACCAACAGTTAAAAGTTGTGCTAGGCCCGTTTTTGTAATTTGCTTCTCTTACAACACAACTACAAAGCTGTTTATAATGAAGTTATTTGTCAAACTTCTACAACTTTACACCGTGGAGAGAGGTCCCTTCGCCGGATGTTAGGAGAGCAAAAGAGCTTTTTGTTTTACAATGTCGTTTCTCTCAACATGGTTCCTTAGCTCTGTGGTAAGCGCTGAACTTCTGACTTTTGAAATGGAGGAACGAATCCCAAACTTCTTCGTTTTTGGTGCAAAACTTTCCAAATTGGAACAATTAAAGTTTTAGAACTGTCGTCCAGTTTACGAGCTTTTATATTGTTTCGTCAAACATGTTTTTCTCCCTGTAGATGTTTTATGACAAGACAGTAGAACTCAGGGGCCTGCATAGTGTGTTTAAACGGGGCAGGCGGTAGTAGGAAAAATAGCGAATTAATTGATATAAAAACATACTTGATTTCGTTATTACAGATGTACTAATTAATAGAGGCACCAACAGATTGCACTGATTGCTATATTTGTGATTTGTTCCAAAAGGCACGACCTTTATCTTCACCAACACAAACGAGACCTCGCTAGAATGAGCATCGCACACACTTGCAGATTTTTTTGTTTCGAATGAAGAATTTGTGTAAGATAGCGTAGGCAGTGCTTATGTGCCTAATGGACGACACGTCCCTGGTGGAAATGGAAAGAGAACTTAGCGAAGTAGAAGACTGGAAGGTTTTTCGTTTCTTAACATTTGACGTCACAAATACATAATGATAAAAAAAAATATTTTCCAGGTTTTATGCATTTGTTTAAAATATCTGCTATTTTCTTGTCATATTAAAATATAACGAGAACTATGAAATTCAAGAGCCTGGAAAAATTCAATGAACGTAAATATAACATACTTCCTTTTCCGTTTAACGATACATTTAAATATGTACCTTCGCATGTGGAAACCTTTTACGGTCCGCGGTTTGCGAACCTAAAGCCACCGTATTGGGAAAAGATGTAAGCCGTCTGGCGTAAAATGGGTTATAAACCTTGGATTACTGAACATGTAGAATCCAGCATACTTTGAAGTTTTTGCTAGCTGGAACTATAAATTTTATTTCAGTATGAAACCGGGAAATTGTTGTGGAAAACAAGACGGAGGGAAGGGAAATAAAGATATGGAAATATATTATTTGGCCGTTTAATGAAAAACCAACACCTCTGCCAAAGGTCACCCCAAGTGGTTCGCTACTTTTGGTGATTTAGCAGGGTCTCGGGGTTCATGGTCTTGGCGGCGGATGCTTCTGCTCACCTAGCGGGCCGGATTTAGAGAGACTAGTTGAGAGAGAGCTTATAATTCTTCGGCAAGACTCTCTTTACCCATCGCCTTGCACCGCAGTGGGAGGCATGGATTCATACGTCCGTCACTCCCGAACACACTGACCTCCAGATATCTGCCCACCCCTCATACTCTTTTACTTCCTCCATAAAACAACCCCTGACACAGCATCCCTGAAGGTAAATAATTTTTTCTCAAGGCCTCCTACGTGAAGCTAATACAAAAATAAATATTACCCGATAATAAGCAGTCCTTTCAAAATAATGGAAATGTCTACAACCGCCCGAATCAATGAATATCCTTTGCCGTTATACCCATCACCGCCAAACATCAGTCAGTAGAAGGGGTTTGGTATAAAAAAAACCTCTGCAGTCGGAATGCGCTAACGAAGCGAAGGTACAAGTTTAACTCTACGGCGTTTCTTTAAAGCTTGAATGAACGTCTTCAGGTTTTTGTGAATTCAACAGTTTTAATCAATTTATTGCATCGACCCTCTTCAGCAGACGTGACATGGAGAAATGGATACGTTGGGATATTATTTGGAACAGCAAAATTCTTTAAATTATTCCGGCAGTAATTTTTGCAGCAAAAACACCAATAATCTGGAAAATCGGTATTAATGATCGGTAGATAACCACATTAAAAAGGTTCACTTTTTTATTGTATTAGCTCCACACATGCAGAAAATAATTATCTGAGAGGATTGTGTGTATTTAAGGAAAGGGAGGAGAAAAAGTTCTGAGAAAGAAAAAAAGGTATGAGGGTTGGATAGGACTCTGAAGGTCAGTGTGTCCAGGAGTGACAGACGTACGATGTACGTTGGTCGATAGAGTCCGGCTGAAGAAGTCAAAAAGCATATCTCAACCAGTCTCTCGATCCGGCCCGCCACACAGAATGTGGGCAGACGCATCCGCAACAAATGAGGTCCTGGGTTCGTATCCCAGAGGTGCCAATAACTTTTTCTGATTTTCTGTTTCCAGATTTTCGATTAAGTTTAGCTTATATTGTCTTCATTTAATAAAGTAAAATAATCCATTTATAAAAAGGGGAAGAAATTTTCATTGCCAAAAAACAAACAACCGCAACTTGCCGGATTTGTTCCTAAAGTTCTGGCTACTTTGGATGTATTCCTGAAGTCCTGAGATATCCGCAACGCATAAAGTATGCCCAACTGCAGAAACAAATTAATTTCACAAAAACCCCAGAAATGGCGACGAAGCTAAGCTCGATAGTTAGTACTCAATATCGGGTAATTGATGACTACACCAAAACTAAGTTAAAAAAATCATTTTAAATTATAATGTAGTATCAGCTTTTAGAGGCTCGATTACACAGCTGCCCTAACGATTAACAGTGTAATGCTGTCCGAACCGTTGGCTAAAGAAGGGGGTAGCCCAAAAACAAATCATGATAATACTTTTGGCCATGAAAATCTCAAATCATTTCTACTGAAACTTATTCAAAGACAATGTTCTATTTCTCTGTAAAATGTTTTTGATAGACAAATCTATATATGGAAATGGGTTCCAGGTTTTTCACATCCTCCCCCAACACTCCCCTCACTCTGTCCCTGAATAAACTACAACTGCATTTCCACCACATCCTGTTTGCCTTCATTTTCATTTCCATCCGGAAAACCCTCCAACGAGAAAAACCTTGGCAGGCAAATATTCCCTGGAAACACTGTTCCAATATAGCGTCTGTAGGCAACATTCCGGAATAGTCGTGGAGGGAAGTAAGATGAATGTTGTGCTGAAAAAACGGGAAGTCCAGCTGCGTATTGTGACGCGTCCTTTGTTCATCTATTTCTGTTTATGATCAACATAAATATTACGGGACCGTTTTTTCTGTAGGTTTGTTAGGAGAATATTACAAATATATCGACGTATAAGTTTAATGGTGGAACTTCACTTAGCTATTCGTATTCGCATATTTGACATATTTTATATATTAATCGACCATTTATCGAATAACCAACAGAGGTATTCCCCTGCTATAGGTATTCCCAAGTGATTCGCTACATTTGTAGCCTAGCAGGGGAGCCCAGATTCGTGGGGAGAAATTTGTGTAGATCTTAGTGGCGAATGTGTTTGGATACTGGTTGAGGAAGACCTAACCTAGACCTCTCCAACCGAACTCTCTCGGAACATCGCCTTGCACCGCAGTGGGAGGGATAGATAATAAATGGCTTTTAACTCTGAAGATAACAAATGAATGTCAGAAGGGCCTCTCAAACCTAAGCTAACCTAACCCAACGCTCCTTCTTAAAAGTCTCCTTCACAAGATTCACCGTCTATTGAAATCAGTTCAATACTTTTGGCTGTAAATAATATGGTCCTTCGGTAAGATTTTTTGTTTCACAGTGTGTCACGTAGTATTCCATTCTGTTGGTGAATTACGGTTTCGATAAAGTCATATCTATCCGCTGCAAAGAAAAACTATGGATTATAATCATCCTATTGTGGTCGTCCTAATCTATATCAAAATATGTTTGTTTCTGGGTTTGTATGTATGTATATATTTATGTGCGCTTTGCATTGCTAAACCATTCATCCGATTGAGATGAAACTTTGGGGATTTGATGTGCATGCTCGCGATGGTTTCTGTATACAATAGTGTGCTCTGGAATTATGAAATTATGCACTGCTAAACCGTTCACCCGATTGCGATTAAAATTTGGGGATTTATAGGGAGGAGCGGGGAGTGGGGGCGAGAGAGTGGAGTGGGGAGGGGGGAGTGGGGGGAGGAGTGTGGAAGGGGAGTGTGGAGGGAGGAGGGGGTGGAGGAGTGAGGAAGGAGGGTAGAGTGGGGAGTTGAGGGGGGAGGGGCGGAGGAGGGAGGTTGGTGGGTGGAGGGGGTGGGGGGAGGGTGGAGGGGTTTGGTGGAAAGGGTGGGTGAAGGGGGAGGGTGGAGGTTGGAAGGGGTGGGGGGGGGGGGTGGAGGGGATTGGGGGGAGGGGTGAGGGGGAAAGGGGTACTCGGAAGGGTGCTGAGGGGACGGGAAGGAGGGGAACTAAAAGCCGTCCGCAGGGCCAAGTATCCTACATTTCACTGAGCACATACGACAAATACTATCTTTAAAATTTGGAAATATCTGATATTATGTGATAACGTAAAATATATACAGGTATCGACGATTATGACTAATTCGTTGGATTCTGAGTAATAACACTTGAATCATTTCTACGATCTTTAGAACAGTGGGTATTTGGAGCCATGATTGAATACATTCTCAAGCCTGGGACCAAACTTCCCCCATTTTCTCACCCAACAGATTACTGACAAAGAAAGGGGCGGCAACCACAGTCACCTCAGTTGAGTTCCCCAGCCCGCCCTAGTGGGCTAACTGCCGACGAACTCTATTCCTGAGTTTAACTTTTTTCATCGAACTATGACAATATTAAGTCTGAGATAATAATAGAGAAATTTAACAGCGGTGACGATGAGAAAACTTTTATTCATTTTCCTCTCATTTCACTCGCTTTCACAGCTTTGCGCTGAAAATTCCAGCAAATTCTTATTACAATTTACAAAATTAGATTTTCCACCTGATTGCTCACTGCCTAAAGCAGTCCTCTCGAACAATATTTCTCGTATAAACCTCATAATGTATTCTCGAATTGTAATGGGAATGATAAAAGAAGTCGGGGATGCACTAGGAAGACTTGGCATGATCAAGTGAATCAGATACTTGAGTCGGGTCATGTCAAAAGTCAGGATAATAGAAGAGTATTTTTTATGTGATTAAATAATTCTCAAGTAGGTACTCCCAATCGCCTGGAGTTAATGAGACTATGGCATCCCTTGGGGTATGTTGTGAGTCTGAATGTAAGTGAGGAAGGGAAGAAGATGGGGAAGAGGAAGGAGGGGAAGTACCTGGCCATTCTGATCCACCAAAAACCGCTGAAGCCAATTTAAGCAATGTTTGAATTCTGAGTGGCGGTCTTGTTTAAGGGCGATGCCTGGAACGTTTCGGTGAGACCCAAACGGTTGCACTGGACATTTCCGAGGCCTTTGACCGGGTTTGGCACCGAGGACTTGTCAACAAACTGCATTCTTACGGACTTCCCGCATCCTTGTGTACGTGGATTGCCGACTTCTTGGGGGAGAGGTCGATTCAGACGGCCGATGGTTTCACCTCTTCCTCACACTCGATAAATGCTGGCGTCCCGCAGGGATCGGTTCTGTCTCCGACTTTGTTTTTGTTGCACATCAACGACCTTTTGTCATGTGCGCCAATTCATTATTATTAGTCCAACCTACGCTTTGTAGATATTAGTTCAACCTACGCTCTGTAGATATTAGTCAACACTCTGAAGTTCGTAGATATTAGTTCCACATATGAGCTGTAGATATTATTCGTCCGACATACAAGCTGTAGATATTAGTATCTGGAGTCTATTTTAAATAATATTAGTTTCTTGTAACTGGCAACACTGGACCGCCATGCCACGAAAGGGAACAGAGTTGCCGGATGCCAGATAATTTTTTTCACGTGTTCGTGTGCCATGTAAAATAATACATGGTTTTTAACAGGCACCAAAAATATATGCTTTTGCGTGAGGAATGTAGTTTTTGACCATCAATACGGGTTCACAATGTCTATATATTTAATTATTGTATATGTCAATAAGTAGTCCTATGAACACATTATTACATTAATTAGGTTCCTACCCGCACTAATTACTGCACAACGTAAAAAAATCGAATTGTGAGAGATAAATTTCTTATCATAAATTAAAAAAAAACATCTTTTAATATTAGTACCTACCTATTTATTTTAAAATGAAGTTCTACCAATTAAACTTGATAACGGTAAAACCATTAAAATTTTTTTTTTTATTGGTTTTGTATTTGTTAATATAAAAACAATATTTTTTTCCTATTATTACTACATTAGTAAAATTATAAAACGGCTGTTTTTTATAAAGCTTTATAAATAATTGACTTAGGCAACGCCGTTTTCTTATTTATTTCTCAATAAAAGCCTACGACAAACATGTTATTTTAATCTTAAAACACAATTTTTTAACTCTTGTTTAGCAGGTTTAGACGTTTTAATTTTAGATGATTAACTTTATTTGAACGACAAAAATTGATTGATCAACTTGTTCTAGTTTGTTCATTGACTTTGTTGAAAGAAGGGTCACACTATTTCATTTGTCAATATGCTTTCAAGTGTCCCCACGTATGGGACGCCCGAGGAAGACATGGCACGATCAAGTGAATCAGATACTTGAGACGGGCCATGTCAAAAGTCAGAATAATAGAAGAGTATGTATGAGACGATGTATGAATGTGAGTGAGGCAAAGAGTGTGTGCCAAGACCGAGTTGTTTGGCGGTCCGTCCTCTCTGCCTACCCCTGCGGGGAAACGGCGTGATGGTTAGTTAGTTAGTTAGTCTTTCAAGTGTCGAGCTTAGAGTAATTTACTCTGAGGTGTCGAGTTGACCAACTAAAATTGGTTCGTCTGAACACTGAACCCTCTATTACACATGTTTTTTTGTCATGGCATCACTGGAGGGGCTACAAACTACATGCAGAAGCAGGTAAAAAAAGGTTCAAGGCTGACAAGGCTCAGTTGCGATTTAGCATTCCAGTCAGTTGGCCGCGTTATTTGTGTGTTGTTATACCAAATATTTGCTGTGTACATTTGTGTACACAAATATAACATTTTTAAATCGTTGTCTTTCAACAAAACCAATTTATTATATATTACACAATAAACAGTCTAAAACTCAAGTGATTTCTCAGATAAGTATGGTCGTATGTATTCTCTACTTTTGAAGGGAGCATGACGTTCATTGGTCAAATGCATTGTACATATTGTTAGCAATAATAAAACGCTTATTAAGTAGGTATTTAGATTGTAAATATATATTGTCTCCATGACAATAACATACAATAATTGTCAATATTATGGCTGTCCGTTGCTGTTGGTAGCTCTGGGCCAGTCCTGCCAACCAGCAGGAGTTAGTAGTTCCAGTCAATCCCTTCTTTACCGACCGCAGTAGCTCGAGTAGTTTCCCTGTTGGCCATCAGAGGCGCAAGCAGTACCTCTGGCGGCGTGGGCGGCAATATTTAAACATGCTGCTGAAAATATAGATATGTATTAGTGATGGACGAACCGGTGGATGCAATCTGTTAGCCATAAGTTATTATAATAGTTTGTCTAGTTTCTAGTTACAAGTAAGATAGAGCATTGTACATAGTATATATCTATATACTCATATATAGATTAAAATTTAGGTTTTGTATGTTTGTGTCTGCAAATCTCGGAATTTAATCGATGGATTGACTCAAAATAATTAGGGAACATTGCATTTAGCAATTGAGTGTTTCTATCAGTGGCGGTCCGTGAGTTTTTAGTGAGCTAGAGCGCTAAAATGGAAAAAAAATGACGTTATTAACGTTGTTGTAGCTGAATATGATTTTATTTTTTTTAAATTTCAACTTTTTGTTTGAAGATCTTCAAGATTCTTTCAGTCAAGGGATGCGCCGCATCCACATACTGAAAGATCTTCATTCAAAAGTTGAAATTTTGAATTAAAAAAATCATTTTCAGCTACAATACAATCAGTAATGTCGTATTTTTCAATCTTAGCACTCTAGCTCACTGAAAACTCACGGACCGCCACTGGTTTCTAAATCTATATATAATGGTAAGTTCTGGCGTTATAAAATTTGTTTAAATGATAATGTGTGTATTTCACTATTTCAATAGTGTCAACCCACTTCTCATGGACCCAGCGCAGGTTCCTGAAATAATGGACGTGCTGGAACACCTTTTCGGGAGCGCGCATTTCTTCGCAACGGCGATGTTTGATCGCGTAAAGCGGCTCTACCGACTGCCTGAGGACGCATCCACCGAGGAGCTCGTCGAGTTCTCGATCGTAGTACAAAACGTGGTGACTTCGCTCGGGAATCTACGTAGCGACTACCTCTCAGACCCGACCCTCCTTAGTGAAATCGCTTCAAAGATGCCGCTTGCCCTGCGCATCTTGTGGCTAGATGAGGTGGCTGACCAAACGGAAGCAGCTACCGTACAACAGCTTGCCGCGTTTCTGAAGCGGCTGACAGACGCGGTGCCTCTGTCTGGCCTTATCGACAACAGTCGAGCGCCGCAACCGAACATTTCCGAACATCGGGCCGCTCGACCGCATCGCAAAAGTGTGTTTCTGGAGAACGAAAAGTGCGAGGCGCGTAAAGTGAAGTGCGTAATATGCAAAGACGTCGCACATAAACTGTATAAGTGTCCGAAGTTCGCCGGGGAAACTATTAGTGCGCGGTGGGAACTAGTAAAAAGTGCCCGGGTGTGTTTTAAGTGCTTGGACGGCGCTCACCAAATAAAACTATGTAAATATAGAACCAACTGTGGAGTGGGAACGTGCCGAGTTCCCCATCACCGCTTGTTACACGACTCCGAGAACACTTGCGACCCCGAGGTGCAGATTGTCACGAATTCGTGGGACAATATGTTTTGCAAAGAAATCTTACTACAAATATTGCCGGTGACCTTGTCCGGCCCTGGGGGCCAAGTGACGGTGCACGCGTTCCTAAGTGGGGGCTCCACGGTGACCCTCATCGACGCAGAAATTGCAAACATTATCAAAGCCGCGGGTCCGGTCGGCGGTCTACATATTCGAGGCACATACGGGAAGCGTTCATTCGATCCCAAATCCCGAAGAGTTTCAGTGACCATTAAAGGAGACGGAGAGGCCTTCACGGTGAAGGCAAACACGGTGCGGGATCTGAACCTGCCGAGACAAGCGACCAGCGAGGGCAGCACGGTGAGACCTCAGCTTTTGCTGGGTCAGGACAACGCCCACCTAATAGTGTCCCGCGAAGTACGGGAAGAAGCGGACGGGAAGCTGGTATCCCGCACTGCACTTGGATGGGTAACGCACGGAGGCGCCACCCCTTCCTCACTACAACCCCTTGAACCCAGGCACCCCTACTAAGTCACCAAACGTAGCGATCCACTTGGGGTGACCTATGGCAAAAGTGTTGGTTATCCAATAAATGGTTGCCGTGACGGCGGTACCCATACCCGCCTCCCAATTTGTAAACTTTTTATTACCATTCCTAATTTTTAATCCCCGATGCAAGGAGTGGTGTTATAAGTTTGACCGATGTCTGACTGTGACATCGTAGCTCCTAAACGAATGGATCGATTATGAAGTGGTTTTTTTATCGTTTGAAAGCTGACGTGATCGAGATGGTTCTTAGTTACAATTCATGAAAATCGTTTCAGATGTTTCAAGGTCATCAGCCTTTTTTGTGTTGGGGGTCACATAAATTTTTCTCTCTTTCAATACGCCAAAATTTCGACATGGATCTAATATAATCCTTAAAAATTGAATATTGCAAATGAGCGAATTGTTTTATGCATAACCAGCTGGTTCCCGGCATTCGTTGCAATGCCATGTTCAAAGAAATAAATTGTTTCTCCCATTCATCCCGTTCCCCTTCCGAATCCCCTTCCCACTCCGCCTCCTCCACCTTCCCTCTCCCCACTCCACCCCCTCCTTCCACCGTTCCGTGAACCCCCTCTGAGTTCCCCTCCCCCCTCCGTCCTCCCGGAATCCCCTCCCGTGAAACCCATACACGAGTTCCCCTCCCCCCTCCTGCATTCCATACATTCAGTCCCTGTACATTCATTTTTCAAACAGCTAGCTTGCCACCTATTGCATTTTTTTTTACAAATTGCTTACCAGTAGTTTTGTACAAACCTTGTCCTGACAATAAAGAACACAAAAAAAGAATTATCCAATTTGGTGAAGTCGTTCGGAAGTTATGCGCGGACATACAATTCGGCGATTCAATTTTATTTACATATTTAGATTTATTTAAATAGATGGATAGATATGTAGATAATAGATTTACATTTTTTTTTCAAAAACATTATTTTTTTCTTATTATTCTAATTAAAATTATAAAATGGTTGTTTTTTATGAAGCATTATTAATAATTGACTTAGGTAACATTGTTTTCTTATTCAATTTCTTAATAAAAGCTTACAACAAACATGGTTTTTTTATCCTTCAAAACATGGTGAAATCATTGATATGGATGAAACGAAAGATATTCAAATACAAAAGAGATATGCTATGATGATGTCCGCGCGACTGTCTAGTCGGACTACTACCTGATCGGAGTAGTTTGCATACGAAAAGAATTTGTTCATTTCGTTGATTTTTTGAAGGTGTGCATTAGTATTGGTTAACAATAATATTTGGATACGGGAAGAATTCGTTCATTTAGTTTAACGTTCGTTTAGTTTATTTGTTCATTTTTCGTTCATTTAGTTTATTCGTTAATAAATTGGTAAATAATACCGGTGACACCCGGAAGCGCAGTCCCATCTAGTAAAAACTGCGGATAGCACATCTCTTATATTTCAATATCTTTGGTTGAAACACAGTTTTTACACCTTACATATATGGAGATGGAGTTCAAATATTTCCATTTTAGTAGATCAACTTCATACAAAAATTGTATAAAAAAATGATTTAACTTTGATGGAAGAAGGTTCGCACTTGTCAATATGCTTTCAAGTATCGAGTTGATCAACTAAAGTTGAAACGTCTGAAACATATTAGACATGTTTTTATTTATTTTTATTTTTGGCACAATATGGCATCACTGGAAGGGACTACAAACTACAAGCAGAAGCAGGTAGCAAAAGGTTCAGGGCTCAATTGCAATTTAGAATTCCAGTCAGTTGACGTGTCGCTATTTGTGTGTTGTTATAGCAAATATTTGCAGTGGTGTTTATGTACATTTTTAAAACTTTATCTTTCAACCAAACCTTAAATTTATACATATATTGCCTATAATCTTGAAGTACATCTCGGTGTTGTGATAAAGCCGCCTGGTAAGTCTCCTTGTGTTTGGTTCTGAGAGAGACCAGAGAAACCTCTTCTACGGCTTCTGTACAGACTAAGGTATTGTTTTTGATATTATATTACTATAGTAAAATTTTATTTGTAAATTATGTTACAATGCTTTTTTGAATAAACACATTTAATAAAATTATATATACCTACCTTTTGACGGCCGGCGTAGTCTAGCGTTAAGGCTCTTAACTAGCACTCTGGAGGTCGCGGGATCGAATCTCGGCGTGGCAAATAAATTTTATTTGATTAATTTGTTTTATTTCACAATTTATTCATTTAAAATAATAAATAGTGTATTTGCTGCACGTTCCAGAGTGGAAGATACTCTCAGTATCGCCCTGGTGTAAGACCACCATTCAAAATTGAAACTGTGCTTGAAATGGCGTTAGCCGTGTTTGGTGGCCTGATCTGAATAGCCAGGTACTTCCCAACCTCCCTCTTCCTCATCTCCTTCCCTTCTCCATTACCTTCAGCCTCACAAAATATCCCAATTGGGGATGCCATAGCCCCACTGACTCCAGACGGGAGCAGTTGGGACTCTTGTGCGGTATACATGTAAAAAAACCTACTGATCGTCCAGTTGATTAGGCAGACATGTCCGAAAAATCGAAATTATCGATGAGTGTACATTTGTATGAAAAAGTGTATTTATTTGGTACAATCTATCAGATTACTCATTAACACCACCAAATGAATTGTACTGCACAAAAACTTGTTGCAAATTAAATTAAAATATAGTATTGTCTGGGTTACTAGTAGGACATTTCAAAATGTGATGCTAATGTACCAGACCATTATGCCTTCTAGAATTATTTTAAAGCGTATTTAATATATAAAGCACTGACACTACTCGGTAGTCTAGTGGGTAAGACTCTAGACTCACAATCCGGAGGTCGCGGGTTCGAACCCGGCATGCACAAATAATTTTTATTTGATTAATTTGTGTTATTTCACAATTAATTTATTTAAAATAATATATAGTATATTTGCGGCATGTTCCAGAGTGGAAGATACTATCAGTATCGCCCTGGTGTAAGACCACCATTCAGAATTGGAAACGTTGCTTGAAAATGGCTTTAGCCGTGTTTGGTAACCAGATCTGAATAGCCAGGTACTTCCCCACCTCCCTCTTCCTCATCTCCTTCCCTTCCCCATTACCTTCAGCCTCACAACATATCCTAATTGGGGATGCCATAGTCTCACTGGCTCCAGACGGGAGCAGTTAAGATTCTTGTGCGGTATTCACTGTAAAAAAAAGACACGTGAAAATTGTTATCGATTTATGGCGAGCATTCGAATATTGCTTTCTTAATGATCTTAAATCTGAAATTTGGAGATGTCTGACTAATCAATTGGACTATCGTTATATGTGAAATTGTTATTTTTAATGCGGTCTTATTAAATTGTTTTTGAATTAACGAGTTTAATGAAACTTTAGCTAAATGGCCAGCAAAATAAACGACATTTTTTTAATAATATTATTTTGTTATGTAGACTATTCATAAAATTATGGGTTATTTAAAAAAAAAAAACAATTTTGCTAACTGTTATTTATTTTGTTTCCACTCCTAATTTTTCTCCCTATCAATGCGCCAATCATTGAAAAACTTTTTTCTCGAACTGACATGGTTCTAATTAAAAAATTGTTAAAAATTAAATTGCGCAAATAAGCGGATTGTTTTATGCATAACAGAAACCTAATAATCGTTTCTTCCCAATAAGAAAAAAATATAGAATACTTTGCAAATAAAATACAAGTACGTTTTCAAATCTTTTCAAAATAAATAATACGAAAAATCTGAAGTCAGAAAATCGGTTACATTTAAAAAAAATAAAATTTACCCAGTTTACCTGGGTATGTACATAAAAATGATCAATACATTGCATGGACTGAATAGTTCCTGGAATACTTTTCAACCCCCCTTGGTAGCCCGCTGGTACCTGTCCTGGACTGAGCGTGGGGTACTCACAATGCTCGCAGTAAGCCGCATTCCTAAACATTCGTTTTCAAAAGATTTCGTTTCACTCTTTTAAAATATCATAAATAAAGTCTATAATATAGGTCGACATCCTTACTTAATTTTTACAATATACGATTACAAATGACAATAATACGTACCCAAATTGTGGGGACCCTTTTGAGACTTACAATAAAAATTAAGAAAAATAGGTTTAATATTTTAAGACAATAAGAATTTCCCATTCGAAAAAACCTAAGAAAAGAAATAAGTATTAAAAAGCTTCTCTGCTATTTCTAAAGGGACGATTTATATAAAATAAACTCAACTAGCAGACCCGGCACACGTTGCTATGGCTAAGAAAACGTCATTATCCTACCTTTATAACCAACGCCATCTGTTAATTTACATACTTGAAGGCCGGTGTGGTCTCGCGGAAAGACTTTTAAATCGCAATCCGACGGTCGCGGGATCGAATCCCGGCGTGGGCAAATAAATTTTATTTGATTCATTTGTGTTATTTCACAATTAATTCACTTTAAATTATGTATAGTAGTTTTGCGGCACGTTCCAGAGTGAAAGATACTCTCAGTATCGCCCTAGTGTAAGACCACTATTCAGAATTGAAACGTTGCTTGAAATGGCTTTAGCCCTGTTTAGTGTCCAGATCTGAATAGCCAGGTACTTCCCCACCTTCCTCTTCCCCACCTCCTTCCCCTCTCCCTACCTTCAGCCTCACAACATACCCCAATTGGGGATGCCATAGTTTCACTGGCTCCAGACGGGAGCGGCTGAGACTCTTGTGAGGTATTCATATAATTTTTTTTTTTTTTTAATTATATATCAAATCCACACCGCCCGCTTGTCATCCCGCTGCCCGCTTGCCAGCCGGCTCCCTTTATATATTACATATTTCAACCGATTTACACATAAACTTGACAAATTATTTACCTAAACCTCCCTCATGAATCAGTCTAGCAATTGATAAAAACATAGATGAAAATCCATTGCGAATTTTAAAAGATCTAAGCGTACAGACAGCTGAAGCGACATTGCTTTATACTATATAAAGAAGATAATATACTGAATGCTGAATATTGGCCTTTTGCCAGTACCAGCATTCATTGGTCAAATCTTTTAGGGCGCTACTTGTGTTGATTAAATAATAAACTTGTAATGCAGCCTCGGTTTACTTGATTCTGTTAGTAACGGAGGATTTTTATTTGCATTGATTTGTTTATTGTCGGCTTGAAACTGTTACCAACTTTTTTTATTTATTTATTTATTTTTTTTTATTTATTTATTTATTTATTTATTTAACGCCCAATGGGCTTTTACATTTTGGTAGTACAAATGATTCATGATAGATTATTTAACATATACAGAATAATAAAAATAAAATTTGATAGAAAAGCACACAAGTCATAAAAATACAAAAATACAGCGATTTCATAGGTTTTCAGAAAAACAGATAGGTTTAGGAATAGTTTTGGAATAATAAGTTTTTTAAAAGATCAACAAATTTCGCCAAGTTTATGTCAAATATGTCAATATCACCTAAGTACTGATTTCCCATAGTGTGAAATCGTTGTATCGGAGAGTGGGCAATGTAGTTCCGCTTATGAATGCTACAGTAGAATAGTGTATTTTGTCGTGTAGTTACTGTCGGTATTCGTAAGTTTATGAGTTGCAGTAGTTCGCAACAGTCAAATTTAGAGTTAAGTATTTTGAATAAAAATGTTAAGTCGTTTATTTTACGTCTGTCTTCTAGTGTGTGTATTTTTAAAAAATTTAATAATAAATTATATTTCAAGTCTTCTAGTGGGATATTTAATTTAAAATTTATAAAACGCAGAAATTTTTTTTGTATTCGCTCAATGTTATTAATGTGAATTTTGTAAGATGGAGACCAAACTACCGAGTTATATTCCATTAGACTTCTAACTAGAGATACATATAATAATTTAATGACTTGTATGGAATTAAAGTTTTTGGTTGTTCTTAGTACGAAGCCTAGTGTTTTCATACCTTTGTTTACAATTTGGTGGATATGATTGGCGAAACTTAGTTTTTCATCCAAAATAATTCCAAGATCTCTCATTTCCGTGACTCTTTCTAAAGCTGTGTTATTGATGGAATATTCGAATAAAACAGGATTTTTATTTCTGAAGAAAGTCAAGGTTTTGCACTTTTCTACATTTAAGAATAAATTATTTTGAACGCACCAATCTTTAAACATACTAATATTTGACTGAAGTATATGGCAATGATTTACATCAGTTATTTTCTTGTATAGCTTGATGTCATCAGCAAAGAGCAATACCTCGACATCGTTGAAGCAATTGGTTATATCATTGATGAAAATGAGGAACAAAACCGGGCCAAGGTGACTACCTTGTGGTAGGCCACTAGTAGCCCAGAAAGCTTTCGACATCCATGATTTTATTTTCACAAACAGTTTACGATTTAATAAATAGCTAGTAAACCATTTTAGCATGTTATCCCTTATTCCTAGAGCAAATAGTTTTTGGATTAGTAGTTTATGGGATATTTTGTCAAATGCCTTCGAAAAGTCTGTATATATGCAGTCGACTTGTTTATTTTCTGCAAAAGATTGTATTATGAAATTTTGAAATATTGTTAAATTAGTTGCGGTAGATCTACCTTTGATAAAACCGTGCTGTTTTTGGTCAATTAATTTTATTAATTTGGGATAGATTTCATCAAGGACCAGTGATTCAAAAAGCTTAGGTAGTACTGACTGTATACAAATGGGGCGATAATTGGCTATATTAGTGTCGTCTCCTTTTTTGTAGATAGGTGTAATGAAGCTAGATTTCCAGCGGTCTGGAAAGTGTCCAAGGGTCAAGAGACGGTTGAATAATAATGTGAGTGGTTTAGATAATGTATTAGAGCATTTTTTGAGGAATATTGGTGGAATGTTGTCTGGGCCAGTGGATTTTTCAGTGTCTAAGGAAAGTAATTTTTGTTCGCAGTGTTTTTGTGTGATATGGCAATGCGTTAAGTGTGTAGTCTTGCTAAATTTGTAATCAGGTATTTTGTCATCTGGGGTTTCTTCATCATAAACATTTTTGAAGAAATCCGAAAAAAGGTTTACAATGTCCTGTGTATTGTTTACACTGGTTCCGTTCATTTGCATTATTGGCGGGTATTCTGTGTTTTCATTGTTTATTTTTTTAAGAAATTTCCAAAGATTTTTGGATTAAAATTTTTTTTGAGAAACATTACAAATTACATTGTTATAATGAGCTTTGGCTGTCCAACTATACAATTTGCCCGTTTTAGAAAGTTAAAATGAACAGATATTTTACATATAAATAGTGTGTTGACTATAATATTGTCTTAAACTTAAATATAACACTCGATGAATAATATTAAGGTTTTGATAGTAGATACAGGAAGTTACTTATAAGTGTAAATTATATATTTATCAATAGAAAATAAAACTTTAAGTCAGTCTATAGCGAACATAGTGCAGAATTTGACTCATACACCCCAGGCGGTTACTCTTCACTAGCTCAAAATGTTGAAATTTTAAGTGTAAATAAAAATGATTACCTAGCTGCAATTAAAAAACTGAAACCAAAAAAATCTGTTGGACCGGATTTTATTAACACAATTGTCCTGAAGGGTTATGCCGATCCGTTAATGGTACCGCTTTTACATATCTTTAATATTTCACTTAACTCCGGTAAATTCCCCGACCGTTGGAAAATCTCAAAGGTCACGCCCTTACACAAAAATGGCGATAAATCATGTGTATCTAATTACAGACCGGTGGCAATTCTTTCGGCACCGGCCAAATTATTTGAACTCGTGATACAAAAACGTATATACTATAAAGTAGAACCATTTCTCATAAACCAGCAGCATGGGTTTAGAGAGGGCAGGTCTACGACGACCAACTTAATGGTATTTACGGATTACGTCTCAAATATATTGGACAAAAACGAACAAGTAGATGTCTCATATAATGATTTTGCGAAAGCTTTTGACAAAGTAGATCACCTCATATTACTGAATAAACTTGAAAGCTTCGGCTTCTCATACTTGCTGCTTTTGTTCTTTCATAATTATTTGTCTAACAGAAAACAATACGTTGTTTACGGGCAGTTCACATCGAAACTCTACGCCACAAATTCTGGGGTCCCTCAAGGGTCTAATTTAGGACCACTTTTATTTTTATTGTTTATTAATGACATAGGGTTGTTTATAAGATTTGTAAAATTTTTGTTATTTGCGGATGACATTAAACTATACACCTGTATAACGACAAATGAAGACTCCATTCGTCTACAAAACGATATCGACGGTATAGTAGAGTGGAGTCATCAAAATAAACTTCTTTTTAACAGTAGTAAGTGTACAATTATGTGCATTACAAGGGCAAAGCGTACTTTATATTTTAACTATAAAATGTCTGGTACCTCTATAAAACATATCTCGATAACGAAGGATTTAGGAATCACTTTTGACACGCGTCTGACTTTTCGAACTCATATCGATTCGGTGTGCAACTCTGCTATGCGAATGCTGGGTTTTGTTATATGTAATTCGAAATCTTTTACGAACACGGCAATCATAAAAATGCTTTATTTTACTCTGGTTCGCAGCATTCTTGAGAGTGGATCGATAATATGGGGACCCGAAGATACCCTTTACTCAAATGATGTAGAAAAGGTGCAAAAAAAGTTTATGCGATACCTCTACATGCGAGAGTTCGGATGTTACCCTTTATTGTATCCTTCTGATTTTCTCGCTGGAATGTTGGGGATAGAACGTCTAGACGTCAGGAGAAATATTGCAATGGTGTTAGTGGCGCACAAGCTACTAAATGGGCACACTTGCAATCCAGATATTCTGGAACGAATTTCTTTTTATGTCCCTGATAATTTCATCAGAGCTAGACAGCACAGATTATTTATTTTTCCAAGGGGCAGGACCAACCTACCAATGCTTATGCCTTTGGGGAGAATAACTACTTTGTTAAATCACATTTCTTCTGTGATTGACATTTTTAATTTGAACGAAAGAGAATTTAAGACAGCAATAAGCATACTATTTACCAAATCTGGCTAATCAGATAGTATTGATGTAATTACCTATGCAAATAAATGTATATACTTAATTATTATAAACTGTAATTTATAAACTGTTATTTGTGAAATGTAAATGGATTATACTGTTTTTCACAATAAATCAATAAATAAATAAATAAAATATAGAGAAGAGAAATAACAAGAACATTCCAAAAGAAAAATAAAGAAGTGTTTTTTTTTAATTTTTTAATAAACTAAAAGCTCTTTTCCTTGTTTCCAGACTCGAATCAAGTCATGGACATCGTCAAACCATCGGAGGAAGGCATCATTGCAAATATAGATTCCTTGACAGATGTCGCTCTCAGGATGGCCCTGAGTAAAAGAGGGCTTGTGTCAACAGGAAGGAGAAAGTCGCTGCGTAAGACCGCACACGGCTTCAATGCATCATACGTCAGTCGTCTGCAACTTGAGGGAGACGATACACAAGACGTTTCTAACTGCAAAGACAGCAATAACATCCTCTCTACGCAACAAGCTGCAGGATCTTCTACCTCTAGTTTTCCTCTGTGGAAACCAACCAACGTCAACCTCGCTCCATGGAACAAGCGATACAACGAAAATACAAACGTTAGAGAATTTATTAAACGGGTAGACAAACTAAGCGTTGAAATAAACACTTCGCAGGAAATAATTTTCCGGTGTTTCTTAGATGTCATAGCAGGGGACGCTTTGCTTTGGTTCCGTTCATTGAAAGACGAAAACCTGTCTTGGTCAGAGCTGAAAAAGCTACTGATACAGAAGTTTGAACCCCCAAAAGCCCAGTACACCCTGAAAGCTCAAATATATACCAGAAAACAAGGCTCGGGAGAGACTGCTTTTGATTTCTTTTCAGAAATTCGTCGCTACAACAGTTTCCTGGAGTTACCAGTTCCAGAAGAGGAGCTACTGCCAATATTTCAGTATGGCCTGCTACCAAACTATGCCAGTGTACTCGCAGGTCAAGTCATCAGTTCCGCGGTGCAACTGGAAACCATCTGCAAAAGTTTTGAAGCAGACAATAAGATATTGCTTCGACGAACACACGCAGACAGAGCCGGTCCATCAAGAGCCATAGAGCCCCTTTCTCCACGAAATGGTAGAACACGTTTAGTACGTAACACTAAATGTCTTGCTTTGTGTTTTTACTGCAATAGCGAACATAATATGAATGAATGTGGGGTATATAAAAGATACCGGCAGGAGGAACGGGCGATTCGCCTCCAAAGCCACACTCCGAGGGACTCGCAGTATCGTTGGCGTAATGGCAATAATTATGGAATCCCTTCTGCTGTAGCAGACTTTTCTGTACCTCCGCCAAAGATTGTGAAAACCGAGATTATTATAAACTAGGTGTAAACCACCTCAACTCCTTCGCTGTCAGTTGTCTCGAGTAATAAGGAAGTGACATTTTAGGATGGAATTTTGGCATCTTTATCAAGAAGCTAACTGTCCCTATGCGCAATTCACAATTCTTATTTTCTTTCACACAATCTTAAGACTTTGGGGTAAATTAAGATTTTTTATTGTTTTAGATTTGTTTATTTGTTTATTTGTTTATTAGGAACATACACAGTACATAAGTTTACAAGTTATAAGGAATGTTAAATAAAGTAATTACATGATTTAGTACCTATTACGTAAGTCCGTATAATATCTGGGATAATACGCCTGGGATTTGAACAGTTCTTAAAACTTAACTAATGAATGAAAGAGAAGAATAATATTAAGGAAAATTGTATACAAAGATAAAAGAGATTTTTTTTTTTAGAACAAGAATTACATGCTAACAAATTGTAATTAGTTTAGTGAAAAGATGAGTATTTTTATAGCAATAAATACATGCTCATGAGTAGTAATTAAAGTTTAATGAAAATATAAGTGTAAATAAGAAGTTTTAAAATTAATTATATCACGCCAACAAATTTAGTAAATTAGTTTTGTATGTTTGCAGGGAGTTGTGGAAAATGTCTAAGTGTAATAATTTTTCATAGTGTGTATAAGATGTGATTGCGCGAGAGATTTAAGATAAATAGTTTCATAACAAATGTTTCTATTGTTAAAGTGTAAGGTTTCCATTTTGTATAATTGAGTTGCATGTTTACTTTTATTATTTTTTTTGTGTTTTTTTTAAAGTAGGTCTTACGAAATTGAGGACACATATTCAATATTTTCATAGTGGAAAAACTTATTGTAATATTTAATCATTGAATGGCATAGCAACGCATGCCGGGTAACAGCTAGTATACTACATTTGCTCAATGGACTGAATTTGCTCAATGTATTTAATCAATTTACTGCATTTGCCCAATTTCTATATTTGGTGTGACGACTAGAGTAGACTAGATTCATTTGTTTACCAATAAATGTTTTCATATGGGAGCATTTTTAGAACCAAAGAAAATTAGCTTCTGTTTAAATTATTTACCTTATATCTATTTTTTCCTTCCTATCCCCTAATTCCTAAAACAAACAATTCTGGAAGACGATCATCCAAGCTGAAATAGTGCAGAAAGAGGGGACGTAATTTAAAGAGCAAGCCTAAAAATGTAAGTATAAGCTGTTAAGGTTGATATTAGCAAATTAGTTTTGCTAAATAAAACATTTATTTTGAATAGCAGAAAGTGAGCTGTAGTTTTGATAAACTGCACCAAAAGGCCGTCTTTATTTGCCAGGAAGAAATTAACTCACATTCCCTGAGATAGTTTGGTCAATTATCAAAAATGTGGATGCATTCAAAATCATAGAATAGTTACCGTTATGCACCATATTAGTCTATGATTAGTTTTAACATTATTTTATTTGTCTACAGGCTCTTCGGGTCACATGGTTTCGTTTCCGAGTTGTGCCGAAGGTAGATTTGCAGAGTCATTATAATTTAAGAGCTCCGCAGACAAAAGCTAGCTTTCAGCCAGGAAGGACGTTCGTCCTCCGAAGTATAATTATAAATTATGATACGTCATTAAATAGTCACTGTGATTTAAAAGTTTTTCAATAAGCATTTTGCAGTTCTAAAGAATACCAGTAATTACAAATAACGAATATCTATGAAGAGAACTATGGGGATATAACAGTTATAAATGAGGTATTTAACCAAAAGTCTAAACATAGTAGGTAACATGTGAATTCAGTCATTCCGTGGCAATAGCTAATAATTACTTTTTTCGTGAGAGTTAATGCTTACATGTAATCAACTTCAATGATCTCATGAAGTGCAAATTAACCTGCCCGCTTCCGTTCTAGTTAGAACAATTTAGATCTAAAGTTTGTCAAAACAGAAGTCAGTTTAATCAACCCAAATAGAACACTTCCGACCCGACACACCTATTTAAAGTTTCAAATGAACAAGTTTTGACCACTAATTTCAGCTGCCCACAAAATGAACAGACATGTACTCATTTATCAAAATGTAAAGGGATATTAGTGAAGTGAGAGATGTGAGACTCTTTTTAATTCCAATATTTTATAAAACGTTGATGACGAAGTATCGCGAAGGTCTGTATATTGTTGGGGAAATTTAAATTACCTTTTAATTCTCAACTAGGGGATATAATAACCTATTTGCTGCCTCCACTATGGGAACACTCTACTGACCAACAGTTTATTATGTGAAGGATGGTGTACTAATTTTTTTATTACAGACTTTTCTTGGAAGCATGTTAAATATAATTAGGTAATTTTTTAACTGGTGTTCCATTTCCATTCAAGATGGTAAATGTAGTGGAAATTATATAGTAGTAGGGATAAACACTATTTTGACGTTCTCCGTTGTAGAGGGGCAAGGCTCTCAACTAGCCATTCGGAGGTCACGGCTTAAACACCAACGTGCGCAAGTAAATTTT
The DNA here is from genome assembly GCA_917880885.1 of Limnephilus marmoratus. Taxonomy (NCBI): domain Eukaryota; kingdom Metazoa; phylum Arthropoda; class Insecta; order Trichoptera; family Limnephilidae; genus Limnephilus; species Limnephilus marmoratus. The sequence goes on from OU862934.1 coordinate 388,578, forward strand.
ATGTGATTAATTTGTGTTACTTCACAATTTAGTATATTAAAATAATATATTGTTTATATGCGGCAAGTTCTAGAGTGAAAGTTACAATCAGTATCGTCCTGGTATAAGATCACCGTTCAGAATTGAAATGGCTTTTGCCATGTCTGGTGACCATATCTAAATAGTCAGGTACTTCCCCACTTTCTACTTTCCTCGTTTCCTTTCCCTCCCTAGGTAATATATCTTTAAACTCACAACATACCTCAATTGGGGATGCTGGTTCCAGACGGTTGGGAGCAGTTGGGACTCTTGTGCGGTTTCACATAAAAAGGGGGCTGCTCTCACCTGAAAAGAAAGAAAACATTATTATTATTTTATATTTTATGGCGAGGAGATGCGTGGATGTACAACGCAATTAGACATAAATACAGAAAAAATATACATTTTCAATATCTTTCTCAAAAATTCCACTTTCACTCAAAAACCACAACAATACTAAAACATTTAAATCCACATAAAAGCTGGTTACAAAATAAACTGAAACCGAAAACCTTCAACTGCACTAAGGAAACACAAGCTAAATTGTTTTATAAACATTTCGGAAAAACCACATAATTAATAATTAACTAAGGAATAACTTCGGGTATATTTGTAATTAATTCGATTTATTTTAATATGTAAGTGAAATCCTCAGTAAGGGTCTTCGCAGTGAGTAAATATTTATCTCTATTTGTTACAGAAAAATAATAAAACATTTATTATTATCATGAAAGAAAGGATAACATAAGGGTATGTATGAGACGATGTATGAAAGAAAATGAAGCAAGGAGTGTGTGCCAAGACCGAATAGTTAATCCCCTCCGCTTACCCCAGCGGGTAACAGTGTGAAGGTTATTTAGTTAGTGAGAAGCATTTCATCGCTTGGCCGTGGATAAAAAAACTAAACGGACCTTAAAGACGTCATTACAGATTCGAATAAATGATGAAGGAAAATACGCTAAGGACCTTTTAAAATAAGGTCAAGCTCTGGAAAAAGTTAATGGAAAAGGTATTTTCTTTTCTTGGGTTGGAAGGGTTTTTCAAATAAATATACCTACAGGCTGACTCTACTTACATAGAAGTGAAATCTTCAGAAAAATAAAGTAGACAAGAGTGGGGAGGCTACGAAGTACCTCACAAATATGAGACCAATAGGCTACGAAGCACCGCACAAAGAGGAGACCGATTAAATATACTATCTCATTTTCTCGCGGGCTACATTCTATAAATGATGTGTTTGTCTCTTTTTAGTATCGCAATTTTTCGTTTCATCGAGTTTCATCAAATAACAACGGTGCTAAAGAATTTTCACTAATAATTAATTCCGTTAATAAAATAAAAGTACATTGTAAATTAACTGTGTTGACCATGTTTCCTTGTTATTTTGACTCCTCCCACTGTTCTTCCCCACCCCAAATCACCACTCCCATCCCTCATCCAATAATATCTAATCATTTCTGTACTAGTATAATTTTTAAGTTAGTTCTAAGAAGTCTAGTGAATGAAACACGGATGTGTCGAAATTGGTAGCAAATAAATAAAATTAAGTTACAAAAAAATTTACAATGCAAATAAAACTCTTCAAAACAAAATAAACCTTCATAATTCTTATAACAATATTGACTGCTGGGAGTAAAATAAATTGACTCTGCGAAAATATAATCTGCAAGCATATTCTTTGGGAAACAACGTTGAAGTCCGCAGTCTAGTCAATATTAACATTTCCTTCGTTGTATAATTTACGCATTTACAATTATTTAAAATAAACTTCCTTCGGGGTTTATCTACTAAAGGCGGGTAAATAATATAATGAGGAGAGAATTTCAGTATCTAAATGTATCCACTCTAATATGAGCAAGTTAGAAAGGGTAGTGGAGGTGGTTCCAGTACAGGACAGGCACGAAGCTAAACTAACCAAGTTGCTCATCAAATAGGCGAAATTGCGAATCGCTGGATGTGTTTGCACTAACAACGAACTAAACAAATATCATATTGAATACTCTATGTAAATATTGGCTGTGGATATTAATCTGCCATAGGCTAGAAGTGGTAAATTTCCACGAAAATCTTTTGATGAACCGAATTTATTGTTGCTTAATTTTTACTATCACTGCTTGTTGTACATTGTCAGAATAGTCTTTGAAACGTTTTATGTAATTGTCTAAGTAAGTTCGTACCTTTACATTTTTGCTCCATACAAGAGTCATTGAAGAAAGTAATTTATAATGTTAGCATCGGGGATGCCGTGAGGAGAGTTTCTTCAAGGAAAGGAAGGAAAAAGGTGTAGTGGTGGGCGTTTCTGTACTTTTTAAAAAATTAAAACGAACTGTTATTTGTAAAACGTCAACTGTTTTCCCAAACTGTTGGAAAAAAACAGGCTGTTTTTAAGGCAGTTGTATGAAAAAGCAATAGGTTTCTAGCAGTTTAGCAACTGGGGGTGTATCCAGTGTCTGTGTCTATCCATAACAATAAAACCCTGACTAAGTGCCATTAAAATTACATTATGTAAATGGGATTTTTCAAAGCGGCCGGATTAATTTTTCAGATGTACCATTATTCATTTACCAGGTTTACCCCGATACGTAATTAAGAACTCTTAGAAACTTAACAAATTTTAATTTCATTATAATAGGTAGTATAGTTAATGCTACCAAAGTTACAAAAATAAAAACAGGTTTTCAAAATATTTGTCAAAGCTGCCGTCCGGGGAAACTCTGCGGTGTCTTTTATTAATTATTATATACAGTTTACCAAATTTATGTGAACAGTAATTAAGGGTTCTTGGAAATGCAATTTTAATATCGTTCTTAATAGGCCGTATTATAGGTAGGTACTGGGTATGCATCTCTAAACATTACGAACGTTAAGTATCCTATTGTATCCATTGAGGGGGTTGCAGGCGAAAAACAGTATTTCTTCAATGAAAAACAGTATCTTATCCTCTCGCACTACCGCCTTAACATTATGTATGAGTAAGAAGAGGCACCTGTTATTTCTAGGAAATAGGAAAAAACATTAGCTTAACGTTTCACACTTAAGGCCCATTACGGGCAAAGAGCGAGAAGGCAATCCTGTTATTTTTCAAACGGGTTGAAATCGAATGGAACTAGGAACTAATGTAAAGAAATGTACTTTAATTTTACCTAAACTACTATCCCGTGTTTAATTAAGAAAAAAATGCCTTCAAAATAGATACCATTTTAGATTTTCACGGTCAAAAATATTTTAGTTATTGGTTTTTGGGGTATTAAGCCGTGTTGTGCTACCTCCTTCTTTAGCCAACGTTTCGGACAGCGTTGCAGTGTCCATCATCAGGGCAGATGTGTAGTCAGTGCAGTGTCCATCATCAGTGGCAGATGTCTACACATCTGCCCTGATGATGGACACTGCAACGCTGTCCGAAATGTTGGCTAAAGAAGGAGGTAGCACAACACGGCATAATACCCCAAAAACCAATAACAAAAAAAGCCTTCAAAATAAGTTATTCTTGAAATGTATTACTAACTTACTTCTACCCTATTCAAATCATTGACCTGTATTTTATTTTTTATTAATTAATGCCGTTTAATTAGTTTTTAACGTTTCATTTTTTTTTTTTTTTTTTAATTTTTGGAATCCGGAAAGAATGGAACGATGGCAAACTTATTGAATAAGATTGAAAGGAAGTCTAATAGCAATGTAATATTCAGGAAATATTTTACACTAGCCGTTTGGTGAAGTCTACCAGTTTGCCGTTAATCTGTTTACTTTGTAGTTTCGTTTTGTAAGTAAACAACAGAACACTGAGAACAGAAGGGAAAACGGATAACAGCGAAATGCCTCTGCATTTTTTTGATTTCAATTTTTCAACCTGTTCTAAAAATAACAGTATTGTCTTCTCGCTCTTGCCCGTAATGAGCCTTCAGTGCGAAACGTTAAGCTAATGTTTTTTTTTCCTAAAATAACAGGTGCCCTATCGCCTCTTCTTACTTACACATAATGTTAAGGCGCTAGTGCGAGAGGGTAAGATACTGTTTTTTTATTGAAGAAGTACTGTTTTTCGCCTGCAACAGACCTAACTCACTCTCACATATTGTTACGACGTTAGTGCGAGAGGGTAAGATAATGTTTTTCATTTGGAGCTGTTCTGTGAATCCGAAAAGAATGGATGGTAAACGTATTTAATAAGATTGAAAGGAAGTAGGTAGGTACCTATCCTATAATAACAATTAAATATTTACTATATTCAGGCAATATTTTACACGAGCCTTTTGCCGGTGAAGTCTCTGTTTGCCCGTTTGCCGTATTACTCTGTTTAGTTTAATTGGTCTTGGTAGATTCGTTCAGTCTCGTTTTGTAAATAGACAACAGAAACTGAGAACTGAGAACAGAAGGGAAAACGGATAACAGCGAAATGCCCCTGCATTTTTTTGATTTCAATTTTTCAACCTGTTCTAAAAATAACAGGTTTGCTTCTCGCTCTTGCCCGTAATGAGCCTTCAGTGTGAAACGTTAAGCTAATGTTTTTTTTCCTAAAATAACAGGTGCCCCTACTGTCTCTTCTTACTCACACATAATGTTAAGGCGCTAGTGCGAGAGGGTAAGATACTATTTTTCATTGAAGAAGAACTGTTTTTCGCCTGCAACAGATCTATCTCACTCTCACATATTATTAGAACGTTAATGCGAGAGGGTAAGATAATGTTTTTCGTTTGGAGAGGTTCTGTCTTCTGTCTCATCCGCTCTCGCGCTTTCGTGATATAAGATAGAAGAGACAGAAGAGTCGACAAAACGGACAAACTGTTTGTGCGGATTATAGATAACAGTTTGGGCATTTTTTAACTCCAAACGTGTTGTGCAAACGTGTTTGTCGTTTTTGGACTCATCACTAAAAAGGTGTAAGTCTTTGATAGGAATCAGGGGATCAGTGTGTCCAGGAGTGGCGGACGTTTGAAATCCTCTCTACCACTGCGGTGCAAGGCGATTGGTCGAGAGAGTCCTGCTGGAGAGGTCAAAATGTCTCCCTCAACCAGTCTCTTTAAATTCGGCCCATCACACAATAAATGGGCATACGCTTCCAAAGCCAAGACCTAGACAATACTCACCCCATGAACCCGGGCAACTCTACTAACTTGGGGTTTCTGAAACACGTCCAAACACAGTATTTCCCCTAATCACTTTTCACTAAAAAATATTATATTCATATTTATTAATAAGAATATATTTCGTAGCTTTCTAGAATCAAATCACACCTTTAGGAATGAGGTAATAAAATATTATTATTATGTAAGTTTGTACGAAACATCGAAAAAATTTTAAAACATCGCTTGTATCCTTATAGCTTTGCCAAATACACATTTCTAAGAAGTTAGAGCGGCGACTATTAACACTCAAGACTCCATACTATTTAATTAATAAATTAATCAACCACTCGACTCCTGTTGGTAGTAAAGTATACAGGTTAGTTATTTGCAAACAATGTTGTTGTTGTTTGTTTGTTTAAAACAACAATGTTGAATTGCCTAAATGCAGGGTGAGGACAGAAAAAGGTGAGGGAAACCACAAACTTACTCTTGGCCGGTATGGCTGCTTCTCAAGGTCTTTTCTGGTGGTCCACAGCTTTCACATTAAATGATATAAACACAGATATAAATAACTGCAGCGGAAGGGCAGATTCATAAATCCACGAGAATTACCAAATTGCGGGATATTACAGTAAACACGTGTTGCGATTTCGAAGGTTTTCCACGTTCATCAACAGCGTAGTGTTGGGTTTTTCCGCCGAACATTCAAAGCATATTTAAACACTTACCTGATGCTTGACAACCAAAAGATTACTGTAGTTTTAGAAAATTTTGGAATTGAAATTGGAAGGAAAACGAATGTATATTTTAGGCAAAATTTATTTATATGTATATTACCAAATCAGCGCAACCACAGGTACAATACGCACCTTTTCAGTGAGTCGTGATATCTTATTTAAATTCTCTAACAACAACTGAAGAATATTCAGAAGGTGCATTGTGAAACGGAGCATGTCTGTAAAGTTCCAGTGCAACTTCTCTATCTTTTAAATGTTCATGTTTGGATATGAGGTAAAGCGGAAGTAGTGCAGAAAGAGGAAGTAGGAATAGTATTGTAAAGGGTAATCCCAGCATCCGGTGAAACGTGCTTTCGCTTGCTGTATTCTGAATTTAGCCGCGGGAATAAATATAGTAAATAAATCAAGGGATAAAAATATTTTTTTATCGATTCAATTCACAAATTTTAAATGTGAAGAATATATATATCGAAAAAATTGCTCTAAATTTGTAAATTACACAAATTTTCGTCTAGCTTTTTGGTGTCAGACTCCACCAGTTTGCCGCATATAAATTAACTTTGTAATAAACATTCGTTAACTGAAAATGTATGGGTTAATGTTCTTGTGGAGATTTATTTATCAAGTGTGCGGCAGTCGCTGGAAAATGTGTCCCACGGTTAAACACAATACAATATATCGTAAGAAAAGCCATACATTACAGTTTACAGCGGTTTCCTCTCACAAGGAGGAAAGGCGTAGGTAGAATTATTTCTCCACGTCAATGATGGTAATTTCGTTCACAGATAAATGAAAAAGCGTTTGGCTAGTTACAATGATTGGAATATCTTTTTTTGCATTAGCTCCATAGAGAAGGCCACGAGGAAAATAATTTTCCTCAGGCCTATGTGATCTTTGGGAATGTTGTGTGGAAGTATTTTAAGGAAATGAAGAGGAGGGAGTTCTGCGAAGGAAAAAGGTGAGAGGAGTGGGTAGAAATCTGGGGGTCAGTGCGTCTAGGAGTGTCGGACGAACGAATCAATCTCTCCCACCGTGATGCAAGCTGATGTCAATCGGCCTCTTCCAATCCGGCCTGCCACGGCCTTTGTGTTTCTTCCTTCCTACAACATGGGTCCCTTCAAGACCAATGTTCATTCCTTCCTCTCATCAAAAAACCCTCCATACAGCATCTCAGATCACATAGGCCCTGAGGGAAATTATTTTCCAGACACATCCGCCGCCAAAATCCGGACAAACCTCACCCCATGAACCCGGGCACCCTTGCAAAACCATCAAACCTAGCGAACAACCTGGGGTGACCTATGGCAGAGATGTTGATAATAATCCAATAAATGGTTCCCGGGACAGTTCTAACCAGACCACTTTCCGGACAATCGAGGTTTTTAAGCGTAAAGGGCTAAAACAAATCAATTTATGCGGCTTCAATATTAGTGAAAATTGTAGAACATTAGAAAACGTGCTCGAACTTTAAATTAAATAAATTACTTTGTGATAGTTGTTTGAGTATTTCCAGGACATTTCATAGAATGTTGCTATAATTATTCCTACACATAATTACCCCCCCCCCCCTTGCTATTGACGGAGACGTGCTTAAAAGTCTGTTAAAATTGTTCTTTCAACTGCAGATAAGCAGCAAGAATTTTTAAATAAAAGAAAGCCTTTTGCAACTTTTCCCATCTACGACTGTGTCACTAAAGGGATGTAGAGTTGCATTTTCGTATTGAAGTTTTCTAGAAATTAGTGCAGAGAGTTTAGTATTGTGTGGGACTTGAAGTATTACACAGCAGGTAGCTAAATACCTGAAAATGTTTTGATATTAGAGTACATTTAAATAAAGTGAAACACGCACACGTCAGGGAAGTGTGGTATGTTAAACAAATGGAAAGAAAGTGGGGAAATATTTGAAAGGCTTTCATCCTTCAGTGGTATATCAATTTGTGAGACGGGTATGGGTTAGCGTGTGTCAATTATTTCAACTTTTGAATTCAGAAACGCCCGGGGTCTCAAAAGTTGCGTCTTGCAAATTAAATGAGAACTGCATTTAAATTTATTTTTTTAAAAATGGTTATTAGCTGGCTAAAATGCATTGAAAATCAGAAAACAAACCTAAAACCAAATTTATATTTTTATTTTTAATATTTTTTTTTTTCATTAATCTAACCTTTTAACGTTTGTTTATTATTAAAAAATGCGTGTAACTGACAAAAATGAAAAAAAAGTTCAACTTTTGAATACAAGGAAGTCAACAAGAATTCTGATTTTATCCAGAAAAAGTGTTATTTTCCCCTTTTATTTTTTTAACCAAAACATCATATATGTATAAAAAAATATTTGTTTTTGGTTCTTTGTACTGTAATTATGTAATGAAAAATAAGTTTGGAACAAAATATAAAATATGAACCCTATGTTTTATTTTTTTTCCAAATCACGAAATCTATCGAGACCCCGGGCGTTTAAATATAAGGCCATTTGTTTTCTCTTTAAGGAGAGCGACACACGCTAGTATGGGTACCGTGGCTCTGGGAACCATTTATTGTTTAACCAAAACCTCTGTCAAAGGTCACCCCAAGTAATAATAATAATAATAATATATATCTTTATTAAATGAAATTTTCAAGATTATAACTAAAAAGTACATATTCAGTGTTATGTTTACAGTGGTTTAAAATTACATAAGTACAAAAGGATATCAACAGAAAAAAATATATAAATATGAACAGTAGATAAATGAAGAATAGAAAATAGTTATAAATTTTGGTTTTTCAGTATACTGCCTCACTAGGCTAGCCTGTGTTGAGGCAGTAATTATTAAATCAATTTATAATACTTATAAACATACCTACACTTTTATTAAAAAACTTATCACATAATAGATTGGTTACATTAATAATAGTTTTAAATAAAAGCAACCAATAAATACAATTGCTTAAGTAGTTGGCGACCTAGAAAAAGAGTTCATGTTTATGGAGTGAGGTTTGTCCGGGTCTTGGCGGCGGATGCGTCTGCCCATTTACTGCGTGGCAGGCCGGATCGGGAGGGATTGGTTGAGGGAGATCATTTGGCCTCTCCTGCAGGATTCTCTCGACCCATCGCCTTGCACCGCAGTTAGAGGGATGGATTCATACGTCCGTCACTTTGGACCCATTGACCCCAGATTTCTAGCTACACCTTATGCATTTTTATTTCCCAGAACATACTCTCATCCCTTTCCCTAAAGAACCACCACACGGCATCCGCGAAGATGACATAGGCCATGTTTCCTGTGTGGATAAATTTTTTATTTTTTTTTAAACAGAAAATAACTTTTTTTTATTTTTAATTTTTAACTTTATGAGTAAAACCTCCAATTGTAATATTTAAATAAATGAAGACAATATAAGCAAAACTCCATCGAAAATCTGGAAAGAGAAAAGCTGCTAACTAGCCCGGAAAGCAAGAGGTCCTGGGTTCGAGTCCCAGAGGTGTCAATATATTTTCCTGATTTTTCTGTTTCCAGATTTTCGATTGAGTTTCGCTTATATTGTCTTCATTTATTTAAAAGAAAATAACTTGTTCTAACCTAACCTAATCTAATCTAGACTCCTATGCCGGACTCTCTCGACCCATCGGCTTGTCCCGCAGAGGGAGAGATAGATTCATACATGTCACTATTGGTCACATTCACTCCTTGATTCCTACCCACCCCTCATACCTTTTCCCATCCCAGAACTTCATCTCCTTCATTTCCCTTAACATACCTTCCATATAGCATTCCTAACGATAATGTAAGCCCTGAGGGTATTTATCTCCTCAAGGTCTCCTACGCGGAGCTAACTTAAAAAAAAATCAGGTGAAAACGAAGATTTTAATGTCACTTCCCAATTTAAAATCCATTCTCAAAGCAATCTCATACATTTAAATATATATAATTGTAATAATAATAATTGTATTAAGCTTTTCATATAGGTACTTTCATTATATCGAAGTATCTATTGTATGTATTATACCAAAAAAAATCATTAAAAAAATAAAAAAATCTATGACAAACTTTGACACGTTTTGGGTGAAAACTTTACAAATTTTATATAGTGAACTTCTCTGTCAGTAGATACCTACTTCTACGAGAAGAGGCACTTGGTAAAGTGGTGCTAAATCATATAGACATAGTAGAAAGGGCTCAAATAAGAAACGAAAAAGTTTTAGAATTTTTGTCTCATAAATCATGCATTACGTAATAGGACCAGAATATGCAAGAATACAAAGATGAGACTTTCTACCCAAATTCGACGAAAATATCGTAAATGTATTAAATATCCTGAATTTTAATGTGGCGTATAAAGGGACCGCGCCTGACCTTGTCATAAATCCCAGGAATAGGCCTCGTGTTGTCCTGTCCACCTACTTCACCACATGTGCCTGACTATAAAGGGAAGGTGGGAAATACATCATCAGCCAGTTAGAAAGCATAAAGTTCGTTGAATTTAGAATATTAATGTCATGGAGCCTATTAAATTTCACCCTAAAACCAGATTAATTAGTAATGCATTTTTTTTTTTTGTTATTAGTTTTTGGGGTATTATGCCGTGTTGCGCTACCTCCTTCTTTAGCCAACGTTTCGGACAGCGTTGCAGTGTCCATCATCAGGGCAGATGTGTAATAGTTAGGGTTGATGTTGGTACTTATCTACTTAGGAGCGATACCGTGTCGCCAGCTCCACTCCTCTGCGAGCTGGCGCTACAATATACTTCAACATGTTTTTTTGCGTTTAGCCTTGATGTAACCGTCAATTACCGGATACCAAGAACTATTGAGTTTAGCTCCGTCGTCTCTATTAATATTTATGGGATTTTTGTGAATTTCAATTGCCTCCGTAATCAGGCGTGCTCTATGAGTTTTCGGTCTCCCCAGGACTTCAGGAACAAATCCAAAGTAATGGCCGGTTTCAATTAAATGCTCGGCGATTACCGATTTGTCAGGGTGGCCAAGTTTACATGCTCGAAAGTGTTCCGATATCCTTTTGGAAATCGTCCGCTCTGTTTGGCCCACATAGACCTTATCACATCCGGAACAGCTGAGTTTATATACTCCATCTGTTTCCAGAGGAAACTTGGTCTTTGCAGGCCTCAAAAAGTCTCGTATTTTTGTCGTGGTTCCGAAGACAGTCTTGATGCTTTCTTTTTTCAATAGCCTGGCAATTCTGTCTGTCACATTGTGAACGTAAGGCAGGAAAGCGCAGCCCTTTGACTCTTGTTCAATTCTGTCTTCGTTTGGTGCAGATTTGGCTCTTATGATTTGCCTTGTCTGCCTTACTGGGTATCCGTTACGCTCCAGTGCATCGGTCAGTTTTGAAAGTTCTGCTCCGATTTTTGTTGCTTCACATATTCTGGTCGCTCGGGTCACCAATGTATGGATGAGTCCTCTCTTCTGCGCTGGGTGGTGATGGGAATCAGCATGTAGATACCGATTTGTATGAGTTGGTTTTCTATACACTGTGTGTCCTAGACTACCATCTTCTTTTCGCATCACCTCCACATCTAGAAAAGGTAGGACCTTAGAGTCATTTTCCAGCTCCATTGTGAACTTAATTTTAACGTGGAGTGAGTTGAGATGGTCCAGAAATTCGTTCAGTTTCTCTGTTCCATGAGGCCAGATGGCGAAGACATCGTCGACATACCGCCACCATTACTTTAGGAACAGCCGAAGCTGTGTCGAGTGCCACTTCCTCAAACTTCTCCATAAAGAAGTTGGCGAGTACTGGTGACAACGGACTGCCCATCGCAACTCCTTCCACTTGTTCAAAAAGTTCACCCTGGAATGCAAAATATCCCGTTTTAAGGCAGTGTTCAAAAAGTTTACAAATGTCTTCCTCGTAGATCTCTCTGAGCATTGTCATGGAGTCTTCCAGAGGCACATTCGTGAAAAGGGACACAACGTCAAAACTGACCAAAATATCTCCTTTTTCAGTCTTAACCTTCTCAAGCTTACTGATCAGATCTGTGGAATCCTTAATCCAAGATTCAGTTTTCCCAGTTTGCATCTGCAATAATCTTGAGAGGTATTGAGAAAGTTTGTACGTCGGTGCACCAATAGCACTGACGATCGGTCTCATCGGGATATCCTTTTTATGAATTTTCGGAAGACCGTACAGGGCAGGAGTTCTGGAGGCTTTTACAAATAATACCCCAAAATTTAATAGCCCAAAAACTAATAACAAAATAATTTTTGGCCGTGAAAATCTAAAATCGTACCAGTAATGCATTTGTTTAAGTGCGTACAGAATAAGTGTCAAAAGCCTAGATTTTACATGGAGTAACTCGTAACGACCATTCCAACGTGAAAGCTCGCTCAAATGATCTTGCTCAGTGCTCAGTGTTCAGTGGGCAGACTAGAGATAAGGTTCTTTTACAAATGAATTTCACGTTTCCAGGAGTCACACTGTTAGTTAACATCCAACACACACTCTCGTACCTTTCCACAAGGTTTAGTAAACCTGTTGAATGTTAATGAATTACTTGCCCACCCCTTCTAACACAATTCAGCCGTCAATACTGACAACTTACCTATTGTTGTGATTTATTTTTGGGGTGTTATACCGTGTTGCGCTACCTTCTTCTTTAGCCGATGTTTAGGACAGCGTTCCAGTTTCTATCATTAGGGCAGATTTGTAATCGATAATGGTAAAGAGTGTGCTTATACATGCACATGCGATTCCTTATTGCCAGATCCAAACATCTAAGAGCTGGTATTATAGTAGAAATAATTTAAAATAGTTTTTTGTGTTTGTTTGCTGGGAACCATTTATTGGATAACCAACACCTCTGCCATATGTCACCCTAAGTGGTTCGGTACGTTTGGTGACTTATCAGGGTTGCCTGGGATAATGGGGTGAGATTTGTCTAGGTCTTGGCGACAGATGTATTTGCCCACCTAATTCGTGGCAGGCAGGATCAGGAGAGACTGGACCCCTCATACCTTATTCTTCCCCAGAACTCTCCTTTCCTTCTTTTCCATAAAAATATCAGCATCCCCAAAGATGACACAGGATTTTTTTCCTCTTGGCCTTCTGTGTGGAGCTAATGCAAAAAAAAATCAAGCTCAGCCCCGTCGTCTCTAAGAAGATTAATATGGATTTTTATGAATTTCTATTGCCTCCGTAATTATTTGTGCTTTTTGGTTTTTGATCTTCCCAGGATTTCAGGTACAAATCCAAAGTAATGGCCAATATCAATGAAATCCTCGGCAATTACCGATTTGTATGGATGGCCAAGTTTACATGATCGAAAGTGTTCTGATATCCTTTTATAGATCGTCCGTTCTGTCTGGCCTACATAAACCTTGTCACATCCGAAACAGCTGAGTTTATAAACTCCGTCTATTTCCAGAGGAAACTAAGCTTTAGGCTTTCTTTTCTCAGTATCCTGGCAATTCTACCGTCACATTGTGAACATAAGGCAAGAAAGCAAAAACTTTAAAGAAGAAGGTTGCGCAACACGGCGTAATACCCCAAAAATAAACCATAATAATACTTTTGGCCGTCAACATCTTCAATCACATCTAACTTACACATTAGTTTAGCTTTTGTGGTAGAAAATTATAGCCATACGTGATTTCGAGAGAAATACCTGAAACTATGTTACCCTACAGATTCCGCCTTGTGCATGTTATAGACACAATACAAGGAACGTGCATATAATGTAAGCAAGACTACGTAGAAAATGTATCGTTTAGTACGTGTTCTTGTAAAACTAAGTTTATTAAAGTTTCTACTGTGAACTGAAACTACATTATTAAGGATTCTTATTGCAAGCATTCATGTAGTATACTTGCAAACTGTTTAGGTTTCACGGAGAAACAGCAAATTAATAATATTATGACATCGTTGATGAGTTCAGGTAGAGTTTAGCGAGTAAATGATACGAGAAGTAGTACTTCGTGAAAGTTTTGGTGTGTTTAAAAGCTTTTCAGGTGGATTCCAATTAGGAACAGTGGGGTTACTCAGTAGAAGCAGAAGAAATAAGAAAACTTAGAATATGAAAGGCTGAAAGAGTTCCAAAGAAATTTTAATGAAAGATGAGCGTAATTCGTAGCACTTTTATTTGATAGGAATATTAAATAGGTCATTAAGACATTACGTGCTAAACTTAGTTCTTTGAATGTTAATGGGGGATTACTTTAATGATTAATGAGGCCATTTAGAAGGAAGGGGGGTTTAGGAACATGACTGAGTGAAATATAAACGTGTTGGCAGAATAATAACACTCAAAGAAAAGATAAATGTTTTAATAAATAAAATTTGCATCACGCATCTCCGCACAACTTTAAACCCATTTGCCTGCCTTTTCTCATCGTTAGTAATAATTTATTCTGATCAAATAGACTGGATCAAATCTTTTAGGAAGTAATAAAAATAGTGAGATTAAGATCACCCTAAATAATTTAATAGGCCATAAATTATCTGCATTATCAGCTTTAAATACTACACCATACAGACAGTTATAGACTTTGAAAATTATTATATCTGTAACGATACAAAACATTTTATTTTCTTCCATGTTTTTTATACTACGAAGCTGTATTTTATATTGTGTACCTAGCCCCCTGGGAAAAAAACTTCAATAATTAGATGTTTACGACTTTCCAGTTTATTTAAAGGTTAGCTTAGTCAGTCGAGGAGACCTCGGTGGAGAATAGTTCATAATTTTTGTTAAGTAATTTACCTCCAGCAGATATCATATTTCTAACTACCTTATCCGGCCATTACACGTATCAGTATTCGCATCAGTATTTACTGATGCGAATTACTGACGACAACCGTCAGTATTTGTGAGCCATTACACGTGTCAGTATACTGACGTCAGTATCGTTGCGAAACCTTGCGGAACAGACGCTTTTAAAGTGATGAATCCGAAAAGAAAAGCCTGTGTCGCTATAATTTTGGCGTTCGGTACAAAGAAACGAGTGAAGGACTGACTTCTCAAAAAAGAAATCTCACACTTGAATTTAATGGATGAAATTTTGCTTACATGACTATAAAAATTATTTTTTAGGATGAACAATGATAATTTCAACAAATTGCTAGATATGGTTATTCTATAAATTATTATTATAAAATACAGCCATGAGAGCCTCAATCACGCCAAGAGAAAAATTAGCTGTAAGTCTACGATTTTGGGATATACACTTCGTCGAGTCCGGCTCCGGATCTTTTGGCAGATATGGTTTTTTTTTAGTTGACCTATAATTACATCGCAACTTATTTATTTTTATTCGTACATCTTCCCTCATAATATTTGGATTTACGCTGACCATTATTCCCCTCAATTCCTCCAATACAATTTGGGAGGCGGGAATGGGTACCGCCGCCCTTGGAACCTTTATTGGATAACCAACACCTCTGCCATAGGTCACCAAAAGTGGTTGACTACGTTTGGTGATTTAGCAGGGGTGCCCGGGTTCATGGGGTGAGGTTTGTCTAGATCTTGGAGGCGGATGACCAAGACACACTGAACTCCAGATTCCTACCCACCCCTTAAACCCTTTTCCTTCCAAGAACTCTCCTCTCTTTCCTTTCTTTAAAAAACCCTCTACACAGCATTCCCAAAGATGACATAGGCCCTGAGGGAAATTATTTTCCTCAGGGCCTCCTGTGTGGAGCTTATGTAATAAAAAAAATAAAAAATGGACCTATTCCTCTTTACAGTATTTTTCTAGTCCTTGTGACGCTTATTCCATAGTATATCACACATCTCATAAGCCTCGATGAATGTAGCTAGGACGTTTCGCGGCGGAGCTGGAGATGCGACATCGCTGTCCGACATAGCTACAGGCATAAGACAGCACCGTCCTCCATGGCGCACGCGAAATACTGACGTACTGATGCGGCGAGCCCTTACACGCATCAGTACAGCATCAGTATCCCCACCACTTTTCGGCCACGCCCCAATACTGATGAGGCCGATCCAAATATATAGTAATTTTGTCGATGCGTCAGTATTAGCCATTACACGCATCAGTATTCGCATCAGTATTCAAATACTGATGCGAATACTGATACGTGTAATGGGGGGATTACAGGGGTCAAGTGAGAATCAGGTTTGATTTGTTACAGTCGTTTGTTACAAGTTACTTAGAAAGATATAGCTAGGAACATTACGCTAAATCTTGATAAAAATAGTGATTTGAAAGTCGAGGTATCAAATCCCGGCGGGCGCAAGTAAATTTTAATTGGTTGATTTGTGTTTTCACAATTTCGTCATTTAAAATAAAATAAGGTATATTTCCGGCATGTTCCAGAGTGTAAAATATTCTCAGTATCGCCCTGGTGTAAAACCACTATAATGTCTCACGCCAAATTTTTCGCTTTCTATAAACATAGAAAATTTTAAAAATTCAGAATGGGAAATAAGAAAAGCTTATTATTTGTAGGAAGAGAGGTCGTGTGACGCATTAGTAAATACATTGGTTTGACATCTGCCTGGGTAAGCGTGGGAAAGGAGTTTCTAATATTGATAAAGGGAAAATATTCGTGACAAGTTAATCCACTTTTTCATTCCCTTAAGGAGCCCAAATCCTTCTAAATTCGTCTCCAGCGGGTATATATTTAGATTGAAATTTTCCCAAACTAAATGAAAGTGTTTCACAAGGTTTCTGACAGGTACCTACACAAAAAAAAATTATTCGTAATTCCTATGAATGATTAAGAGTTTATTTTGAAGCAAAAATTGCCTTAAAGATAAAAGCCTGAATACGGACGGTGACAAAACCCAATTCAACAAAATAGAAATGATTCTATTTTCCACACAGTACCTACAATAAAATGGGTTATTTTGGATTCCGATAATTCGATGTTCAACAGTTGGTGATCATTCGTATGGGATAGAATATTCTTTATACTCGTATGTGAACTGGAAGGCATTCACACAAGATTACACCCAAAACAGTCGCGCAGAGCTTCAAAGTTTAAACGCAAAACCTGACATAAAAAAAATATATGCGGAAATGGCGACAATTTTCTATCTTCAGTCTCCTTTCGTAACTTCGGGACATCATGATGCAATATTTTTACTAGAGTTAAAATTATGTTACAAAATTTAAAGACGGCCTCCGTGGTCGAGGGGTAAGGCTCTCGACTTGCAATACGAAGGTCGCGGGAACGATTCTCAGAGGGCGCAAATAAATGTTGATTGATTGATTCGTGTTATTTCACAATTAATTAATTAAAAATAGTACATCCCTAGTATTTTTGCGGCATGTCAGAGTCGAAGATCACCTTTTCGAATTATAACGTTTGAAATGGTTTTAGCCGTGATCGGTGGCCAGAACTGAATAGGCTGGTATATTGTCAACTTCCTCCTCCCCATCTCCTTCCCCCCTCTACCCTCCCACTCTACTCTCTACACCAATTGGTGATGCCATATAAACGTATATTAGGTATTTATATTTCCTACAAGATGTGTCAAAAGAATCTTGCATAAAAGATTCAAAAACAAATATATAAACAATATATTCACCTCAATTCCCTCGAATTCCCATCAGGCCGGAGCTTTATGTGAATAAACGCCGCCAAAGCAAAACCTCCTTCACGCATAATAGAGCTAAATGACCAAATATTTTAAATCTATTTTTATACTGACTTCTTTTGTAGAATTTCGAGACCGAAGACGTGAGATTCGCTCTGGCCGCGATGGGAGGTCAAAATGATATTTAACTTGATTGATTATGTTCTAAAGATTCTCATTTTGTTTGTCTCTTACAAGAGCTGTAAGGGTACCTATTATATAACTAAAAGAGGTATTCCAGGAAATCTTAAATCCTGAAATTGGTAGGCATTTAAAGGAAGATATTACATTTTATCGACAAAATTTTCTATGCTACATATCCAAAACTAAAAATAAACGACGCATAATATAAAGCTTACTTGGTAAATTTTGACTGACAGATTTCAAAGTTAAAAACTTTTGAAAATGTTCAGGTTAAATTGTTCGCTTTCGGGAACAGCTCATATAGGTCTTAGGGAAATCGTTGTGTCTCTCTTACTACCATGGTTTGAAATATGATCTAAACGGAGTTAAAAAGAGAAGAAACCACGCTTTACATTTAAATCTGAAATTTAAACACAGAATAATTGAAATGTTCTCTTTGACTCCAAAGTTCCAGACCGCGATTTGAAAAAAAATGACGAAAGTTGGTCAATTATTTTTTTTAAATTATTTTTAAATGAAACGATAAAAAATAAGGCGACAGTAACGTTTAAAACAATATTGATTTTTCTGTCTTTTGTTATAAGTAATTTTAGTTAGAAAAAACGGTAGGTGAGCCACCAAAACTTTTCTATGTTTGCAATCAAAGGTTTATATTTAAAAAAATCATATATTTGTTTTTATTAATAATATTCGAAATCGTATTTCATCATCTTTCAAAAAAAGTTTTTAGTTTTTGGATTGGTACGTTCAGAGATATTCCATTTATTTGGATTTTATTGTAAAGCGGAAATATATTTTTTTTTTTATTGTTTTTATTTCTTGCTATAGCAATCCCAATGAGTTACAGAACTCATTTAACTCATTATTATAATCTTCTGATAATATACCCGAGACCTGAGAGGTTAAGCAATGTCACCACCTTGGAGGAATTATTTGTAATTACCTAATTATAAAATTTTCTAAAAAAATTCAACAAATGATTGATAACTTTTGTGTCTAAAAAATGAATTAACTTTTTAACCGTTTCAACGAAGTTCTTCATTTCTTTTAAAAATAACACTAGGTAAGTCGTTAATCTCATTTCCGAACATATATATAAAGTTCCCTAACCAAAACTCATCGCTTAGACGACTTACAACTTAATTCGCTTGTCCCGCTGCTGCACAATAAAATACAAACCATTTGTTAATTTTTATGCTAATTCGAGAAAAAGCTAAACGATCACAGCGCCTACCTGTTGTGGCTCAAGGACTACAATATAGCGCGAAGGGTTGAAAAAAATCCAACAATATGAACAAAGTCATTAAATTCTTTGTTGTTATATTTAATCCTGATAACACAGCATGCCTTCCCGGCTCTTTCCTTTATTGTCCCAGCAGCGCACAAATGATAAACGCCTCACACAAGATTTTGAGATATTATTTTACACGTAGGTTTAAATTTTGGTGTTTTCTAAGAATGTAAATAACAGTACTTTTCTTTCACAGAAACCTTTTAAATTCGCTTTCTGAAATTTTTATAAAAAACATTTATCATTTTGATTTTGTTTTGTGAAGTTGGGAAAATTTTGCTGGGATAATTTTGCTGGTCGGGAAATTCTGTAAAAGTTTTTGAAACTTTGTAATTTGAAGTTTTGTAAATTTTCTTTTTGATATTTTCTCAATAAATAATAGATTCTCGTAGAATTTTCATAAAAAAACTGGTATGTTCATTTCGTTTGTACATCGCTACTCATTTAAAATTTCCTTCTAAAAATAAAGAAGTATTTAGTAATTTAACAAAACGGTCTCTATGAAAGAAAGGCAATTCACGCTCTTAAAATTACCAAAAAGATGCCAAGGATAAAACTAAGTAACTAACCATCTTGCCGTTTCCCCGCAGGGGTTGGCAGAGAGACGGACCGCCAAAACATCTCGCTCTTGGCACACAATCTTTGCCTCTTTCACATTCATACATCGTCACATACATACTCTTCTTTTATTCTGACTCTTAACATGGCTCCGACTCCACTATCTGATTAACTTGATCGTGTCATGTCTTCCTTTGGCGTCCCCGACTTCTGCTACCATTCACATTTGCGTCATATATTCTCATAACACACTTTTATTTGTTCATTCGCATAAACCATCTGAACGTCCCTTTCTTAATCTCACTCATTACGCTTACATCAGCGTTACATTGTTTGCGGATCTCCACATTTCTTACACGATCATACATGGTTTTACCACACATTCGCGTCGAGGATTTCATTTTAACACCATTTAGTCTACTTTCGTCCTTCCTCTGCAGTTGCATGCCTTACTTCCATGCATCAGGATAGGTCCCAGAATTTCTTTGTGGACTGCTAGCTGTGCTTTTTTTGGACAGTTTTTTGTTAGCGCCAAAGGCGTTCAGCCCTCCATTCATGCATTTACCTGCATTTATCATTCTTTCAATGCATGTATCAGCCTTCCCATCTCTCGTAAACATACTTCCCAAATACACAAACCCATCCATAGAAGAAATTAAAAATAAATATGTTTTCGTATTATCAGGTTATGTATCACTGGACTTTGTTACCTAATATCGTAAATCGATGACCACAGATTGGATTTCGATAAGGTTTTTTACATTTAGTGAACAACGCTTTAGAGTGCTACTGGATTGGAAACCCTCAGAATTCTGGAGTCATGTCATTACCTACTCGTTTTGTGAAATATCATTTGTCATCCCATTATGTTACTGGGAGGGCCAAAAATGTTTTTCAGTCGTGGTTCTGTTGGGTTTCATACTTGGTTTAAAATTTATGATGTTCAGAGCATATTAAAATCATGAAATTTGGGTTAAATTTAGAGCTTTAATAATAAAAAAGTTTGGCAGATGCCACCGAAGACATTTATAAAGTAATTTATTTTTATTTTTAATATCAATTTAAAAAGCTTTTTTTGGTCCTTTTATTGGTATTCATGAAGGTTTTGTGTTTTTTTTTTTACATGAGCTCCACACAGGAGGCCCTGAGGAAAATAATTTCCCTCAGGGCCTATGTCATCTTTGGGGATGCTGTGTGGAGAATTTTTTTTTATAGGAAAGGAAGAAGGGGAGAGTTCTGGGAAGGAAGAGGGTTTAAGGGGTGGGTAGGAATATGGGGTTCAGTGTGTCCTGGTTATCTGCCTCCAAGACCTAGACAAACCTCACCCATGAACCCGGGCACCCCTTTTAATCAAATGCGAAATTGAGACATTGTTTGGTTTTGAAATGAAAATTTGCTTAGTTCCTACCTCTCCCTAACCATCAGATTGCTGGAAAAGAATTTGAAATTTAGAACATGGGCAAGAAAAATAGTGAAAATTCGGTGCATTTACTTTGAAAACTAAAGAAGATTTTATACTACATTGGAAACAAGTTGTTGGTATTTTTCGTATACAGAATCTCGATTTTAAATAAAAAGAGAAATTTTACCATCTCGGAAGTACTTATATAATTTTGTACTCAATCGTTTTGTTGTGGCGATAATTGCCTCGAGATATCGCGGTGGAGCTATATAACTTCTTACACTGAGAATGTTTGTGTGTTACTTCGCATTGGTAAGTGATTGGTCATTCGTTTTTCCTTGCATACTTTGTTTTTTCCTACTCATACTATCACCCAATTCTAGCAAAAGACATTTCGTCTCCTTTCGTTTTCAGTATTAACCGCCCATTACAAGTGCATCTGAAGCTATAATTCGTAAGTAGTTTGGGATGCAACAGACATCAAGTCAAACATATTCCCATAGTCCACCACTGTGATCGCTCAGCATACTTTTACGTAGACATATACCATGTTTTGTATGAAGGTACAGATGGAGGTTTTTAAATTAAATCGTTTCCCAGTGATTTTCCGTTGGGTCAATAAATCCATAAAGTGATCATTTCATTCTTATTTGGTTTGTCCCCTATGTGATGTATTACTTAGAGCAGGGGTTCCCAACGTTTTTGTACTCTAGAGCACATTCTAAAATATCGGTAGGGTGGCGGGCGCCACCTCTTTTTAACCGACAAACTTCTTCCATAACTGATATTATTAACGTTTCGGACAGCGTTACAGTGTCCATCATCAGGGCAGATGTCTAAAAAAAAAAAACAACAACATTCTTCCATAACTTCTCATTTTCTCATAATATTTTCTTATATTCATAATTTAATAAATAATACACAAAAATGTTTCAAAATAATTAAATTATTATTACAGCCACAAACTGACGAATACTTGGCTAATATAGAATAAACGCTATATTCAATTCTAATTCTCCACAAAAAAACTTTCTCTCCAGAATCTAACTAGAATGGCAGATAACAACAAACAATAATGGCGGTTAGTTAGTTAAAATAAATAGTAATTGAACTACAATATAATATCAATCATAATAGATTATCGCTTATTAAAATGTAGTATTTACTCACCTCGAAATTACAGCCACAAACTGACGAATATTTTGCTGATATAAAATAAACGCTTTATTCAATTCTAATTCTCCACAAAATTCAGCTTATCTATAAGAATTTGGTCCGGTTTTGGCAGTTTCAAGGTCAAGTCACAAGATATACGCCCCCGGTAGTGTCTACTTTCTCCACGAAAACCCTATCTATAATTCAGCTTTATCTATAAGAATTTGGTCCGGTGTTGACAGTTTCAAGGTCAAGTGACAAGATATACGCCCCCGGTAGTGTCTACTTTCTCCACGAAAACCCGAAGTAAGCCGATGATCGTCGAAGCAATCGGGACGGTACGAGCACTACGAGCACGTGACTATTGTTAGTTTGGCTGTCGGCCGCGGCGCCCGCGGGCTCATTGCTTTCACTGAGTCGCGTGCCGTGTGTTTTGTTTGGCGCCTCGGAGTTCAAAAACTCTGTCTCTGTCGAACAGTGGTGGGCGCATGCGAATCGCTCCGCGGGCGCCATGGCGCCCGCGGGCACAAGGTTGGGAACCCATGACTTAGAGTATAGAGTACTTAGCTGAAAGGGGAAAGAGGTTATTTGTGAGCAAACTATTCCGAGAACTGGCAAATAGCACCTGAGGAGGGTAGAGTCTAGAGCTTTCAATCCCGGGATTCGAGAACCAGGATCCCGGGCCTTTATTGACATCGTAATACTGATCTTAATCTCGGGATTATAGATTTTTGTTGGTTTCAGAACCTTGGTTCAACCGTGGACGTTTTTTTTTATATTGGCAGCATGCCGTTTAATGCGCAATATTTTGAAACATTTTTTTGAAACATTCAGCTCCGGAATCCCGGGATTGAAAATTACTAGCACAGTAATCCCGGTGCTGCGCTTGTCTTGATTCCGGGATAAAGGAATTATTGCTGGTTTCACGACATTAATACTCGTAATTTATACACTTAAATCCCGGTTCTGAAAAATAATCCCGGGTTTGAAAGCCCTAGTAGAGACATACTACGTATTACGTTTCAATATCAATACAATACCGGTATCATTACCGGATATTTGACCGGTCAGTGGTTGAGTGGGCATAGCGCTTGGATCCCGTCCGGGCGTCGCGTGTTCAATTCCTCGGCTGACTAAGTCCTCCATCTAACACAGGGTTTCTTAAAGTGGGGTCCGTAGCATGTGTATCAGGGGTCCGCAGTAGGTCAGTCTGTAAACATATTTACTAGGAAAGTGTGTAGTAAACTCGACCAGACGCATTGTCGTTATCGGGTAGCAAATTCAATAGCAAAAGAAACGTGGGTACGGATTCCATTTTTAATTGATATTGATAATATCAGCGATGAAGATCTTATTATAGATGACTTAGTTAACATAAGATCTAAAGAAGTTTTGAAAGCTGAATTTCACGCAAAAGATCTTGGCGAGTTTTGGTGTTCTTTGATTCAAGTTTACCCTCTTCTTGTCAAGCGAGCTATGTCCATTCTGATACCATTTGCCACTATTTATCTTTGCGAGGCAGGGTTTTCGGTTCTGGTGTCAATAAAAACAAAAAGTCACAATCGATTGAACGTCGCAGATGACATGCGCCTTGCCTTATCGAAGACAATCCTACAATTCAACGTTTGATTGAGGTCAAACACCAGCCCCCCTTTTCATTAACTTAATAAGTAAGTGTAATGAAAGTACCAATTAAAGTATTTTTTTATTAACATAAATAAGGTTTTATCATTTCTAAAAATATTTATGTTGGGGGGGGGGGAGGGGGGGGATTCCGTGAATTTTTTTGAATTGTGAATGTGGTCCGTGAATGCAAAAGTTTAAGAAACCCTGTTAGATAACACAAGCAAAATTTTTCTAAGAGCCTTCACAGTTCTTCTAAATCACAGTACCTAATTCACACGCACAGGTATATTAGGTATTTGAAAGTTATCCTGATAATGACATACGTGTTACATGGTCGTTTAAAACTGTATGAAATAAAAGAACCCTTTTCATGTTTTGTCCAACGAATTCAGTCATAACTTTGCTAATGTCAAGAAGTTAGCAAACAGTAAAAAGCTGCAACCCATGCAACACCAGCAAACTTCCATAAAACCGTATAATATAGTGCCCCAGTGTCAGGTTAACCGCGATGTATTTTTTATTTGTTTTATACATTAGCCTTATACAGGAGGCTCTGAGGAAAATAAAGGTACGAAGGGTAGGTAAAGTGTGGGGGGTCAAGATGTTCAAGAGTGACGGACGTATGAATCCGTCCATCCCACGGCGGTGTAAGATGATGTGTCGAGAGTCCGGCTGGAGAGGTCTAATATAGGTCTCTCTTAACTAAGGGCCAGTTGCATCTAAAATAGTTAAAGTTACTTTTTAGTTAAAGTTAAATAAAAGTTACTTTTTTGTCATTTCTTACAAAAATGGGTTGTTTCAACTTCGTTTAAATAAAAGTTAACTAAATAGTTACAAAATAGTTACTTTTATTTAACCCAGCGATGGTGAGAGTTTAAAGTTAGATTTTGGTAAAGATGTTAGCCTGCTGTCATCCGTCACCAAGGAACGATATACTGTTTGAATGAAAAATAATAATAAAAATGTCCTGGTAACCCGGGTTTTGAAAATCAATTGATTATAACATATAGGAAATAGGTAAAATAAGGAATTAAACCATGAACCGATCATTTTCCGTAGGAAGAGATGGATTCTATTGTCACATTTCGGAAGTCCAAAAGTATGGTTAGGCAATTAACTTTTCTCGTTGCCAATGACAGTAGATACTACATTATTTACAAACAAGTGTTTATACAAACTTTTATATCTACACTTCTCTGGATAATTTATACTAACATTTTTATATTTCAATTAATGCAACGGAACTGAAACAAAATAAAAAGTTAGTCAAATCAGAAATCTTGTTGCTTGTGCTGTGGAACTGTGAACCTACTGGGTTCTAATAACATTGCATTTTTATGCAACGGGAACGATGCAAAGATTTACAGAAGACATCTTTGGGGTGCATAAAAGTATTGTCTCGTGTATAATAGACACATAGACAGGGTTAACAGAGTAATAATAGCCCGCCTTCGGCCACAATATACCTAATAATATCATCAAACGTTGTTCATGTTTCTAAACCGCAACCATGAAATAACACAACCATAAATAAACCAATTCCCAAATAACATCACCCTCAAAAACTTCATAAACGTCAAACAAATACAATCTAGCTCGGTGTTGACACCGGAAAAAATATTTGTGTTTATTTTTACAGAAATATATCAAACCCAAGGAAAATTCGAAGCCATTTCAATGGCAACACTGGTAACCTTAAACTAACTATTTAAATGTTGATGTAACTCAATTGTGTTGAAATGCAGCTTAGTTTTAGTTAGGGCTTAAACTCAGTTTAAATATTTAACTTTAAACCTTACTTTAACTTTTTTTCGATGCAATTGGCCCTAATTTCTCTCGATCTAGCCTGCCACGCAGCTGGTGCGGAAACGCATTCGCAGCCAAAAACATGGACAAACCTCAGCCCATGAACACAGGCTGCTAATTCACTAAACGTTGTATGCGTTGACCGATACAAATAACCTCGACTCTACCTCTACTGAGACGTGGGAAACTAAAAAATCAACAATGAAAAATATAAAATTAAAGGAAAAAACTAAATTTAGTAATTTATTCCAGATAAGTATAATTTGAATACGTGAAAGGATAGTGCGCCTACCTCAATAGATACGAATAGGGAACAGAAGTTATCAGTCCTTGTGTTTCAGGGGTCATTACAAGCTTAACTAATGAAGTATTATTGTAACGTGCTATCGCCCCATTAAATAGATAGAGAAGCCAACCAATGATAACGGGAAGGGAAATGCGGTGATTGCTATTAAAGGTAAATCTTTAACTTGAATATAATGGTCTAAATCGACTGAGATAAAGTTTTCAAGTCAATTTCAGTTATTTCCTGGAATTGAATGCTTCCAGTAACTAACTATACGTATAGTTCACTCCTTTTACGTAGAATCGTGTTATGATAAGTTTAACCTCTGTATCGGGTGGAAAACTTATCAATATTATGGATATTATTCGTTGCATGAAACAGAATGTATGAACTTCTCGTAATTTGATTTTAAACACTGGCAATTTTGATTTAATTGCCACACTGTAACTCATGCGGGTTGGATCAAGCTTCTGAATGACATTATTCTGTACGAGTGTCGGTTGTAATAACATCGTACTTCATACATATAATGTAAATCTAACCAAGCCTTTCTGATAATATCGCTTTTGTAATAATTGTCAGTGGTTTATAAAAGTTACTCTATTTGAATATTAAATCAAACAATTAAAAGCCCGGAGAATATCCTCTGTATTCTTCATTGACATCCTAACATAAAGCCATCTCTATAAACCCTGCACAACATAGAATCCAGTCAAGTTAGGAGCTTAGATACATAAACCCCGTTTTCCTGATCCTACTCCCCGTGTGAAGGTATTATATTCTTGGTGAGTATTATAGGTCTAGAGCAATTTTAGACTGGGTAGGTGGGTGGGTTACTTGGGTGACCCTGTCTACTAAAGGTACAAGGTATCTACAGACTAAACTTCACTAAGTTGTGTTACACATCAGATATGCATTAGTTTCTCCCAGCCTGGCGCTAGTGCCGTAACCATGAAGCGGGTGATGGGTCATTTGTCAAAACTTTAATACAGCTTCATTAATAATGCTAGTATTACAAGATAGGAAGGATATGACTGAAAACGCTACATAGAAAGATTGGACAGTTACGAATGAAATTAGTTGGCAGAAAGGTAAATTACACAGTGGAAACCATATGATTTAACGACAAGAAGGTACACAAATGTCGGGAGAGTCGCAGAATACTTAATGTAATATCTCCGAGAGACATTCGTTATTTGTAAATACTGGGACCAGTATTCTTCAGTACTATAGGATGCTTGTTGCAAGACTTAGATTCTTAAAACACAGTGACTATTTATCGACTACCGTAATTTATAATTATACTTCAGCGGGCAAACGTCCTTCCTGGCTGAAAGCTAGCTTTTGTCTGCGGAGCTCCCAAATTATAATGACTCCGCCTATTTACCTTCGGTCACCTTCGACAAACGAAAGCATGTAGACAAGAGCCCATAGACTACTAAAGTAATGTAATCATAAACTAATATGATACATTCGTTAATAGCATATTTATAATACATGTATGTAATTAATAACTATTAAATTAAAACACTGTAGGTACACTACACTACCAGCCACAAGCTAATGCTTCCATGGAAGAGTAGTATGAGTTTATTTAAATATTTGACCTTAATAAATTAAAAAAAATAAAAATTATAGGTACTTAAGAAAGGAGAAAACATATAAAATTACCGCGGTCGGTGATATAACAACGGATTATAATGCATATCTTATTCCAGGGTCAATTGAATACAAAGGTGATGTCATTGTAAGGGTTTACACAGACAAGTAGGGGTATTATAGTAAGTTTGGTATGGATTACAGGAGTTGGGAAGGGACGGAGGAAGGTAGTGCTGGTCTCTAAAGGAGTAGCATCACATGACTTAACATAAAAAAACAAACGTTAAGACTTGTAGAAGTTTTCTCTGCTGGCTTTGTTATACTTAAATAAAAAATAGTCTTGAATTTAGCCAAGCGTTAGAAAAGAACAAAACTAGAAGTAGGTACTCACTAAACAACAGCTCTCTTATCTGTTATCAGAGCTCGGAATCTAATTAAAGTCAATTGTCTCAAATCTTATAAATTGCCAAACTAAGTACCTAATCTCGGATACGCGAAGACATTCCCCACACAATAGACCCTTCCAACTGAAACAATTGTGGAATTTCACGCCATTTCATTGCTTTCCACAAATTCTATTTGTTTGGAACAGTTTGCAGGAAAGTGAGACTACAGGAAGATCTTGTTGAAAAGCGGAGGAACAAAGATTAAGAAGATCAAGCAATAGAAAATGAAACTAAAATAACCTTTTCACTTTACTTTTAATGGTGTTAAAAGAAGTTAAATCAAATTTAAGATGGCGGATTATAAAGTTTGTTTGTTTACCAAACGATTACCACCAAGTCAGTCAATCGATATAAAACAAAAACAAACATTATTCCGAGACACAGAGTACGTAACCTCCCTGCTCCTCTCGACACCTCCTCCACCAGTACAGAAAGCTGTGTTATGCCTCACACATCTGTGTCCAAACTTAGAGCTTTTACCTGAAGGCCGTAGAACGGTTATCAAATATTCAGTTCTAGGCAGCTCATTAGGTATAAAAAAGGCAAAAACTAGAAGGTCATGATTAAAAATATTGGAATTGAATATTTGGAATTGTTTTTTAGTTTTTTTTTCACATTAACTGGGAAAAATAATTTTCCTCGGGCCCTATGCTATCTTTGGGGATGCTGTGTAAAGAGTCTTCTTTTTGTGGAAATGAAGGAGTGAATCTGGATCTTGAAGAGACTCATGTTGTTGTAGGAGAGAGGAAATAGAGGGGCCGATCAATAGTTCCACAGCCGAGCTGTTGAACTCAAGAACGAGTCATGAGATAAATGTTAACAATGTACAATGTACTATTGCAATTTTTTATACAAATTTCATAAAGCCAGAGCTCACCAATAGTTTTATACAAACCTTGTCCTGACAATAACAAACACAACAATAAAAGAATTATCCAATTTGGTGCAGTCGTTCGGAAGTTATGCGCGTAAATACATTTCTGGTATTCATTTTTATTTATAGAGAAGATGGAAATCGATTCATTCCATCAACCCTAATCCCTAATTAATTTGGAGCCTGCGTTCTTGGGAAGACATCAAGTCGTTAGTTATAATATTTATTATTTATAGCAAAAATGCGGTGAGGTACAGAGGATTTAAAGGAGGTAGGAACGTCCCCTTTAATCTATATTTCTTGGTAATTCCATTTTAAAATGAACGAAATTTATAACGAGTACCTACTGTAACTTATGAATAATTGATTTTTTTTTTGATTGAGTACCTGAATAGAAATTCTATCAATTAGGTTTTAAGTAATGCCCAGCTTCTTTACACGCCTAAGTAATTATTACCAAGTGCGAAATTTAAATAAATGGAATGTTTACCAAGGCTCAGAAAAATGAATATTTTTTATTTGTAAAAAGTATTAACTTTGTGGCTAGCCATAATTTACATAATTTACAATAATTTACAATAAAAAACACATAAACTGTTTAAGACCACATTTATTTAAAACACTCTACCGGTTTGAGAAGCACCCTTCCTTCGTCAGCTAACTAACAGTTATTTAACTAAGTTATAATATTCTCCTGACGAAGGAAGGGTTCTTCTGAAACCGGTAGAGTGTTTTAAATAAATGTGGTCTTAAACAATTTATGTGTTTTTTATTGGAATATTTTTTTCATAAATATTCAAATATCTACAGGGTGTTAAGGGACGTACTTGACTTACTTTAACCAGTGATTCCTGACATTATTTGGAGTAAAAAATGTAAATAAAATTTTCGTCTCCGGTGACATTTTTGGTCTATTTTTTTTATTTATTTTTTCTACAAAAACAGAAAAAAATGGTATGTGTTGGACAGTTGGAAATGGGGTTAGGGGTTGGTCGGTTACTCGGCTAAGTGACCAGTGACGACATGCAGAAGAATTTTTTTTATTTGATTTTGAAGAAAAAAAAATTTAAAAAAAGTCATCCAAAAAGTCACCGGAGACCAAAATTTCATTTACATTTTTTACTCCAAATAATGTCAGGAATCACTGATTAAAGTAAGTCAAGTACGTCCCTTAACACCCTGTATAACAAGGATAATAATATTATAATGTATTTTATTTTTTTTAATAGAAACAGATCGCCTAGTTCTAAAACAGATAGGGGGCCCTGATAAAAATATTCCCCTCAGGGCCTATGTCATTTTTGGGGATGCTGTGTGGAGGGTCACGGGTAACAGGTAAGGGATGTATGAATCTACCCCTCCCTCGGCGCAAGGCGATGATCCTGCTGGAGAGGTAAAATGGTCTCCCTCAACCAGACTCTCCCGATCAAAAAAATATACTTCAGATACATTTAGGAACCTCTGCGCTTTATGATGCTGCTAGGCACGACACGAAGCACGATTACAATGGACGATCAGACGGGCAGTCGCAAGCACACTGACTGAGCAGGCTCGCATGCGCACGAGCGACGACATTGTTCCCGTGGTCCCTCAAAAGAATGTCATATTCGTACGGCCCGCCACCAAAACTCATTTCGAACCGCTGCCCTGTACTTTTAATTTTAAGCTATTCTCAGATAAACTGAGATAATATTGGATACCACGTTATAACGGAATTAATTTAAGAAGTTCCTAAGTAACCAGGATCCTTATATCAATACGTGCCCATTTAGGGAAAGGACTAATTAATTGCCTTCCTGTTTCTTGGACCGCTATGTATGTATTGTTTGGGCTGACACGGGGCAATGTTTCTTGACAAATTATATAATTGGTCTTGCGAGAGAGTGAAAGAGTTCACCAACAGATGGCTCATTATTATATGAAGTGGAGAATTAGTCAGATATGTAAATGATATAATTCGATAAAAAAAATTAAGTGAATATTTAATTTGGCCTTTCTTTTTTTTTTTACATGAATACCGCACAAGAGTCCCAACTGCTCCCGTCTGGAGCCAGTGGGGACTATGGCATCCCCAATTGGGGTATGATGTGAGGCTGAAGGTAATGGGGAAGGGAATGAGATGGGGAAGAGGGAGGTGGGGGAAGTACCTGGCTATTCAGATCTGGTCACCAACCACGGCTAACGCCATTTCAAGCAACGTTTCAATTCTGAATGGTGGTCTTACACCAGGGCGATACTGAGAGTATCTTCCACTCTGGAACGTGCCGCAAATATACTATATCTTATTTTAAATTAATAAATTGTGAAATAACACAAATTCATCAAATAAAAATTATTTGCCACGCCGGGATTCGATCCCGCGACCTTCGGAGTGCTAGTCAAGAGCCTTGCCACTGGACTACGCCGGCCGTCAGATTTTAGGTCAGTATTTCAT
Source organism: Limnephilus marmoratus (assembly GCA_917880885.1). Classification (NCBI taxonomy): domain Eukaryota; kingdom Metazoa; phylum Arthropoda; class Insecta; order Trichoptera; family Limnephilidae; genus Limnephilus; species Limnephilus marmoratus. Next base: position 419,554 of record OU862934.1, read on the forward strand.
TAATGAAACTTCATCTCTCAATAAAGAGTGTTTAAAATAGAAGGTGTTCTTATTTGAAAAACTCACTTGTCAGTACAAAGTAATACATTGCTTTAATTTTTTCCGTGTTTCATTCGTAGACTAATTTAAAAAAATCATATACCTATATCATATTTAATAAAGTTAAGATTAAGTTATTTTTTTATATTAGCTCAACACATGAGGCCCTGAGGAAAAAAATCTCTCGAGGCCTGTGTCATCTCTGGGAATGCTGTGTGAGGATCTTTTTAGAAAGGAAGGAAAGGAAGTTCTGAAGGAAAAAAAGTATGAGGAGTGGGTAGGAATACAGGGTCAAAGTTTCCAGGAGTACATATGGATCCATCCCTCTCACTGCTGAACAAACCTAAGTTAGGTCTACCTCAACCAGTCTACCTCAACCAGTCGCTATCCAGCAGGCCATGCAGTTGATGAGCAAACGCTTTCTCCGCTAAGACAAACCTCACTGCATGACTTCGGGCACCCCTGCGAAGTCACCAAACGTAGTGAACCACTTGGGGTGATCTACGGCAGGGGTATTAGTTTTCCTAAAAAATGTTTTAGGGGCGGCGGTACCCATACTCGTCTCCTAAAATTAAGATGTTCAAAAATTTTTTCATGTTTTTATTTTATTATTATGACAGCTATTTCGGCTGTCACAATTCATTGTCAAAGTCATTTACAAATTATGGTTAGGTCACACGTTGATACAAATTATTTATATGACTCTATTTAAAAATATATATAATTTGAAATTGGGTGCGTGTAAATAGAATCATATACATTAAAAAGTAATCTTAACCAAAGTGTATTGAAGTAGACATCTGTTGCCAATTGTAAGTAAATAACTTGGTGGTCTAGCAAAGTTCTAAGTTGAAAACTTTCCATGCACCACCATTAAAATAAAGAAAGGAAAACGTTCAAAATAAAAAAAAAAAAACAATGTTTTAACATTCCCTGAAACACGGGCCCCGACGGAGGAGGACTTCGGGTTTAATTTGTGGTGAACATTAAGTAAGGATGAAAGAACTACACCGTGAATAAAATGCATATCCTTAGTGTACTTATGTAGTTTTTCTATAGGAGGTGTTCGAGGTTTTTTGTTACCTATCATAACAGTTGTTCTGCATCCTCTACCTTAATTAACCACTTCCGACAGCATTAATTAAACCAAAGGAGAGAACCTAATGTTTAACGATTTATCATCCCTTAATAACAAAGCCCCAAAGAAATAAGCAGAAAATGGGAAATTATTTCACACGTCTTGGAATTTACATTTCTTTTGGGGTTTTTTCATTCTATTATAATATTTGAATAAATATGTATGTATTTGTCGTAGTCAAATTGTTTATTTACGCACTATACTAATGTGTTGCATACTGTTTGGCAAATAGATTTAGCAAAGTATTTACTCGCTGATTAAAAATGCGAACCGAAGTGAATGAAGTCATTTTTCGCCAAGACATGTGTCCGATATGGATTACAGATACTTAGTTCCATTATAATTTATGGCAAGACTATCAAAATTATCGACAAACTACCTCCACTGCTGTAGGAGGGGGAATACTGCACTGTGCTGCACCACTTTGAAAATCTGATAACTTTTACCACCAGCATCTATCTTAGTCTAGACGGGGTGAAGACATATGGGTGAGAGGATCGTCAGAGAGATTAAAGGAAGAGAGGAAGGCAAAGAAATTGCAGCAGTGTTTTGTTCGCGCCACCCGAAACGACGATTGTTTTCCTGAAATCGGTGATTTTTTTGTTTGCTTTTCACGACCGATGGAGAAGGGTGAGAGTCATTTTAAAATAAGGATCTCAAATATCCAGGGGGAGATTAAAGCAGACATCAGTTATGGATTTTAGAAAATTTTACCTTAAGTCCTTTTTTTTACTTTTGTTTTTATATATAACTTTACATTTATATGTCACTTTCTTATGTTATTGTATTATAATACATATAAATATAATTATGTCAATGGCACATGTTGTGCCGTATGTTTTGAAATAAATAAATAAAAGTTGATTTAAAGTTTTGTGAAATGAAAGAGTTTTACCAATGTAGCGATTGTTCCACAGCCTCATAGGAAAAAAGTGGCGGGGCCTTACCTGGAACAACAAGACAATACATAAATTAGTATTAGTGACCATATTGCTATCAACAGTTCATCTGACAAAATACAGATATTAAAGACTGTGACAAGTTCTTTATTAAATGTATAACCAGGAAAAGAACGAGTTCACCATTATTTCAATAATGTAACTCCCAATAATGTTGTTATCGCATCGTTTTTCCAAAATAACGATGAACTTATTTCACTGTTTACTAAATCGTTATCCCAAAAACAATTATTATAAACAATCCATCCAGGCTTAGGATGTGATAATTTGGAAATAATGAAAACTTACGAGTAACTCATTAATAATGCATCCTAACCCATTGGTGGACAGAAGTGAACATAGGTGGACAGAGGTGGACAGAGGTGGCTGAGGTGGACATAGGTGGACATAGGTAGACAGAGGTGGACATAGGTGGACAGAGGGGGACAGAGGTGGATAGTGGTGGACATAGGTGGACAGAGATGGTCAGTGGTGGACAGAAGTGGATAGAGGTGGCCAGAGGTGGACAGAAGTGGACATAGGTAGACAGAGATGGACAGAGGTGGACGGAGTTGGCCAGAGGTGGACAGAAGTGGACAGAGGTTGGACATAGGTGGACAGAGATAGACAGAAGTGGTCAGAAGTGGACAGAGGTGGACATAGAGAGACCTACTTGGACAGAGGTGGCCAGAGGTGGACAGAAGTGGACAAAGGTGGACAAAGGTGGACAGAAGTGGAAAGAGGTGGACAGAAGTGGAAAGAGGTGGACGGAGGGAGACAGTGGTAGTCAGAGGTAGACGGAGGGAGACAGAGGGAGATGGAAGTGGACAGAGGTAGACAGAGGTGGACAGAGGTAGAAGGAGGTAGAGAGTGGTGGATATAGGTGGACAGAGGTGTGGACAGAGTTGGACAGTGGTGGACAGAGGTGGACAGAGAAGGACATAGGTGGACAGAGGTGGACATAGGTGGACAGAGGTAGACGGATGTGGACAGTGGTGGACAGAGGTAGACAAAGGTGGACAGAGGTGGACAGAGGTGGACAGAAGTGGCCAGAGGTGGACAGAGGTGGCCAGCAGTGGATAGAAGTGGGCAGAGGTTGGACATAGGTGGACAGAGGTGGACAGAGGTGGACAGAGATGGACATAGGTGGACAGAGATGGCAAGAGGTGGACAGAGGTGGACATAGGTGGACAGAGGTGGTCAGAGTTGGACAGTGGTGGACAGAGGTGGACAGAGAAGGACATAGCCAGATAGTCGAAAGCCTATTGTAGATGTTTAGCTCTTCGAGAATGAACATATTTGTGCAGCTCTCATTTTTGTTTAGCACAACATTTCAAAGGCATCAATCCGCTATCTTTCATTGGCTCTAAGCGTCCATTTTCGACACCGTATAGAAATATGGGGAAAATCACCGCTCCCTCGAGTCCCTTCTTGGTGGTTTTCTTTACGCCTCTGTCACTACATATCTTTTGCATTTTACTGAAGACGTCTTTTGATATGTAAACTCTTCTTTTAGAGATTATAATACCTTTATAACGTTCTTCCACTTTTATTAATGACCAGGCCCCCTAGCATGATCGATCGATATAGGTTTTATCAAAAATGTTGGTAACTTGAAATCGCTCCCGAGCACGACTGCAGGCCGCTAACGAAGAAATAACCGTTTATGTTAAATAAATTAAGAACTCTTAGTCAATGTGAACCGCGGTTTGTTCGTTAGGGGCATGCAGTCGTGCTCGGGAACGATGTCAAGTTACCGACATTTTCGATAAAACCTATATCGACCGACCATGCTAGGACCCCAGATAGAATTTAGCTAATAGCGGGCATTTTTATAATATTTTTAATGTCCTGATTGTGTGATGTTTCACGTCATGTAGGTACCGTTTAATGATTATTGTACACCATTATAAGAAAACTTATGTTGACTCACTGGGGCGCTCTAGCTTCTACGCTTACAATATGAGCTTCTAAATTTCCCAACCCATGTTTTAGCCCAAACAAGAAAGTGGTTACATTTTATCCCTTGAGGGTAATTATTTAGGATGTTGTTTTATCTTGTATTGTTTGTGTATGGAATCTATCATCGTCAGACTTGTTTTGCGGTTAACTGTTAATTTGCATGTTTAGAACATATTTGTAACAGTGTTTATTCTACGATGCTTGTTGATGGAAAACACGTCACGAAATAGAAGATTAATATTCATTGAAATTTCGGATGGCATGAATGTTAATTAATGGACTAAATAATCTTTCTGTGCACCGTATTTACGGAATTCCTAGAAAGAAAGCATCTGACTGCGGCTGGTTGAAGCATAGCAGAGCACTGTGCAGTCTAGTTCATAATTATTATTCAAGAAGAAATTTAAATATCAAATTTGAACTTGTTCCAGTAGATGAATGCTTCGTTTTCACAGTAAATTGAAATGAGAATTTTTCGCAATTTAGTTACTTCGCCTTGAAAGGAATGGTTGAGTTTTACGTAGAATATTATTGCAACGAATATAATTTAAGGTCCTTCATAAATTTGATATGTATTCAACAGAATATCGAATGTATGAAAATAGTAACTTCTTTATACGTATATAAAATTTAGATCACATCAATATCAATTAACTGATAAAAGTTTTTAAAACTTGAGTTTTTTTCTACTCTAAAATACTTACGTTACAACATCACACCTGTCATTAGAGTCTCTCTCAGGGGGACACCAACCTCCACAATACATACTCTAAAGTACCCCTCCCTACTCAGGGGGAACTAGCACTCAGCCCTGAGACAAAGGTCAAATATTACTGATAGCTATTAAAACGTACCCAGTATCACCACTTCACAACCAAATTACACGCAATTACATCGGAAGAAAGTGCTTGCATGTATATGCATATATAATACTTGTATATGCCAAGCGTGTCCATTCAGGTTCCTCCCATATTTCTTCTGTTTGCTTCCCCTTTTCAACACCCACCCCTCCCCCTATGGTATTCATTGGAGATATGCACGAAATAGAGTGGCCCTCGAAGCAAGTCTGTAAATATTTTTTTACATTAGTTCTACACAGGAGACCCGGAGGAAAACAAAATCTCTCAAGGTCTTTGTCATCTTTGGAAAGCTGTATGGAGGATCTTTTATGGCAATGGAAGGAGAGGATGTTCTGGGAAGGAAAATGATAAAAGGATTGAGTTAGGAATCTCGGGGTCAATGTTTCTAGGATTGCGGAAGAACGAATCCATCCCTCCCACTGTGGATCAAGGCGGTGGATCGAGAAAATCTGGCTGGAGAGGCCTAGGTTAGTTTTCCCTCACCCAGTCTCTTCCGATCTGGCCCGCCACGCAGTAGGTGGGCAAATGCATTCGCGGTTAAGACCTAGACTAATCTCACACCGTGAACCCAGGCACCCATTGCTAAATCACCAAATAAAGCGAACCACTTGGTGTGACGTATAGTAGAGATGTTGGTTATCCAATAAATGGTTTCAGGGGTGGCGGTACCCATACCCGCCTCTCAAATTACGTAGTTTACAGAAACTTTATATTTATATTTCTACCTCTACATCATTTTTAAATGTTGTATCTTTGAATTGACCTAGATTTAAGGAAGGGTTTGTATTGATTTATCTCACGGAGGGATACATTCATACATAAATTGTGAAATGGACATGAGAGACGATCTGCGATACTTTAACGATACGATTTTGTCTTTTGGGATCCTATTTGACGGAGAGATAGTTTAACATTGTCTCCTAAGAAAGAATGAAAAAACGTATGTATTTGACAGAAGTAAAATTCTCGGTGTAAAAAAATACAGTAGATATTAGGCAAAATCGTACATATTAATTTTCATACCATTTCAAATAAAATACAATACAAATGTTGCGCCCCTTGTTCATAGATTGATGAGCTTTGAATCACTCAAAAGCAAAGCCTCAGCAAATTAAACATGAATGATAGAACCAATCAATTACTGAATTTAATAAAATTCCGGAGGCCTAATTTTTACTCCGAGTTTTTATGATTTTACATTTTAATATCCTATTTCTCTTTTATGTAAGACAACTATTTTGATCCAAACAACATCCTGAAGGTAAGTTTTAAGATTTTCACGGCCAAAAGCATTTTCGTTATTTGTTTTTGGGGTGTAATGCCGTGTTGCGCTACCTCCTTCTTTAGCCAACGTTTCGGACATCGTTGCAGTGTCCATCATCAGGGCAGATCCAGCAGATCAGACACATATACCGGATCTGCCAGATCTGCCCTGATGATGGACACTGCAACGATGTCCGAAACGTTGGCTAAAGAAGGAGGTAGCGCAACACGGCATAACACCCCAAAAACAAATAACGAAAAAGATCCTGAAGAGTTATATTGCTAGATGTTAAAAGGGAAATCGGTGATTCACTCTTACAAACTAGGATCTATGTTTAAGCTATTTCCAAACAGACCATGCATTTTTCATTATTTAATGAATATTGTTATGCAATTATAAATTTAATATCCAAGTATGTCGTATTGTCGGAGGCCGTTAGCCGCATCCTGGCTCCAGTGACCAGTGACCAGTGACCAGTGACCAGTGACCAGTGACCAGTGACCCGGTGCGCGGTGCGCGGTGTGTCAACAGGCCGGCGAATCCAATCAGTCCAAATTCCGTAAACATTGTCGATGCGCTGCTGTACCTTCTGAAGCCTAATATAACTCTGCAGGTTTCATTATATTGGATCTGGAGTCGTTCCATCGAACTGATTACGTAGTAGCACCATGATTGTACATAGTACAAAGTGCATTGAAAGATGTTGATGCAATTTTATGCTTTTTATTTTATAAGTAAAAAGTATTCTCTCTAGTAATAGTTAAGTTTTCTCCCTACGGTAAAATGCATCTCTTGTAATATATCCCCTGATAGCAGGTATTATCAGCAGTTTCCTGTTTAATTGCCACCATTACAGTGTTCTCAGCTAACAATAGAGCATCGATACTGTTTCACTTGCGTTCATTATTGGTACAAACCACCCACATGGGGTTTACTTCCCATTTAGCTAATAACGCAACAGACAGACTGAATGTACCATTTATTCTATATTTGGTCACTCAAAACATTGGACTAGAATATGTTGAATCGAATAGGAGAAATAATGTACAATAGCTTCGAAAATTCCATACAACGATGTTTAATCGCAGATGACAATATTTGTTCCCGCTCACACAGGTATCATATAAATCGTTGAATCTCTCTTCTGTCACAGTGATAATGTGCCTAAACGGTGTTAGAAAGAGAAAACTCTACGGTTTATATTCAAATCTGAAGTTTAATCGTAGAAAAATTTAACGGTGCGCTTCTATGAAACCAAAGTTTCCGATAGCAATTTGAGAAGGATGTATAAAATTTCGAGAATTTTTTATCAATTATTTTTTTATGAAACGACATAATGCGATAATAACATAATAACATATATAATAACATAATGCGATGATAATGTTTACAATGTGCATTTGCTTAATAAAAAAAGTACCGACGTGTTTTTCTTTTTTTTGTTATCAGTAATTTTAGATAGAAAAAACGTAAGGTGAGTAATTTTTAAAACTTTAGGTTTGTATTAAAAAAATAATAATTCATAAATTATATTTTCATTTCTCATATTAACAATTGTACATATATTTCATCACCTTTCAAAAACAGCTTTTAGTTTTCGGATATGTTCAGAAATATTCAATTTATTTGGATTTTATTGCAAAACGGAAATATTTTGACCTTCCAATAAAATACGGCCGATTCCTGAAATATTAAAACCAGAACGAACAGGTTTTTTTAGTAATCTCTAATTCCCATAAAATTTTTTTCCCATCTAACAAGTGGAAAAAACAACACTGTATAAATAAGAATTAAAGTATAGCCCTGGCGGCCATGGGAGATGGAGACTTATGATGATGGAAGGAAAATAATCGAGGAAGTGGGAGAAGCAGAGGATAATAGCAACACGCCATCACTTAATTACACCTCGAGCTATAACTTACATTCCCACGTGGTTTACGACACGTGCTCACTCAAATTTTAGATAAATACAATAACAACCTACATTATGTATATCAAGATTTTTTCTCGTGTTTCGCTTTTGAGCAAGAAAAATGTAGTAGATGTTAATATCTATGTAGTTTTAATGTCTCTCCACAGATGTCATTAGGTAGTTATTTATTATTTATTACATTACATTAGACACATTTATATAACAAACATAACATAGTAAAAATATTTCAAAATAACTGTAGACAATAAAACTATGCATGTTCTACATAGTTTTAACGTGTCTCAACAAAGGTATGTAAGTCGTACTATATGAGAGAAAACTGTCGTTCGTTCCTGTCTAAAATCCGAACAGTTACGAAGATAGCCGATCATGACCGATCTATAGACGGGCACCTTCAGTGAGCATTTCTCTTACTCCAGATTATCACAGAGCATCATTTAGAACGAGTTAAGTCCAGTTAGATATTCATTTTGATTGAGAACATAATAAACACGACACTTAATCTAAACAAATCGAAGTATTATTGAAACTCTCGATCATCAGAGTTGTATTTTTCATCAGAGAAAACGTAAATGATGGATTATTTTTTGAATCATAATGATTGTTATTTCAGTTTTTGCTACTCTAACTATAAAACGGTAGAAATGCAAAAGCTTGCATTGGAAGCACCTCTAAATAAAACCTAACAGAATTTCTGAAGAGAAAAAACTATGAATATTTCATGACATTTTCTCGTACAGAGGTCTACAATTTTTCACCTTACTTATTCAACAGTTTTGCTAGCATTATGCTGAATTCTTAAGGAATACAAAACTGCAACATTTTCTAAGCAACTTCTGCAATGTTTGCAATAAGCAAACAATGAAACGAGAGTTGCATTCTTAGACCGAAATACTGAAGCTATTTTATGAATTTTTCAATTTGCGAGCTCCATTTCAATTGTAAAGGAACGATTTCACAGTTTTTGTGCTGATCAGTGAAATCGTGGTAATATTTTCTCATAAATGTGAATGCGTTCAAAAAGTCAGATAAGGAGAAAATGTTTTCATGGTCGAATTTAGGACCGCAGAGATACTAAACTGGCAGATAAATTTCCGTTGACCCCGTCTTACAAGTGCCGGGGGAAATTGGAAATATCAAACTGCCTATTGGAACATAATATCCCAATATTTTTAAAACATTTCGAATGTAGAATTTTCTCGTCAGTACCGCATTTACAGAAAAAGTTAGTTGAAGTATCTTTGACCATCTAAAAGCTACTTCCCTTAAATGGTTGCAGCAGGAATACACATATATTCCATTCCACCACGGGACAGACATAGACCTGGTAGGACCACCCCATCTTCCAGTCCATCTATATCTATATTGTGATAGCGTAACCAACCAAAAAATTTTTTTTTGTTAATATCTCGATGAAATATATCATAGTGAATATTACAAATTAAATAGGCATTTTGTGACATGCGTCAAAATATTATTATTGAACAGTCTATAAGTGACATCGAATATGTCAACGGTCAATGCAAAATCGTTAAGCAATTGAGTTACTCTGTTTATTGGTGCGTTCTGGTAGGCAGAAGTCGTTTTTTTTAGGGCATAAAAAAGTGCATATGATCTCTCACGAGATTACGTGTTAGAGGCATATAAGTTATCCTCATTCAACAATATATAAATATTTTTAGGCGGGTTTCTTAGGTGTTAAAATCAAGCATTCCTGTTAAGACAAGGATGGATACAGGAATGGATAGTATTAACACATACAGGTAACCCATAAACCTTTTTTGTACTTTTCTATTTCTAGAACATGGTTTTATTTAGGGGCCCAAATAATGGAGCTATATTCCAGGATGCTGCGAACAAAGAATTCATATGTTCTACGTAATGCATGTATTGCAATTTCTTAGTAAATGATCTCGCATTACAAGGAACAAATCCAAGCATTTTGTTGACGCGGGAGACAATGTCAGATATGTGGGTTTTGAAAGTCATCCTCTTCTGCCCCCCACTGGGACTGGAGAAGGAAATGGTTTGAAAATATTATTCGAGAAATAGAACAAACAATGTTTCACGGGAAAATACTATCGTTCTGTTTTAATATCGTGTGTAGTTCTATTGTTTTGATGAAATTATTATTAGTAAGTGCATCACGTTCCGGCCGTGTGATATTCCCAGATAAAGGCATGGTTTGCATTTCCCCTGTAGTCTGTGGCAAGCTGGGATTGTGATTCGTACATTCTGTAAGCTCAACCAATTTAACAGAGAAATATTCCATTTCATTTTGCATTCCACACAATCACATCATAACTCATAAACAGTTCGTGGTATTTACTCGTATATGATCACGAGAAGTTTGTTCCGCATTGTACATATTTAGTACATTATGGCTGATTGAATAATCTGGTGAACGTATGGTGGTTCCAATAACCGCACATAATTCCTATAATAGTAACACTGCGACGAGCGCAGACGAGCCTGTTCATTGATTGCATACATAGTTCGTTTCCTTATGACAATCAATTATAATCGATAATATGTAAGTGCATTTAATAAATCAATATCTATTACTTCGAGCATTTAATGTATACTTCCCTTCATAACGTAACAGAGTCAAACACACAGACACCCACACATTCATTTACAAATGCATTCGATAACAACTAACGTAAATGTCATGGAATGAATGACGGAAGAGTTGGAAATGTAGCTTGGTTTTAACGCTAAATTCAGGGATAACTAACTACTCGAGCGTTCGAAATTAATTGAAATACGCGGCTAGCGTCTGGGATTTCTGTGGGTCCGGTTTGGAAGTTTCCCGCCCTTGTTAAAAGCATCACGCCTCGATTTTTAATATAAAAACAAATAAACTATTATTATATAGTATTATAGAGCCATTAAAGTTATAACCCATATATAACGGTTTATTCAATATTTTTAGGATTCTTAAAAAAATTTCGCACGAATTCTGCGTACTTTAAAATTGGCATACGAAGGTACATATTGTAATAATTTAAAATATTATGACTTCTTTATGTTTTCTGTAGCCTAATTGATAATCACGGATATAAATTTTAATTCAAAGATGCATTTTTTTAATATGTAACACATTATCAATGATTTCTAAGAAAAAATATTTCAAAAAGTTCGATTCGCTTGTCAACGTCAAATAATTCAGAAGAGATGCGAGATGTCTTTGACATCGAAAATCGTTGTTAAAAATAATCGTTTTGATTCATTGAAGTATACAATGCGAGGCAACTTTTGAAATAATTCCAATAAATGTTTAAAATATCTTTTCAAATTGGTCACATTTTGGTCAGTGAACGCTCGAAGGTGTTTGCAAATTGGCCAAATTGAGGCCCAAAACGCTCATGTGGATGAGATGATACCAACATGCATCTTCATGGTAATACGTTTTGTATTGTCACTGAATTGTTTTCTATTAGAAGTCTATCACTTAATTTTAACGTAGAACTTTTCAGTGCGAGAAGGGAGAATTTTTTAAACAAATGAACATGTTGATTTATTCAATATGCGGAATGGAAACACGAGAATATAAATATATATATTGATTATTTTCATGGATAATAATTTATTATAGGAAACGTGTAATGAAATATTTTAAATTTTCAGGCAAAATTTTATTTGTTCACCTCCCTCGGGCGTATTCATTAATTTATGAAGCTTGTTTTCTACTTTACTTGCGATAGATTTGTAAAAGTTTATTGTGTTGTATGAAAATACACAATAACATGTTTAACATAAGTACGGATTGCGATTTGATAAGATTGGAAAGAAAAATACGATAATATCGTTTTGGAGCTCTTTTCTTTTCCTCACAGAGTGCAAATAAGAAAAGCTAATAGGGCAATCTACGAGAATACAGGTTCCGTCTAGTTCGTGCAATGAATGGTAATATCTATAGCAATGGTCAGTGGAAAAGTTACTTTGTTAACTACCATTCCCACTAATGATACAATCAGCTGCTATAACTCTCCTTTAAATTAGTTCCTATAACTCACTATTCAGCATAGTATGCTTAGTTAGTAACCTCCCACTCTACATTCATTTCTCAATTAAAGAAATGAGAATATTACCTCATACTGTTACAATTTGATGCAGAATTTTATTTAAAGTTTTTCATTTGTACCAAAGCGGAAACAAAACACTTTATATTTCATCTTCCCCTGTCACTCTACACGAGAATATGGCCACAGGCAATCAACGTGGGATGTTTTCTAGCACACGAGGACTATTCGAAAATACAGCCACATAATAAAAACAGAAAAGAAATTCCGTGAAGGACTTAAATGGGACATGGAAATATGTTCATGTGTTGAATTTTCCGATGTAAAAGTGCTGTTTTTTCACTTTAACCGAACATCATAAAATATCTTACGCCAGTACTGTGATACTGATAAATAATTCGTGTGATCATTTATGAATTAAATTTACATTTATTCTGACTTAAATTCTTCGTGCGAAGATTGGGCATCATCGCTCCTAGTACTAATTAATCGAATAATGGACCTTTCGCTATCTCTTGAAATTATTTTGTTTCTTGATACTTTCTGATTTTTCAAAATCAATGCTGATTTTAATTTTCATGAATGTTTTTTATTGCATACCAATCTGCTTACGAATTACAACTGCATATTGAACTGCAAATGCACTAGAAATTACTGTAAGTAGTAAATATGAAATGAGACGAAATGGTGGTTGCTGAAATGTGGACAAAACAAGGTACGCAAGGAAAGGAGATAACCAATTACTGTGAAGGAGCACTCGATACAACAACAATATAGTTAATATAGTTCCATCGCGATTCGAGGTAATTATCGCCACAACAAAACTAATTAAAGTCGCATTTATTTTTTTTTTACTTAAAACGTGATTGTGTTTACAAAAAACACCAACAACTTGCTTCCAAGATAGTTTTAAGTTTTCTTCTGTATTCAAAACAAATGCATTCGAATTTGCATTATTTTTCTTGCCATTGTTTCAAATTTCAAATACTTTTCCAACAAGGTGATGGTTAAAAGGAGAGGTAGGAACGGGATAAATGACATACCGGTAGGAACTAAGCTTTTTCTCATTTTAAAACGAAACATTCTGCGATATTTCAAACACCTCTACTACAAAGAATAATTAAAATTAAAGCACTGTCGCTATTATATAAGTGATTTGGTTTTAGCGACATTAATGATATTAAATGAGGTCTACATTTTCTTAGCCTTGGTTCAGCTACCCTTTATTCTCTTCTCTGGATCTTATTTCTATTATTTAACGAGAACAAGTTGGTCAGGAGAGCAAGGAAATTATGTAGCGGAACAAATTCCAGTTGGGAAAAACTTTTAGTTCTGCTTTTGACACTACTTTCCGTACCGATGTGAGTTTTTTGCAAGAGCTTTTGTGAATTGTGGAACGAGTAAATTTGATGATTTTTGTTGGTATTTTGAAATTCATGTTTAAAGGAATTCAAGGAAAATAATTAATATTCTAATTAGTTTAAAAAATAATTATTTCCAAAGTGGGTGGAATATTTATTCTGAAGAAGTTTATCTTCTAAGAAGGGCGAAGGAAAACGATTGAATAATCTGTTGATAAGATGGCGTCCAGTATTCTCAAAACACTGCGTTAATCGAACTTGGAAGTTTGGTTCAACCCTTTCCAACACATCATCGGGGATCTTGGTACAGCTTGGCGAATATTGTTCTTCAGGTGAACCAGGGTCCTAGATAGTTGTAAACAAGTGACTTTAGATTTTAGTGGAGAGTGCTGGCCATTGCAGATCGCCCCTCAAGCAGATGAGGCGTCCCTTTTTTTTCTTCCCAGCACCAGTTTCCCTGAAGTTGTTTGCCCATAAAACAATCAACTGCCGGTCAGGAATACGACCACGATGTGGCGATGAGTGACCTTTAGTATGCCTCGACAGCGAACGCTTCGTCCACTCCATGATGCTAACTAAACCAAGAAGAGCAACATTTGTATACTTCACCCTCTCCCTTTGCCCACCCTCCCCATGGCAACTATCGCTTCTGGGCGCCATATTAAAAAAAAGCAAGTTGCCCTACCCCACCCTTTATTAATAACAACAATATTTTCACGTAAACATTTCTGTTTTCCCTAATGTGGAACGAATCTGAATTCATAATAACTGTAATTATGCGTGTCATATTATTTCCGGTACTCAATGCGTCAGGGGGCTGAGGCAGTAGTTAGAGGGTGCGTGATTCATTCTGACATAAAGGTTTACTAACAACAAAAATATTTAGAATCCAGATTACTACGACCCAGTTATTTCTTACAATTTATTATGGAATTAAAAAACCTTTTTTACTCAATACCTTTGAACCGCGCAAGGTGTTTACATTCTTGAAAATCAAGACAAATTGAAATTAATAAAATTTGCAGAATTTTTTATCATTCCTTTCCATAACGACCACTTATGAAATGTTACAAGTTCAAAGTAATTTGAAATTAGAATATTTAAAAGATAAAAAGAAAAGATTAAATTAATGACTACAATTACATGAAATAATATTTGACAAGTATTTGAAATTTTACCCATATTTTGAAAACAGATAACAGAATTTCATCAAAAAACAACTAGACCCTGGATATTACTAAATAAGCAAATCGCGTGTGAACTGACCATACATTATGTAGAACTATTGTAATATATCAAAGTATTTTTGTAAACGGCCCAAAATAATGTTCACTGAATATTAATGATGTAATTACATAGAAACTAAGTATCTACCATTTAATCACTCACCCATGCTTCAGTGTTGTTATAACATGAATAACGAAAACACTGTTTTAGGTGAACTTTCATTTTCATAGAATTATTTTGATGTAGGTACTTCTTTTTAAACAGTTTTATTTTATGCAATGACTTTACATAGATACATATTTTAATACATTATGTCATAATGTGGGCCTCACAGGGTGCTTTACACGTGGTGAGGCATTCACTTTACAATCTATTATGAATGGAATACGGCATTATTGCCTGGGGCTGTGCCAGTAAAAAATACATTAATACACTGTTTAAAGCTCAGAAAACCCTAATAAAAGTAATACTTAAGTTACCAATACTAACACCCACATCAATCATATTCGAAAAATTCCCAGTGCTGAAAATTCAAAAATTACATTCAAAACAAATACTAACTTTCCTTTACAAGAACTTATCCACATTTAACATTTCACAAAACTCTCGCAATACTAGAACAAGACATGCTCTCCAACTACAAATACTAAAAACAAACACATCCTTTGGACAAAAACACTACAGATACCAGGCTATAAAACTATACAATTCTCTTCCTACACAATATAAAACAACTAATATTTTTGAATACAAAAAAAACATAAGAAACTGGCTACAATCTTTCTAACTTTTAATTTATAATTTTTGTCGAATTGAAGTCGATTTTATATTTTGATTTTTATTGTTTCTCTTCTTTATAGTAGCTATTAACACTCTTTTGTTTTACTATTCACAATTTATAATTTACTTCTGAAAAATGTCCTCCACAACACAGGTGAACTCCTAGTGTGGAGGACAATATATTATACCTTTGTAACATAAATGTACAAAGAATAAATAAATAAATAAATAAATAAATAAATAAATAAATAAATAAATTGAAAATAAATAGAAATAAAATAAAATACAATGATAAAGGCGGAAATGAAACACAAAAAAACGGCGAATATTATGAGGGACTGCATAGCAGAGCCAGGATTCGAATAAACCTCACTCCATAAGCCCGGTCACTCCTGCTAAGTCATCAAACGTAGCGAACCACTTGGGGTGACCTACGGCATAGGTGTTGGTTAACGAATAAATGGTTCCTGGAGTGGTGGTACCCATTTCCTCCTCCCAAATTGAGTGTGTATTGTTTAGGTATTAGGTGAACACGCTATTCTTTATTCTTTAACGTTATAATATTTTTGTAATATTGCCTTTTTTGTTCTCCATATTTTAATTTTGTATCTGAAATGTTTTTGGTGTGTCTCATTTTTTGTCTAGTGAAAATAATTGAATTGTGCTTGAACAGGAATGGTTCCTATTCGGAGCACGTGTCTGGGCAGTGGACAGGTACCACCTACTTTACTGCCTCCTCCTGACACTTGATATTAAACACGTTTATACTATACTAGAGGGAATACAGCCAATAGCTTTTCTAAGAAGAAAAAGTAGATACGAAAGAAAGGCCATCTTTATATGCCTCAGTTAACATGGCCACGATATGAAAATTTTCTGAGATTTTGGATAAAAGGGTCAAGCACTATTTGTCGTTCAAAATTTTCGCTACCTACTTTGTCAGATTCTGCATGTCAGAATATATTTTTAAAATACACAGAAGATTCTTACCGCATTACAAAGGTTTTTTTTTGTGAATGGTGAACAAATTTAATATATTTCGTTTTGAAGGGTTTTATTTTAACAGTGTACATTTGTTACTTAATTTTATTTATTTGCTGGGTTTCGGTTTTGTTTTCGGTTTCACACATCCATATCATTCACGAGCGTTTTAAAGGTAACATAAAAATGATCAAGTGCAGAAATGATTATATGTTCATTAGATGAGGATTGTGATTAATGGTGATTTGGGGGGGAGAACGGTGGCAGGAGTCTACATAACATGAAAACATTAATTAGCAATAGTGAATGACACAAATGTGTCGAAACCGTACATTGTACATATACGTACATTTCTATATTGTAAAATAAAACAAAACGTCTGGAATTTTTTACATGGTGAATGTTCAAGAATACGAAACAAATTGTGTACGATTTATTAAATCGAACAAATATTTTCGTATATTTCTAGGAATTTCAATCTTGGTGGTAGGTGTGTAAATCCCCGGTACCTCCCATTAGGGTTAGAGGTTTACAGTGCGGGGAGAGAGGGGGTGTGTTGTTCCAGCTAAACGCCTGTGACGGGAATTGAACACGAATCTGTCACTACATGCAAACACTTTCCTTGAACACTTTCAGGCACACTGCTAATCAATAATATATTAATTTGTGGTTTTGGCTTGAATATAACGTAAGCGGATTAATTTGGGCATAATTTATTCTTGCTTAGCGGTATTTTCTATATTTCTAATTTGGGAAGCGGGGATAGGTTACAGCCACCCCGGGAAACATTTACTGGCTAACCATCACCTCTGCTAAAAGCCATCCTAAGTGATTCTCTACCTTTGATGACTTAGCAGGGGTGCACGGGTTCAGGGGGTGAGGTTTGTCCGGGACTTGGCGGCGGATGCTTTTGCCCACCTGCTGTGTGGCGGGTCGTATCGAGAGAGACTGATTGAGTGAGGCCTTTTGACCTCTTTAGCCGTATTCTCTCCACCAATCGCCTTGCAACGCACTTGGACGGATGGATTCATACGTCCATCACTCACGGACACACTGACCCCCAGATTCCTGCCCATCCAAGATACCTTTTCCTTCCCTGAACATGCTCTCTTTCCTTTCCTTAAAAATACCCTCCAAACATCTATCCACAATCCTATAAAATATAAGGCCTGATGGAGATGGAAATATGGAACAAAATACGGTATCGCATCCACATCCACATACACAAGCACATACGGCATAATACCCCAAAATTAAATCACGATAATACTTTTTGCTGTACAAATCTCAAAAAAAAAACAAAATTCTGATTTATTAAAAAATATAATTATGTTTATAAATTACATAAAATATTCAGTTTTCAAAACCTTTTTATTTTCTCCATTTTCCAGATCTTTTCCAACATCGAAGACTTTAAAAGAATACTCTTTATTATTATGTGTATTATTAAGGCGTCTCACATAATGCTATCATTTTTTGCCGGATCTTTCATTATAATGTCTAATGTTAAAAAAACCTTAACCCAATCATACAGAATACTAGGGATTTCCCCGAGGAAGCCTCTCAAAGGGCTCTCGCCGATTCCAAGTAAAATATTTTTTATATTTTTAATGGAAATAAATCACCCAATTCCAACCTCTTACTTATAATAATAAATCCAATCTCTACTTCTTACACAAGCCGGGCCAGAAGGGCTGAGATGTGTGATGGATGATTGAGAAAATAAAAAAATCTAATATTTACGCCGATCCGTAAATCCGCAAAAAGAAGTATGATGTAGTTGGTTTAGATCTATACATAGGTGCATACCCAACATGTTTTATGTACCTACCAATGATAAAAGGTTTTTTCTTCAAAGGTGACAATATGTTTATCTGATTTTTTTTGTTTCCAGATCTTCGATTGAGTTTCGCTTATATTGTCTTCATTTATTTAAATATTACAATTTGAGGTTTTTACTCATAAAGTTAAAATAAAAAAAAAACATTTTTTGTTTTAAATATATTTTTTACAGCATAATGACATCTACCTTTTGAACTCCAATTATGCTCAGGAATCCTTGATTAAAATCCGTCGAGTATGTGCTATTTATTACACATTGTATAAGTGTATGCTTCCCAAATAAACTTATACACAAACATTAAAATCATATTGTACAGAATTTAGAAACTAGAGAAAAGCAGTTTCTTGTTAGTAAACATTTTTTATTCCCTCTCCTGATGCCTATTTGCCTACTTAAAATTCGCCAAATTTAAAGCAAGGAATGGCGACGGAATTGATGACCGGCATGGTGAAGGGGTAAGGCTCTTTACTAGAAAAATTAAGGTCGCGGGATCGAATCCCGGCGTGGCAAATAAATTGTATTTGGTTAAATTGTGTTATTTCACAGTTCCAATTACACCAGTAATTGGAACTGTGAAATAACTGTTGCTTGAAACGACTTTAGCCGTGTTTGGTGATCAGATCTGAATAACGTACTTCCCCACCTTCCTCTTCCCCATCTTCTTCCCCTCCCCACTACCTTCAGCCTCACAATATACCCCAATTGGGGATGTCATAGTCTCACTGGCTCCAGACGGAAGCATCTGAGACTCTTGTGAGGTATTCATATAAAAAAGGAATATTCACATTTTACGAAAGTTATGTATTATAAAGTTTAAGGGGAGTACAATATACTTATATTTTCGCTAAAGTTTGACTTAGGGTTTCTTTAAAGGAAAGGGAGATCTACCTTATTAAAAAGAGGTGAGTTTGAAGATAATTTCAAATTTCATAAAGTAAAGAAGTTGCTCAGAAAAATATTTATTAAAACAGTGTTGGTCATACAAGAGTATTTGAGTGTTGTAGAGAATCTACATAACTTGGTTAAAGCTTTAAATTTAATAATACCCAATGGCAATTGGCTACTTATAAATTAATGTTTATGAAATAGCATCCTATGAATTGAAATTGGGAAAATTATCTTAAAGAGCATTTTAACAAACCGCCATTCAATAATAACACCTCAACAATCTGTGTAATCTCCCCGCAATCTGTTCCAGTCTCAATCACCTGTCCTTATAAGGGAGTGCGCTGAGAACACTGTCAGGATATCTCATCTCTATTATGGTGGTAATGAGATGTCAGTAAACGGTCATGAAATTGATGTAAAAATGAACCTAATAACCGGAATAAGTGATAGATGATTGAAACCAAAACATTGTCCACTCCTAAACAATCAAAGCTAATAAATAATGTAGTGTTTAAGGACACAGCGGTCTTTCATTTAATCTCCACCCGAAAGGCACACAAACAATAAATCACATCTCTACATATTATAAATTAAAATCTCCCGCGTCGTCTGTCTGTCTCTCTGTCTGTTCGCGATCAACTCGAAAACTACTGAACGGATTTTCATGCGGTTTTCACTAATAGACAGAGTGTTTCGTGAGGAAGGTTTAGGTATATAATTTGTAAAGGATTTGTGTAAATTGGTTGAAACATAACGATAATTGTTAGAAGTGTCGGAAAAAGTCAAGCCGCCTGGGAGATTTCATCGAAAACGCTGCCTAATCCTTTTGGGATATAACAAAACAATGCATGGTGGGATATTCCTCTTTTATAGATCTACAAAAAAATTCGTAAAGGCAAATATCTATCTTTTACGGATAGCTTACTATACCCATTTTAACTTCTAAAAAAATGGTCACGTACATTGCGGTAATTGAAAAGTTATTTAGACGGATTACAGTATTAATCCTTATTAACTTAAATACGTTAGTTACCCCAAGCATTTCATGCAAATTATTATAATCTTTCACACCATCTCTACGTATTATAAATAAAAGTCCTCCGCGGCATATGTCTGTCTCTTCGCGATAAACTCAAAGACGGCGCGCCGCGGCGGTGGTTACAAAAGTTGGATAACCCATCCAGTAGGTGACGTTGTGTTTTATTAGCCACAGCAACGCGTGGCCGGGTCAGCTAGTAAACCCATAAAATAAACACGTCGTTACAAATTTCGAAGGACCAAATATAATAATATGAAAGTTAATAACCTCAAATCACACCCCCATTACTTAACATTTTTTTTTTTTATTGTAATATAAAAAATATGAGTTACATAACATACACATTTTTTAACAAAATATTAAATTAGAGGTCGTTTCTGGTCATGTATACCTTATCAGAAAAGAGGGGCTCTTGTGCCTGATAAGGGAGCCACGATTCTTACTTGAGTTGTAAGTTATAATCTGTTTTGTATAAAATATTTACTTTTTATTGCTGTTTTTTTTTGAAAAAATCGTTAACACAGCGAGTAAGAGAAATCTCTCAATATCCCCTGAAAATATTCATATTCAAGAAAATAAAACAAAAAAGAATAAACGACAACAGTCTAGCTCGAAAAACAAGGTCACAAGGTCAAATAGTGTCACCGAAGAAGTTAAAAAACTAAGTTTTTTGAACTTCTTGACAAATACAAATACAACGAATAAAAATGCATAGCAACTAACCCCCTCTCTTCACACCGATACCACAAATAAACAAACTTCAATAAAAAACAGAAAAAATCTTCCAACCCGGCTGGTCACCGTTGTAGATTATGACCAAAACCCTCCAAAGATACAAAACTCAAGCTCAACCTTAAAAATTTCGAAAAATCACACAAAGTTAAGCCGTCAATTAAAAATTATAACATACAACGTCAACACCCTGTCATCGTACGACCGAATATTATAACTGGAAGAATGTTTAAATAAAATTAATTAAGATATTATGGGAATTTCTGAAATTAGACGAAATGGCAACAAAATAGAAGAACACAACACCTTTATATTATTATTTTTTAATTTATAAACTAACGTTTAGACAAGATTTTTATGCATAGCACAAAGGGTAACAATTATTAAAAGCAATAATTGTCAGCCTGAAACACTCATTTACATTGAAAAATCTTCCGAGAAAAGATACTTGCCGCCAACGGGACTTGAACCCGTGTCCTTCTGATTGCCGGTCGGATGCTCTGACCACTGAGCTATGGGGGCTTATCAAATACCCGCCAAATAATTCAGTATATACTAGTGTTTCATTCAACAATTACTGCTTATTATACTTTTTATTATACTTGTACCCCTTAGCACAAGACCGACAAAAATTGACATCTTTAGAGGAGGCCTTTACCCAAACCGGGGTTCTTGTTAATTAATAAATATTTCTAAAACATATAATTATATTAGGTCCTTATTTATCTACCATTCTATTGTGGCAACTCCAACACAGAATCACAATTGTATACCCCCGTTCGCCGTATACAAAATTTGGGTAATGACTATAAAGATGTTGTTGATATATTTAACACATCATTCACTAAATACAAGCAAGTCTTAGTAGAATTTATATCTAAAAGAAGAACAACAAATTTAATTAATCCAACTGAATAGCTCTGCTTCGAATCATTTCACATGTACTTTACTTTTCTCAGTCTACATCTTTTTCCATCTTGCATGGTGGAGTATTTTGTTTTTATTTCAATTTGTTTTTTATTGTATTTTTGTTTTAGATTTGGTTATGATTTTGATTTTGTTTTTGTTTTGTTTATGTATTTGTTTTTTTTGTTTTTTTAAATTTTGTTATGCTTATTTAAATTTAGATGTTCTTTGTAAAAAAAAATGCATGTAAAAGCCCAGCCGGGCGTGAAATTCAATAAATAAATAAATAAATATATGAAATTGGCGTTTTGTATGGGAGGAACATAAAGTCGATTTTTTTATTATAATATAATATTAATTTAATCAAAGTATGTACCATTACTATCTATGCACTTTTGCCATCTCATATGTAGTTTGTCGATCCCTTTACTAAAAAAAACATTCGGTCGGGAATCAATAAAATCTTTGAAGGCGGTTTGGACTGCCCCATCGGAGTTGATTTTTTTCCATTGCACATAATCTAAGCTAACTTATTAATACAAATCAAATTTAAGTTTATTGTAATATTGTAACTACCAACTATTGTAAAATGGGCTTATTATTATTATTAATAATAAAATAACATATTTATTCAACAAGTAACAATTCAAATTTTAATAATACCAAGGTACAAAATGACATTAAATCCTCGCATTGGGATCCCTTTGATAAGAGCATACATATTATTAATTGCAATTTATTTAATTAGATTTTTAAAAATTACTTGGAGAAATTAATTAATCAGTGAATGGATGGGACAGCAATTCATTCATTTTCTCAAAAATTGTCAGCTTTCCATTCAATGATTCATGTACCATGTTTATGTCCGTGGGTGGGAAATTACATTTCATTGTCCATCATGGGTACTCTTTTGAGTTAAATGACAGTCATTATTATTTAAAGTATTGTTTTATAGTTAGTGGGGAGATGGTTCAGTTATTACATCTCTAGTGAGTTAGTGCCAGTTGCTGCAGTCTCACTTATCCAATTTACTTTTTCGGAAGCCATTCATAAATATAATTAACTATAACAAATAGTATCTTAACAGCATTTACAATGTAATACCTCCTTCATCATAATAAATCATATTTAACAACCTCAATAATTGATCAATAGGGTCTTATTGCCGCAGGGGAAGGCAGAGAGGATGTGGCGCCGCAATCAACGGTAAACCGTTTAAAGTTAATTTTGATTCAAGTATACTATTTTTGATGGGCTATTTATGATAAATAAAGCTTAAATCATTTTAAGTAATGTATCAAATCCGAAAATGACTTGGCAAGGACATATGAGAGGATTTTTTTTTTAATAATTCTAGAAAGTCCCCAAGGAATATAATTCTTTGAGAATATGGCATGTTCAATTTGGGGTTTATTGTGAGGCTGAAGGTATAGGGGAGGGGAAGGAGATGAGGATGCGGAAGTTGGGCAGGTACCTGGATATTCATATCTTACCACCAAACGAAGATAAAGCGATTTTGAGCAATGTTCTGATTATGAATAGGGGTCTTTCACTAGGGCGATAGTGAGTGAGTTTACCGTTCTGGAACGTTTCCAAAAATTTAAACTAGAAATTAAACAATTTAAAAATATACGATTTGAATCTTACGATCCCCTACCTCCGGATTCATAATCGAGGACGATGTTAAATCGACTCTCTACTGAAATGTCGATTATTCAATGGAACGTGAGATTTCACGTTTAACCTTTTGGTACATTTTTTTAAATTTTTTTTAATATTAGTATCTATAGCAAAATTTGTACATAATGTATTTATAAATTGTATTATATTAAGGTATTATAAAGTTTTTTTTTCACAGTCCTCCTCACTAGGGTTTCCTGTTCTGAGGCGGCCTGTAGTTTTTCCACATTTGTATTTAGTATCCAGTTGTCTTTACATGGTCATCAGTATGTTTGATAGTTCATTTTCACTTTGTTCTCTCAACAAATTATTCCCTAATATTTGGTTTTAATAACATCTATGTACGATTATACATTAACCATCTGCCTACTAACAATAGTCCTCAGATTTGACCCAGCTAATATCGTGATTGGTTTGTAGGGAATATTAATAATTTATACACTGTCATCTATCTAAAGTCCAATAAAGCTTCCAATATGAAAGCAATCAACTCAATGCACTATTTAGTAATTGCTGTCTACCCACGCTGTAGGAAAACCCTCTAAATGTTCATCCCTCTAATTGCAGATATTAGTTGTTGTTTTGAGTGCATGAAATTATTATTAAATATTAATGAAAAAACACTGATATGCTTGGTGTAACTCTAAGTGACCAGTTCAGGTACGGGGCTCCATCGAAGCCAGAGTTAAGTTAACCTTACAGAAGCTGGGCGTACTATAAAGAGCCCTCAGACACTGCAGATAGTAAACAACTGCTAACCCCGTACGAATCACGGTTGGCAGCCACCTTTGTTCTGGAGCTCCAAAAATCGTCCCGTCGGGTGGGCAATTGTTCTTGTTCTACTGATATTTCAATGGAAGACGCTCCTAGGAACTAGCGTTATTGATTCATTCGTCACCGCTGCCAATCGGGAAACAAATCGCCAAACGCACGCCCAACACTTGTACACAGAAGACATTTGGACCTGAGAACGCGAGGTTTATACGACTCATTCTTGAGTTCAACAGCTCGGCTGTGGAACGACTTGCTGTCCTCTGTGCTTCCTCCCTCCTAAAACATAGGTCTCTTCAAGATCACTGTATCGCTCCTTCCTCTCCACAAAGAACCTCCACACAGCATCCCCAAAGATGGCATTGGCCGTGATGGAAATTATTTTCCACAGGGCCTCCCATTCGGAGTTCACTTAACAAAAACTTTAATAATATGAATAACAATACACAACCGGCTATGGGAGGCAGATAGAGTGGAAACAACGTCACGCACGTTAACCACATTTTACTTGCTTCAAATTCCCACTTCTTGGCGAATCAATAAAACAGTGATTTAAGTATTCATAATATAAAAGTCACCTGTTTCCTGTTGCATATATTTAACTTGTTTTTTATTTCGCACACATGTCAACGGAGAGCACTGATTTCAGATTGGAATTGCTCAGCGGAACATAATGCCGGGGAAACTGGTTTTAAAGACGGTATAATATCCACAATATTTTCTTCACCAATCAATTAATCTAAAGATTTGATTCCCATGGCGCTCCAACGAGTCTCTGTGTTCCAGTGACATTCTGTTTCCGCTCCAAGGGAATGTTATTTCAGAAGATCATTTTGTCAACCTTCGACCTGAATTTATCCGCCTGAGTTGGTCCGGTAGATTCTGAGCAACGAGATAGAAAGAGAAATAAATGGAAGAGACAGTAGACTAGATACGGAGGCGTCTACTAATATCTACAGGAATTCCAAAAACTGAAAAAATCGAACTAATATCTATGAGAACCAAAGTGTTGACGAATATCTACAGCTCAAACTGTTGACTAATATCTATGAGAACCAAAGTCTTGACGAATATCTACAGCACTGGCAGAGGTTGGATTTGCAATTATGTGTAGCATATTGGAATAATGTAATATTACGTATTCAGTTTAAAAAACTTAATTAATGTAAGTGTGTATGTAAAAATCCCTAATATCGGACTATTGGACACATTTAGCTGATTAGTCCAACCTACGCTCTGTAGATATTAGTTCAACCTACGCTCTGTAGATATTAGTCAAAACTCTGAAGTTCGTAGACATTAGTTCAACATATGAGCTGTAGATATTCGTCCGACATACAGGCTGTAGATATTAGTAACTGGGGTCCTAGATACCACTACTCCCTGTGGAAAGGTGCTCATCGCTCGACTATTGAAGATCTATTGAAGAACCATTTACTAACTTTAATATATCTCTGAATGTCCTCTCCAGAGACATTCGTTATTTATAAGTACTGGGACCAGTATTCTCAATTACGATAAAGACTTAGGTTCTTGAGATCACAGTGATTATTTATTGATGTATCGTAATTTACAAATAGAGTTTAGGAGAAATGAAGTCCTTGCTAATTGGAAGCTAGGTTTGGTCTGTCGGGCACTATCATCATAACGACTCTGCACATCTGCCTTCGTTTACCTTCGGCACATCTCGTAAGCGAGATTATGTGATCCGAATAGCCCGTAGACAACTAAAGCAAAGTGGGAACTAATTATGATACATTACACTAACCTACAAAATATAAAATCTGCGTATTATATTAAAACAGCTTCAATCGTTCTAAATTCCGATTCATACAATTCTTGCTTCCTACAGTAATTTTCCCTGAGATTGGCAGAATGGAGACACTAAACGCTAAAGCTACTCACTAACTAATCATCACGCTGTGCCATGTCTTCCTCAGGCTTCCCCGACTTCTTCTACCATTCGCTTTTGGTTCTTTCTCCTTACACTTCTTTCTGCATTCACCAGCTCTACATATCCAAACCATTCAAGCATCCTTTCCGTTATCTGGTTCATTAAGCGTATTTGCGTTCTTTTCGGATCTCCGGATTACAACACGGTCAAACATTATATAGTTTACTACAAACATGCCTCAGAGATCTCATTTTTTCTGCATTCAGTCTAATTTAATTCTTTTTCTGCCAGTTCCATACCTCACCATCATACAACAGAGTTGGTATTAGCGCACTATTGTGGACTGCCAGTTTCACTTCGCAAAAATAACGTTGGAAAGTTTCTAGGTACACGCAAATCAATGATGCTTCAATTCAATGTTCATTGATGCATAAATTTGGGAGGCGGTTATGGGTACCGAGAACCCCGAGTACCCCGAGAACCATTTATTGGATAACCAACGCCTCTGCCATAGGTCTCCCAATGGGTTGGCTACGTTTGGTGACTTAGCAGGGGTGTCCGGGTTCACGAGGTGAGGTTCGTCAAGGTCTTGGCGGCGGATGCGTCTTACTAACCTGCATCGCCTCGCACCGCAGTTGGAGGGATGGATTAATGCACATGTCACTCCTGGATACACTGACCCCAGATTCCGACCTACCTCTATTACCTTTTTACTTCCAAGAACTTCTATCCTTCCCTTCCTTAAAGAGACCCTCCAAACAGCCTCCCCTGGAATGACATGGGCCCTGAGGGAAATA
Source organism: Limnephilus marmoratus (assembly GCA_917880885.1). NCBI lineage: Eukaryota > Metazoa > Arthropoda > Insecta > Trichoptera > Limnephilidae > Limnephilus > Limnephilus marmoratus. The sequence continues at coordinate 446,612 of OU862934.1, forward strand.
ATTGTCCTCAAGGCCTCCTGTGTGGAGCGAATATAATAAATAAAAAATAAACTTTCTAAAGGGATATTTCCGAAATAGTTTATTGACAGTCTTAGGAATATTACACAATGATTACGCAAACATTTCGCAAATCAATGATGCTTTTTAATATTTCTATTTTTGAGACTGATATTTCATGGTGGAATTCCATTATAATATATTATAATAAAACAAATATAAAACTTTTTTCCACTTTAATTTTATACGACCGTAACCGGTTTCAGCTTGTCAAAGCCATCTTCAGACTGGTACAAATATTTCCTATTCTACGGTTTATATACACAACATATTGGGGAGGGGAGAGGGGTGGTCTGCAAGGATTTTAATTAATTACAATAATTATATTTGTTGCTAAGTCATTTTAGACTATCGAATTTCTAAATATTTTGGTTATTCCAGTAAGCTAATTACCTTGGGTTTGCAGCTCACTTCAATGATGATTAGGGAAAACCTTACAAGTAATATGAGTTACTAATGACCTAATTTTATTGTCAAATCGTTATTATATTTATGAAATTTGGTATTTTTTTTTATTGCTTTTTGAAGGGATACATGTTTACATTGGAGTTGGAATGGTCTAAACTAATTACATATTTTAATCTCGAAATTATTATGAAAGTTACACTAGATACAAAAGCGGGGACTTAGCAACGGAATCTAATTGTTTTATCGTTAAAAAGTTACTTTATGAAGGGGTACATGTTTACATTGGAGAAGGAATGGTCTATACTAAATACCTAATTTTAATTTCGAAATTATTATGAAAATTACAATGGATACAAAAGCGGAGACTTAGCAAATGATTCTAATTGCTTATTCATTACAAAGTTAGGTTCTATTTTTTTAGTTAAGCGGGTAATTTCTAAAGATTCTAGTCTATCCAGTTTATGACCTTTATTGCAAATATGTAGAACTTTCACATCTCTGTCTTTATCGAACGAGTGTTTATTTTCTAATAAGTGTGATGCTACATGGGTAACAATTATTATAAGCAATAATTATCAGCCTGAAACACTCATCCACATTGAAAAATCTTCCGAGAAAAGATACATGACGCCAACGGGACTTGAACCCGTGCCCTTCTGATTGCCGGTCAGCTGCTCTCCCAATTGAGCTATGGCGGCTTATCTTATACCCGCCAAATGATTCAATATATACTAGTGTTTCATTCAACAATTACTGCTTATTATATTTTTTCCACCTGAAAACAACCAACTTTATTTTTGCGAGAGAGACACTGTTAGTGTTAAATCCCTCGCTAGGTGGCGTCGAGACAAATTAATTATGTCTCGGAATAACCAAAATATTTAGAAATTCGATAGTCTAAAATGACTTAGCAACAAATATAATTATTGTAATTAATTAAAATCCTTGCAGACCACCCCTATCCCCTCCCCAATATGTTGTGTATATAAACCGTAGAATAGGAAATATTTGTACCAGTCTGAAGATGGCTTTGACAAGCTGAAACCGGTTACGGTCGTATAAAATTAAAGTGGAAAAAGTTTTATATTTGTTTTATTATAATATATTACAATGATGCTTTAATTCAATTTTCATCAGCACTGTACACTTGTACAGTTCAATAACATTTATTTATAAATAGGAACTTTCCACCAAATATTTTTCTCCAATGATCAAAGACGGTAGACTATTCGAATCCAATACACAATTAATTGCAATATTAGATGTCTGGAATATATCAATGAGTGTTGTGTTTATACGGAGAAAATTAAATAAAGCCAATATTATTGCTTCTATATCTGCGCTCGGTGTAAATGACCGCCTAATTGCACTTGGTAAGAAAGCGCATTGTGTGGCAGTGCAGTATCCAGTAGCCGCTCCACGCGTCCTCTTCTTTGTCTTATTCATTATTATTAATTATCTCTTGTACTATAGAGTCCAGTGTGTATTTTACACCTAGTGGCGGAATATCCTGTAATAACAAAGTAATAAGGAAGTCCACCAATCTACAGAGAGACAAAAGGCATTTTAATCTGCTTATTGTTTTGACCGTATAATTTTATATTGTTTAGGTAAAGTGATTCATTGCGTACAATCTACACAAAATGTTAAAATGTTTCAATTTGAACAATTCAACAAATTTGAATCAATTCAAATTTCTGAGCTTATAAAATTGCTACATACGAAAAAATCAAATTGTTTGTATTTTTTTCGTTTAGAGTAGTGTTTGTAAATGCATATATAATTTCAATATCTCTCAACAGATGTCGTTAAAGCATGTAGTTTCAATGTCTCTCAATATGTCGTTATAATATAATTTGGGATGTGGGTATGGGTATCGTCGCCTCGGGGACCATTTATTGGATAACCAACACTGCCATAACCACTCTGCCATAGAAAATCCCAAGTAAATTATCAGATTGTCCTTGTAGAAAACCACTGTCTCTCATGATAATATGAATTTACAATATATATATTTTATACAAACGAATGGGTTTATGATGCGTAACTAAACAATTATAACTATCAAACTTATTCAAACTAGCAACTGCAACAAAAACAACTTCACGTGGGACTCGGTGGGTGCCTTGTGACGTGCAATGTCGCCTGGTACTTGAATTTTCATACAACTTTAAAAGTGAATTAATTAATTTAATAATTTTTGGGGGAATTTTAAGTACGATATTCGAGTTTAGTTTTTTACATATATTAAATGCATTGGAAACACCATATTTTTTTTTTTTTTTTATTTATTTATCTATAAAATGTATGTTTACAATTACATTATACGATGCCTGTCTCACTAGGGTATACCTGTGTTGAGACAGGCGTAGAGGTACATAAATGAGTATCATACATAAGAAAATTTAATTACAACATAAGAATATTTAAGGTAAGATACATACTGATTTATACAATTCAAACAGAAAGATGATTAAAATTGAGTGTTAATATCATAAAGAGAGCATTATATAGGTGAAGGCAGAGATGAATAAAGTAGTAAATCTTTTCGAATCTATATAGGGAGTTATATTATACATATAGGACTTTACTATTTTAAGTTCTTTAATAAGGGTAAGGACATACGTGAGTTGGTAATTCTGTCTATTTGTACTCTATTTTACAGATGTTAGCAGTAGTGTGGCGTCCAATACTCATAATCCATTTCTTTATATCTTGTTTGTATTTGGTCTTTGATTCGGTTTGTCTAATCGTGGCTGGAAGTGTATTGTGTAGTTTGCAAGCTATGTATTTGAAGTGTTTTTGTCCAAAGGTGGTTTTAGAAAAGGGAGTTTGGAGAAGTTCTTTATTTTTGGCTCGTGTATTGTGTATCATTTGTGTTGGTTTGTATAGGATTTTGTTGTTTTTATGTAAATAAAGTAAGATGGATACATTTATATTACATTTACTGCATTGATGTACCCTATCCTATTGTATTGTTAATTAAAAGAAATAACAGATCACCACAGTTTAGGAGGTTGACCGTACAGTAGTTATTGAAAGACGCCAACACTATAAGTCCAATATTATAAAATCTAAATAACTGAGAAACTCTTATTAGAAGTAAGAAGGTGTGTTAGTGAAATAAGATTAGTGCCAATCACCCATCCATTGCGAGGTCGAGGTCAACTGATGTAGCACTAAACGTTTTCCTGACTTCCATTACAATTAAGAAGTGCAGCACTGAATGATGGATGACCCGTCAGAAAAGCTTATATCTCACAGACCTGCAGTCATTTGGCCGTCCAACTGATTTAAAAGTGATTTATTGACGTTTCGAAACAATCTCACACCCTTTCATTCAGAGAAACGCCGCTGCTCGTAACCCTAAATATATCTTTCGCAGATGATATTGCAAATTACGTGGTTTTTAAATAATAAAGAAAAACACAGTTAAAAGAGACATTACTTATCATTAATATCTGGTGAATACCCGGCATGCGTTGCATTTCCTCTCAAAGAAAGAATGTGCTTGTGTTTTAATTCCGTTTATTGAAGTGCTTTTGGATATCGAATATGTTTGAAATGAAAACTTCTTTAGCACCGTTCTGATTTGAAACTCGATGAAACGAAAAACCTACAAAAAACCAATTCATTCGTAAAATTTAACCTGGGCGAGAATGAGATAGAATAATCAGTCTCATCTTTGTGCGGTGCTTCGTAGTCTATCGGTCTCCTCTTTGTTCGGTGCTTTGTAGCCTCCTCACTCTTGTCTACTTTAGTTTTCTAAAGGTTTCACTTCTACCGCATGTGAACTGGGAACAGTTAGTTTTCCAGTCTGTAGCTTATATGAGAGAATCAGAAGGTTTTCCTTTGCGTTAGTAGGACACACACATTGCTATGATAAGTACAAATAGTGTCTTCCTGGAGAGTTTTAAGGAAGATACTGTGTGTTTCCGTACCCTTTGCTTTCTTCTACCGCTACTATGTGTCCTTTGCAATACATCCGTCTGCCTCTACCTCATCCCCCACCCACCCTCTATCACCTCTCCCGTGCGTGTCCTTTCCGATGCATCCCCATTCCCGCCTCCGTTTTCCCACTCGTACCCCCTCTCTCTCATGCCTCCCCCCCCCCTACCGCTAAACTATATGAAATACACACTTTTTTCGAATAACTCTCGCGTCACCTGTTGTAAATTTTTACACAAATTTCATAACGCCATACCTCACCATTATATATAAATACCTTTTCAAGAGTGCGCACAAGAAATCACCAAAGTTTCATTGCGATCGGATCAAATAGTATAGGAACGCGTCGAAGAAACATTCATTTTTAATTTATAAAGAAGATTGCTATTATCCAATTGAATTTGGACTATTTTCAAGGATAGGCATTGAACTCGGACCTCGCCACACAGCATCCTTACTACAGGACTTAATAAAAAAGCTACACAATTAAAATGAAACACGTTTTTACCATTCATTCGGTGGAGTTAATTATTTAATCTGGTTTTAACTCACCGGGCTTTGGACGGATACGCGTAATCTTTTTGTATTAATTAAGGATTGGGGTTAATTAAGATATTGGTTTTTGCATTTTACCTTTATTTATTATTCTTGTAAAGACCCGACAGTGCTGCAGTACCTGTTAATGTCTTCCCCATGTAGTGGCAGGTGCTTCACACGCACAAACTTTTGATTTAGCTTACAAAGAAGGCAAATTGTTTCACGTAGGTTTTGTTGCAGCTTTGAATTGAGACGTGCCGATTTTTCAGTTGTCAAAGACTCGTTGGATTCATATATGTAAAAAATGGCATTTGAGTTAAATAACAACTATTGTTTGTGAATTAAAGTTGAATATCTGGTAAATCTGGGAGGAGGAGGCTACGTGGCGCTAGTGATCTACTGATTACTTTGACTCCGTGTTATTTGTGACTGTAAAGTTAACTATTGTGGAAAAACTCAGCGATATAGACAAAAAAATAGTAAAGAAACAAATAAATCATAACATACAGTGTGGATAAACCCTAATAACAAGTAGAAACTGTGAAAAACCGCGAAAATACCGCGATTGAATGTTTACATCTCTAGTGCATTTTACGCCCACATACCGAAAAAACTGAGTCTAAGGGATTAAAAGACAATTAAAAGAAAGGCAACCGTGAGTAACAATTTATCACAGTGCATTTTTAAATAAAATCACTGAAATTATAACCTCACTTCTTTGGAATGATATGCAAGATTTACTTTAACTAACTAACGCCATCTGTTGAAAAACTCAGAAAGTACGTCAACAAGTTCCGAACCATTCGAGATCTATAATCGGCTATTAATCGCTATATACGACGTGTTTCTGTGAAAATCCACAAGAGGGACCCGTAGTACCAAAACAACAGACTATCTCAAAAATTACCATGGAAGAAGTCATGAACGCACTTCGTAAGATTCAAAGCGAACTCGATTCACAAAAAAATACAATCCTAAAATGCGGAGAAAAAGTAACAGAAACAGTTACACAAAATATAAACAACATACTGGAGGAAAAGTTTAAAATTTGGGATGGAAAATATGAAAACCTCAAAGAAAAGTTGGAAAACCAAGAAACACGAATGTTTTTCTTGGAAAAACAGGCACGAAAAAATAATATCGTCTTTTTCGGCATTGAGGAAACCGAAACCTCATACCAAATATTGGAAAACATTTTTATCAACTTTGTAAAGGAATATTTCTCTCTAGACCTAGATCCCAGAGATATCCAAGAAGTCAAGAGAATAGGCAAAAAAGGAAAAAAATCTCGACCAATAATTGCTATATTCACCACACTTGGCACCAAAATAAATATATTTAAACAGAGACGAGAGGCACTGAGAGAAACCATACATTACATAACGGAAGACTATCCGAAACAAATACTAGAAAAAAGAAAAGAGCTACAAGTGCAGGCAAAACTCGAGAGAGAGAAAGGCAATATAGCGAAAATTAAGTATGACAAACTTGTCGTACAAGGCAAAGACAAAACCACGGACAGCAATAAAAGAATGCTTTCATTATCTCCTGAAATACCTGCAGACGACGGAACAAAAGAACAGGCCAACAAGAAAAATAAACAACATTCAAAGAGAAGAACTTCTAGCATGTCTAAAGGAATTATGAAACCAAACATGCTTAACTTTTTAGTAAATAAAAATCAAAACAACATGCCCAGAGCTCAGTGTAACAAAGCCGACAACTTCTAGTAACTACCGCCCCCTCCGATACAGGCAACATGCAAAAAACAAAAACAATAATAAAAACCAAACCTCATCTTCCAACCCGGCTGGTCACCGTGGAAGATCAAGACCAAAACCCTCTGAAGAAGAAATTCCAAACTTCCTCAAAAATACAAGAAGTGACACAAACACAAAAAATTCTAAACCCTACAAACAAAACAAAAGATGAGCTTTTCATAGTAACCTATAACGTCAGAACTTTAAGATAAATGGAATTCTTTAGAGGAGGCCTTCACCTTCGCCTGAGAGAGGGGTTCTTGCATATGAATCAATTATTTAAGATACGTTTATAATATTTTTCAACAAGATTGTAAATAACATTAATTATACTTTTTATTGCTTTTTTATAACTCGGCAACATACCTATTTGCAAGAAATAAAAGGCTTTTTTATTTTTATTTATTTATCTGGTAAATATTTTACCAAAATTCAATTGTTTATTGTACCTACTGTGTTTAATATGATATCCCGCTGCGGGACAGAGATGATATGTGTGTTTTATATAGCCAATAACAACAGGAATCGACGCTATAAAAGTCACGGAACAAAGCAGGAATGTGGATTTATATTTTCTATTGTATTTACTCGAGATTATAAAACTGAAAGAAGGTAGTTTCTAAGATATTGTTAATTTTAAAGTATGATAGACGTTGCATTAAGCATTGCAGCTGTAAAATGTAACACTCATTCACTGCTAAAATATGCCAAACTTTTGACCAATTAATAGCTGTGCGCACCATAATTCAACTTGGCAGTCACTTCTGGTCTGGAGCTCCAAAATACCTGAATAATCCCTCCATTCCGCCCATTCGTTAAAGTACAGGCGTCGTCGGGTGGGAATTCTGAATGCGGTATGCATCGTTGCAAACTCGGGAAGCACTACTCTAAATGCGCATTCCACATTTGTACAGAGTTGATATTTGTCACATGAGAACGGGTCATTTCTACGACTCGTTCTTGAGTTCAACGCTCTACTGGGGAATGATTTGCCGGCCTCTGTGTTTCCTCCCACTTTCTACATGGGAATCTTTAAGACCCCGTCTCGCCCCTCTCTTTCCACGAAAAGATCCTCCACACAGCATGCCCAAAGATGACATAGGGCCTGAGGGAAATTATTTTTCTCAGGAAAATGGATGTACATGTAACAAAAAGCTTTAATACCAAAATTTATAAAAATAATTTTTACAAATAATATGGATGCTTTTTAAAAATCCATAAGCCATATTGAAAACTTTTCTAAACGAAAAAGTCTTTCTTAATTCTGTATTCGTTGGTAATAGTGGAAGAACGCCAACACGAATGTCTACAGCTGAAGTGTCTTTTGTTAGTTTTATTAGATTAACCGAGTTACGTTTTCTAATAAAACCCATGAATTACAAGAAGGTCAGGGGTCATGTGGAAATACATAGAATACGTCGTATATAAGACATTGACTAATATTAATATTATTTGACCCTTCCGTCGATAAATTTGTGTTATAGTGCATAATAAAAGAATAACATACCAGTCGTTTTTTATTTAAGAAGTTGTCAATAATTCGGTAGTAGGTACCTAAGACTGGGTAAATAATGTGTGCGGTCAGTTCGTGTTATTTTGTCTTTAGAAAACTTTGGTTTTGTATTCCCTGATGATGAACACAGAAAATATTTGACCAAAATAGAACAAATCCACCATTTTTTAAATAAAAAGACAAACATGTCGCTCGGGAAATACATTAACTATGGATGAGAGTAATACTATGATTAGATTAGGATAACCAATACCTCTGTCAAAGGTCTCCCCAATTGGTTCGCTACGTTTGATGACTTAGCGGGGTAGCCCGGATTCATTGATTGAAGTTTGTCCGAATCTTAGCGGCGGATGCGTCTGCTCATCTGCTGCGCGGTAGGCCAGGTCGAGAGAGACAGTTTGAGGGAAGCATTTTGACCACTCCAACCAGCCTCGCATCGCAGTTGGAGTGATAGATTCATACGTCTGTCACTCCTGGACACACTGACGAACCGATTCCACCCACTCTTTTTTGTTCTCAGAAAATCCTCTCATTCTCTCCTAAAAAGACCCTCCACACAGCATCCCCAAAGACGGCCTCCTGCGTGGAAAATGTAAAATAAAAACAGATTAAAAAACAACTAATCATATCCCTTATGGAATGTGTGGGATTGCACTCTCCTCCCCACATACTGGAATAAACACTTATTTATTTATTTATTATTTTATTTATATCGATGGGTCATTCATTTAAATTCAGTGAAACTGTCGGTTTTTAAATCAGTCAAACATCTTTTGTTTTCAAACATTTTCACTGAGGAATATAAATGTTTTAAACACCAAGTGGAAACCTTCAATGAAATGATTTAACAAGAAATTCTCGAATATCAGACAAGATGATATAAATGCATAAATCACGTACCATTACTTTCTTTATAGATTATCTCCAGTCTTCATTAGTATTATAAAGTTGATGTATATATCTTCCCTCTCAGGTATGTATGGCGCGTGTTAGCACGGTATAAATCACTCCACCTTGAAAGGGATCACATGTCTGTCAATACAGAGAAATGCGATTTATTCGCTATCCAATAGAGCCCTGAGTAATTCTTTGAAACAACCTGCGAACATGACGTCAATAATTCTTAGCAAGTGCTAACAGAAAACTGCCCAAAGAAGCGAAGCTAGCAGTCCATAATGGAGTGCCGGTACATACCTTGATGTATCGTAGTGAAGCATAAATTGGCAGAGGAAGGATGAAATTAGACTGAATGATGTAGAAAAAAGATCGCTTTGGCGAATGTATTGTAAAACCTTGTATGACCGTGTAAGAAATGTGAAGATCTGATGTAAGCGTACGTACAAGCAAAGTACGATTAAGCGACCTCAGATGGTTTGGGCGAGTAGAGCGAGTGAACGAAAAAAAGCTTGTAAGAGAATACAGATGACAGAATGTGAATGGTAAAAGGAGTCGGGAACACCCACGGAAGACATGGCACAATCTAATGAATCAGATACATGAGCCGGGCCACCTCAAGAGTCAGAATTACAAAATATTATGTATGAGAAGGTGTATAAATGTGAATGAGGCAAAGAGTGTGTGCCAAGACCGAGTTGTTCGGAGGTTCGTCCTTTCTACCTATCCCCGGCGGAGAAAAGGCGTGATGGTTAGTTAGTTAGGACATTACGCATCCTTTCCAAAAATATTATGTCCGTCCGATGTTATTTTTTATAATTTTTTTTCAAAGATTTAACGCCACCAACAATCTACAGGTATCTTAAACAAAATACAGTCCGCGATCCCAATAAAAGCTATTACTGCAAATCCCCAAATAGCCCTAGTAAGGGTAAGGAGGGAGGCTCTAATGATATACGTCTGCTATCCTCCAACTGGATACGAACTCAGCAAATCATTTATAAATGTTCCCTGGAGAAATTTTATATTTATGAGCATTTTTATTTTCACAAAGAGTAGGAACGAACATATAGAATGTGCAATGGGACACAACGGGAAGTGTGTATGGACTTCCGATTTGGGAGGCTGGTACGGGAAATATACCCCGGGAACCATTTATTAGATAACCAATACCCGTGCCACAGGTTCCCCCGAGTGATTCGCTACGTTTGGTGTCTTTGCAGGGGTGCCCGGGTTGATGGGATGAGGTTTGTCTTGATCTTGGTGGCGAGCCGGATCAAGTGAGATTGGTTGAGGGAAACCTAACCCAAAACTTTCTAGCCGGACTCTCTCAACCCATCGCCTTGCACTGTAATGAGAGGGATGGATTCATACGTCCGTCCATCCCGGATACATCGACGTTCAGATTCCTATCAACCCAAAATACTTTTTTCCATCACAGAACTTCCTCTCTTTCCATACACTAAAATGAATTTTCTTTCATCAGAGCCTCCTGTATGGAACTATTGTTGCAGAGAACGGTTTTGAGAACCAAAGCAAGAGTTATCAATAAGGCCGGGTTGTGGGAACATGATGATAGAATGCCATTCGCTGGAAACTTCTTACTCACGACATCATATTTAATTTTCTTATAAGGTTTGCTTTTGTAATTTTTCTATCCTGAAAAAAAAAACGCTGACCCAAACAACAAAGCGGTTTAATTAAGTTATTTATCAAACTTCTACAACTTTAGGCCGTGGAAAGACATCCCATCACCAGATGTTAGAAGAACTAATCGTCGTTTCTCTCAACACTCTGTGGTGCCATAACTAAGCGCTGAACTTTTGACTCTTGGGATGGAGGAACAGATCCCAAACTTCATCCGTTTTTATGGCAAAACTTTCCGAATTTGAACAATGAAAGTTTGAAACTGTCGTCCAGCCTATGCGTTTTATATTGTTTTATCAAACATGTTTTTCTCCGGGTATATGCTTTTTACGACAAAACAGTGGAACTGGAAAGAGTGCTTTGGAAAGTAGAAGACTCAGGATGGTATTTCGTTTCTTAACATTTGAAGACACAGCGACATAATGATACAATAAATTTTTAACATTATTTTAAACTATATCCGTATTATTTTATACATATTAAAATAACATGACAAATGTAGTAAGGAATTCCAACTGCCTGGAAGAATATAATGAAGGTAAGCCTAAAATATACCCCTCTACGTTTAACGATGCAATTAAATATATTCCTTCGCACGTGGAAACCTTTTACGGTTAGTGGTTTACGAGTCTAAAGCCACCGTATTGGAAAAGGAAGTCTCGCATAAAAATGGTTTAAAAACCTTGGAATATGAACACACAGGATACAGGACTGTTTTCGTACATTTATCGCCGGAACGACTTCATCTTAAATTCTAGAAGTTGTTGTGGGTCTTAGTAAGAGAAAGGGGATAACATAAGGATTACAATTTCTCCAGTTTTCTACAAAAATAAAAATAAAATATTAATGATGAGAATGTTTATAAGAAATTGTAATGATTGTGACGCACATTATGTAGGTATAACTACTACAAATTTTAAAGGTAGAATAAGACAACATGGTCGTGGTCTTTATAGGTATGGAGCAGTACCCGGTCTTTCTAGTGTTAATAAAGACAGGTCATAGCTTCAACAAAGAAAATCCAAGTTCAATCATTCAAATCTCTTCCTATTACACATTAAATTCCTCTGTCACGTTTTTCTATCTGTATGTCTTTTCGCGATAAAGTCAAACATTACTGAATGGATTTTCATGCTGTTTTCACCTATTTATGAGGAAGGCTTAGGTATATAATTTGTCAAGGTTTTGTGTAAATTGGTTAAAATATAAATAATATATAAAGAAAATGTCTGTATGTGGTAGACGAGCGGGCTAGCAAGCGGGCGGTGTGGATTTGATTTGTATGCAAATTAACAGATGGCGGTGGTTACAAAGGTTGGATAACCATCCAGTAGATGGCATTTTTTTTTTACAAAAGCTCCACACAGGAGGCCCTGAGGAATATAATTTCCCTCATGGCCTTATTATCTTTGGGGATGCTGTGTGGAGGGTTTTTTTAAGGAAAGAAAGGGGAGGAGAGTTTTGGAAAGGAAAAAGGATTAAGTGGTGGGCAGTAAACTGGGGTTCAGTGTGTCCTGATCATCCGCCTCCAAGACATTAATAAACCTCACCCCATGAACCCGGGCACCCCTGCTAAGTCACCAAACATAGCGAACCACTTGGGGAGACCTACGGCAGAGGTGTTGCTTATCTAATAAAGGTTCCCGGGGCGGTGATACCCATTCCAGTCTCCCAAATTGTGTTTCGTTAGCCACAGCAACGAGTGGCCGGGTCAGCTAGTATTAATATATTATTTAATTTATGCGCTTTAGAAACTTCAGAAATATGCCAAAAAAATAAAATGAAGAATGAATTCAGTCATTTTATTCAGTCACAACAATACCACACAGTGACAGTCAGGCGTAATCTCATAACAAAGATATAAAAAACAAAATAAATCTAATCAGAAGCCATAGTCAAATAATAAAAAGTGAAGAAAATATTTAACGTACTACCACATGTGCCTACGAGTATTTTTTATATAAAAAAAGTGATTCCGTTGCCAAAATCCATAACTCATAGTTGATAATCTCAAGTGAATTCAGTGATTAATAAAAAATAACCAACAACAAATCATTATAATACTGGTAGCTGTGTAAATCTCTAATCATATACAATAACTAAGTGAATCCCGAACAAAGTACAGTGATTCTAGATAAATTGTGCAAAAAAAACTATCAAATAAGTGAAAAAACATTCCTTTTCGGTGACATTAAGATTTGTACAGCATAATTCACAATCACGTCATTACACACTACAGATCACTGCAGTTTATATTGTGAATAAAAGGCGATACGGATACCAAGACCGGTAGTCCAGTGGTCATCGTGTTCTACTCTGGTTCTGTTAACCTTAGTTCGAAACCGAGTGAATCCAAAGAATTTTTGTTATTTTCTACTTTTATTATTATAATTTGGAATAAATCATTTTATTAATATAATTAGAAATAACAATAGCGCCATCTCATAGCGGATCAATAAAACCAGTTGAATTGGTGAACCGTTGTAGGTACGTCAATTATTCTGGAACTGATCGCCTGACAAACACATCAGAAACAAAATTTAGCACTCGTGTTACGAATTTTGCCTACCAACAGGCGCAAGGACAAATTCTACTACCTAACTAACATAATAATATTCCACAACATGAATAATTGCAAAGCCTGTTCAGAGCCCACTCTCTCCGACGAGTCCGTATTTACCTGCGCCGTGTGCAAGGGAATATTCCATTTGCACTGCAGCGGAGTGGCAGAGAGCTCATACCGTCGACTCACTAAGGAGCGACGCGCCCAAATAAAATGCAAGAAATGCCTATCTGACACTCCGGCTTTCAACGTCACTGCCAGCGGTGCCTCAACTTTGGACAACGAACTACTACTAAAACAAAACGCAATTTTCGACCAAAACACTCAAATTCTCGCCACAATTACAACAATGAGTAAACAATACGAAGATATCCTTCTTCGAGTCCACGAACTTGAGAATATAAACAAAAAACTTGAAAAAAAAAACTGTGGTCTTGAAGCGCGCCTAGAGCAAATAGAAGGACAATTTGAAAATTTAGATAGGGAAAACAGGTCGAAAAACGCGGAAATACGCGGAATCCCGGAAATAAGCGGAGAAGATTTAAAAAATGTTGTTTTCAATATCCAAAAAGTTACAAATGCCGGAACAGAACTGAAAAACGTGGAAGCAGCCTACCGTTCTGGACAAAAAACCAACAAGGATTTACAACGGCCGATAATCCTCAGATTCAAAACAAACGATGACCGTGACATCTTCTTGAATGACATAAAAACATTTAACAAGCGATCTGCAAATCCGGAGGATAAACTAAACACAAATATCATAGGAATGGCAGGAAAGAGCTCCCAGATTTATATCAGTGAACACTTGACATTTCGAGCCAAACATCATTGGTTTCTTGCACGTAAGGCTGCACGAGACAATATTTTTAAGTTTGCCTGGATCAGGGGGGGACAAGTATATGTACGCAAGGACGTTGGGACACCCGTTATACTTATCAATGAAAAAACAAAAAACCTTTTATCTCCCTCACCAAATAATCTATAATCAATTTTCGTCCTTTGGCATACTTTTATTTTACTTGATTCTCTTGTATATTGTTGTATATTCATTTATATATTACTTGATACTCTCTATTACAAAAAACATATTATTGAATTTTTCTAGTCCAAAGACATTTAACAAAAGCATATACACCATCATTGTTTTTTTGGAGGTCAAGTGTACGTGCGCAAAGATGTCGGAACACCTGTCATTATTATTATTATTAATGAAAAAAACAAACATATTCTGTCTCTCTCTTCCACTCATCTGTGAACAATTCTCGCTTAGCTACAAAACCATCTTTATTGCATTATTGTATTACTTTTATATATTTTTACATTTTATTAACTTTCTTGTACATTTTATTAATTTATTTTTACACTTTCCTAAAGTCTCTATTATTAACAACAGTAAAGTATTATTAAATATTTCAAGCGTAAAGGCATTATCTTTGAACATAAATTTTATTATCGCCATTACATTAAATGTTAATTTCAACCTGTTACATAAACATGCAGAACCCATTGTTATAAGCGATGTGACTAAACCGTTTATATATTTTATACAAATAACTCTGTTTTCACTACAAACAACATCAATAGTAGAAATACCTGAACAAAATATTAAAATAGCACCCTATATAAAATGTATTACATCAATTATTAAAAATGGAAGATAACATAACTAATACTTTGGACAATATATCGCAGATTCCGTGTATCGAAACAAATAGCTCTATAGAAGTTCGAAAAACCCTAAATCAATCTAATCTAAAAATATTTTCCATGAATATCAGAAGTATCAACAAAAATTTCACTGAACTGATGATATTACTTACCGAACTTGACTCAGACTTTGACTTGCTTATTTTGACCGAATGCTGGATCAAAGATAACTATATTCCAAAAAAAATAAAAAACTATAACCAATACAGCACCCAGAATAATCAATCTCAAAATGATGGCGTCATTATTTACATAAAAAATCATATACAACACTCTGTTAAGGAAATCATAATAACTAACTCAAACTTACTCAAACTCGAAATAGAAAACAGCGTTACTATACTATCTATATACCGATCACCGAGCACATCCAACATAACACCATTTTTAGACGCACTTAATCAATTTTTGGTATGTATTAAAGAACATGAAAATGTCCTCATTATTGGTGACCTTAATATCAATATTATAAATACAATGCATCCCCAAGCAAACGAATACATTAATTTACTAACTTTGCAAGGATTTCTCCCAGCTATCACAGCACCGACTCGTGTAACAGAGTTATCTGCCAGTTGCATAGACCACGTTTTTGCCAAATGCAAACTAAATATCAAATCTTTAATATATCAATGTACTGTTACAGATCACTACGCCACTATCACTTCCATTTCCCATAAAACACCAAAACCACCAGCATCTACTATACAACAATACAAAATTTCATATGACACTCTCTTCAAACTGGTTTCCGAGGAAAACTGGACAAATTTCTATAAACTTAGTAACCCGAACTTAGCATGTGAATCTCTCATCAACACCCTTCATAAACATCTGGAAAATGCCACATTAAACCCAAACAACCACCAAAATAGACATAAAATTAAACTGAAACCCTGGATAACAAATGGCATTCTACACTGTATACGTAAGAGAGACAAACTTCATAAATATTGTAAAAATAATCCCAATGACTACGAATCTCTATTATTCTATAAGCGATACAGAAATGCTTGTAAAAAAATTACATGTACGGCCAGAGAACAGTATTATAGGAAACAGATAGATGAAGCTGCTAATGATAATAAACAAATCTGGAATATTATCAAAGAAATATGCTATACAGAAAAAGTGACCACTCCCATAAATAAGATCACCATCGCAGATAAAACATTTAGTGCAACTGAAAACTCAGAAACAATTACAAATCATTTCAATCAATTCTTCTCCACAATCGGATCAAACCTAGCTAATAATATCCTAAAACAAAATAGAACATCTGAAGATAACCTTGCTAATAATATCTCTCTCGCTAATCTCAGTTATAAACCTTTTAACCTCACTCCAACAACAGAACAAGAAATCACTGAAATCATCTCTTCACTCAAAAATACACACTCCACGGGAATTGACAATATATCCACCAAACTAATTAAACACCTCAAGCCAATCATCAGTAAACCCCTCCAACATATCACAAATCTAAGTTTTCGAACTGGCCTCTTCCCAAGCACCCTAAAACATTCAACCATTATTCCTATCTTTAAATCAGGGGACAGATCATCTGTGAATAACTATAGACCAATATCCTTACTGAGTCCGATTTCAAAAATAATTGAAAAAACAGTTAAACGAAGACTTTACAAGTTTCTTGAAGATAATAAAATCCTGTCAAATAATCAATACGGCTTCCGCAAAGGTCGTAGTGCCTCAGATGCAATTGCAAACTTCACTAAATTAATTTCTGACAAACTCGATAAAAGTCGCAAACCCCTCGCTGTATTCTTGGATCTAGCTAAAGCCTTTGATACTGTATCTCACCGCATACTTCTGAAAAAACTCCTGCAGATAGGAATAAAAGGCATGCCCCTTAAATGGTTTGAGAGCTATCTAACAAACAGGTCCCAGTCAACTATTATCAACTCGGCTAAAGAGCATAGAAGTACAAGTTTACCAAGCACATATGGCGTGCCCCAAGGCAGTGTCTTAGGCCCACTTCTCTTTCTAATATACATTAACACGTTATGCAATCTGAATACTGGTGGCACTATTATATCTTTCGCCGATGACACGGTTATCGTATTTGATGACGTAGATTTAAATTCAACCTTTGAAAAAGCAAATTATGGCATGAACTTAGTTAAAAACTGGTTAGATTCCAACCTCCTAACTCTTAATATAGATAAAACAAAGTATCTACTTTTTTCCATACGTAATCCAAATCTCCTCCATAACGGCCAAAAACTTACCATACATTCATGTTCACAGAACCTTAACACACCTACATCACCTCACAAAAACTGCTCATGCGATAACCTAAAATTATCAAACGAAATTAAGTACTTGAGAGTTATCATAGATGATCAATTACGATGGGAGGCACACATAAATTCTGTAACAAATAGACTTCGCAAATTATGTTACATTTTCTACTCTCTTAGATCTATCCTTAACCTACAAACACTAAGATGTGTTTACTTTGCACTTTTTTAATCAATTGCTACATATGGTATTATAGGATGGGGAGGTTGTGCAGCATCAATTCTTCATCCCATGGTCTTAATACAAAAACTATTGCTAAGGATAATATTCAAATGTAACCCATCACACCCATCAGAACCACTTTTTAAAAAACTCACAGTATTAGACATTCGACAATTATACATAAAGACGATTCTCATATACATATGGAAAAAGGATTTGATGAAAAAAACACAACAAAAAATTCGCACCCGGTACTCATCCCAACTAAAATGCATAATTCCTCCAACAAAAACAGCCTTCGCACAGCGCCAGTTCTCTTACATTGCGCCCAAAATGTTTAATTCGCTGAGTATTGATATCAGGAAATCGAAAACTGGCGATAGTTATATCACAAGGGTTCAGAACTGGTTGATTCTAAAGGGAAGGGACTATTTTAAAGAATGCCTCACATCATTAATTTAGGCTAACTTGAATCAACTTAAATTAACTAGATTACTTAAACTAACTTAATTAACTTAACTTAACATTTTCTGCTAAAACAGGGATAGATATATAATTTTATTATGAAGGTCAACATTTGCCTAAACTGCTTTTATTACTGTTTTCTGTATTATATAATATACCATTTTACTTCATTTATTTGGAGGAAAACATCATTTTATTTTATTATCATTTTATTTATTATCATTTTATTTTATTTTCATTGTGAAAATATAATAAAGCTAAAAACTTTTTTTTATCAAAATGGGAGAAAAGAAAATCATTTCTTAGCCCTTTTCACTCCAAGCTTTTTTTATTTATTTATTTATTTTTTTTTGTTCTTTGTTTCTTGGTCTTATTTCACCAGCTCCATGATGAAACTGTGTATTAAAGTTTTAGTTACTTTTTATAAATAAAATTGATAATATATTATATAACACCAATAAAAATTTTTTGTCTGTAAAGAACTATACGTAATTTTTATAATATAATTAGCTGAAAGTTTAAATACTTATAAACTATCTACTTAAAACTGTTTGGCACCACTGTGTATCGAATCCGACGAAGTCCCATGTGTACTTCCCAGCAATAACCATGGTAACAATAATTATAATTTAGTATTCGCCGGACTGAAACATGAACAACTATACTATATTCGCCGGACTTGAAGAATAAAACCCAAAATTTAATTGTACAAAATTTAATTGTACAAAAATTGGTGTTAAATAATGTATATTTTAAACATAAAAATCCTTCCTCATTTGCTTACCATATAGTACTCACTCTGATTTTATACTCGTAACTCTTTTAAATTAAATTCTTTAATACTATTTTGTATTCTATAATATTCTTTATTATTATATTATTTTATGTATATATATTTTCTACACATTCTTTATTTTGCATATGTCAATTAACTGTATAAAAAATCGACCACCACAACACGGGCATGTGCCTAGCATGGTGGTCAAAAAATCCCCAACTTTTGTAAAAAAACATTTTTTTTCAATGAATAAAGAAACTTAAAAAATAAAAAAGTTAAAAAAAATAATAACACCCTGTGAATTTCCATTATTGACAATGTTTCCGTGGTATGTTAACTCCTCCCAAAATTCTACTACTCCCCCAAAATCACCCCTCCCACTACTGTTAACTTATAAGATCGAATAATTTCTGTACTTGAATAAATTTCAAGTTAGTTTTAAGATTGTTAGTGAATGACACGGATATGTAGAAACAGGAAGCAGATAAATAAAAACTAAGTAACAAATGTACATGCGCAATAAAACTCTTCAAATGAAAAGAAAACAAGGAGATTAGAAGTCCTACCTTCCTTCCATGCAGATTCTAAAAAAATTCAATACAAAAGTAGTCCCTTGATAAAATAATTATATAACCGTCAAAATGAAAAGATTTCCTACACCTCAGTATGCAGTCCTGATAAATGTTAGCCAGTATAAAAAGGTTTGACCACGGACATATGATTGAATTCTGATGTCTATGGGTTTGACAAAAAGGCTGTTATCTGGTGGAATGCGCTAACGAAGCGGCGCCGAGCGCACCACATAAAGGTTTGCACCTGCATTGTTATAAAGTTTGAATGAAAACCTTCAGGTTCGAGTCCATTCATCAGATTAAATCAATTACGTCGACTTTTTTTAATATCAGATGTAGCAACGGAGAAATGGGTATGTTGAGATATTCATTGCAAATAGCAACATAATAACAATTACTATATATATATGAAATAAGTTTACAATTACTGAAATCAAAATTACAATTGAAAAAAATCTTTTATGATTTCTTTATTTATTATTAAAATATTAAGTATCACAACTAAATTAACACCAAAAAACTTATCGAACCACCATAACCTGTGGCTGACATTTCATTGGCATTTAAAACATCAAGACAAATCGTGGAATCGAATCCAAAAACTCTTGATTTTTTTATATTAACTCCACACAGGAGGAGGAACCCAACATTTCATGTACACGGTTGACATTTGTCACATGTGTACGGGTTGCTTCTTCAACTCCTTCTTGAATCCAACAGCTCGGCTGTGGCACGAGTCAACAGCCCGGCTGTGGTTGCTGGCCCCTGTGTTTCCTCCTTCCTACAACATGGGTCTCTTCAAGACTAATACTCATTCCTTCCTCTCCTCAAAAAGACCCTCCACACAGCATTTTAGATCACATAAATTATTTTCCTCAGTTTGGAGTTAATGTAAAATAAGAGACCCTGAGGATTTTTTTTCGATGCTGTGCGGAGGGTCTTTTAAAAGAAGGAGAGTAAGAGTAAGTAATAGGTAAGTACTTACTAATATATTAATAGGAAGAAAAAAGGTATGACGGGATGGGTAGGAATCTGGAGGCCAGTTTGTTCAGAAGTGTCGTATGAATCCAGCCCCCCCCCCCACTGCGACGCAAAGCATTGGGGTCGAAAGAGTCCAAATAGAGCGGTTGAAGTTTCTCCCTCATCCGACCTTTTCCGTTCCGGCCCACCTCGCAGCATGTGAGCAGTTGCATCCGCCAATAATATTTACGTTCTTTGCGAAAGTTTCTGTCAGTCCCTGAATTTCCCTTTCCATCTGTCAATGTTTTCCTGGTTTTCCCTTTGTACCCTTCCCTAAAACCTCCCTACCTTCATTCCCCAGAAAAATCTACACTATTTGCGTTTTCACCACATCCTTATATTTGCATTGATTTTTTATTTCCAACTGAACAACACTCGTATGAGATAAACAAGCAGTCAGAAATTCGCTGAAAACACTGCTCAATATACACATACGTCTACATCTACAGACAACATTCCGGAATAGCCGCGGTGAGAAGTAAGATGAATATCGTGCTCTAAAAACACCAATTCCAGATGCGAATTGTGACGCGTCCTTAATGTGTCCATTCATTCATGTTTATGATAAACATAAAAACTATGGTAGCGTTTTTACTGAAAGTTTGTGTGGAGAATATAAAAAGATGTTTCTTGTGACTTAAAAGTAGTAACTGCCTGCATAGTGCATAGTATACCAATAATTGAGATAATATATTATCGATTTACGGATGTAAACGCTCTGCTTTGGAGGGCGTTAAATAATAAGATGAAAAAATACTAACACCAAGTTAACTATCCATTTGGAAAACTAAATAAAGTCAACACCGCGGAATACTTCTCTCCCAACAGAGACATTGGAGAATTTTGCCTGTTCTAATTAAATCTACAGTGCCCAATTAAAGTCATTATAAAGTCAACCACCGCAACGGTTCACAGGCAACTGGATTATTCAAAGCAATTACTGGACATTATTTGTACATTTAGTCGCTTAATGAACCAAATAATTGAAATAATACACCGATAATGCAACAAAGACGAATAAAATGTCTGCATGTTCTTTTTGGGTTGAGTTTAAAGATCGTGTCATAAAATCTGTTAAGAAAAAGTTTCAATAAAGGAAAAAGGAAATAACTATTGTCAACCTGCTGCAAGTTTATACTTTTACCAAGTATTTCCGATCACTTCGCTCGTTATCGGTGTCCACAAAGAAAACGTACAATCTGTAGACGACGAAGTAACGCAATTTGAAACCGCGCTTTCGTTAAATAAGAAGTGGAATATAGTATTGATACTAAAGTTCTAGAAGAATGAGTTTTCATATTTATTTTGGAAATGTTCAAACCAATTTTAAAGTACTTTGTGGGTTGTTATCTTCTGTAACATTTCTACGCTAGTTATTTAATTCACGGTGACGTGGTCTGATAACAAGATTGCCACGTGATCCAACATGTGTCCTTAATGAAATATACAATAGAACCGAAGACCCATTCATAGTCGAAGAGCTTCTGAGTAATATATAATATATCTTAAGACGTAACTCAGTTGTCAAACTACATGATTAACCTATAAAATACAGTAAGCTTGAGATATAGAGCCCAAAATAAACAGATCCCAGTGTAATTTCCTTATATTAGCTTCCCAATCTTTAACCCAAGTAAGGCCTGGAAATAAGAACGTTTTCTCCATTTCTATCCACGAATGGTTTCTGAAGTTTAATCCGTTTATTTTACGGCTATTTAACTTCCAATTCAGGGTTGTAACGAATATCCCCGAATGAACCATTTCTCGAATGGAGATCTTTAACAGGAAATTGGCAAAATGAAAAATTGACCAATACATCACCACAATAATGATTTCGGTGATTCGTAAATACGGGACATATCGACGTAAATTATCGTATCTTCAAATCCCGATTGTTGAGGTGAGCAGTTTAAAGTTTATTTTGATCGCTATAAAACCAAATTTTCACCGTCTAAAGTCAAATGCTTACGTTTGTACAAATATTTCCATCCTATATAATATTTCATTATCAATTGATATTGTGTTAACAATCAACAGTTTTTGGGATAACGCTCATACGAATTTATAAATGGGACAAAAATTATGGCAAATTCATATTTATCACGTACGACGATTCGTGGTGGGTTTCATTTGATGTTTTTTTATTGTATGTATTAGATATCGTAATTTACGTGGGGTCTGTGTGAACATTTTTTATCGTTATGTTGTATATAAATAAAATCAAGTTTTTTTAATACTTATGCTAAATATTAATGGATAAAAAAATATGTAAAAAAAATCTATATTAAGAAAGAAATGTCAAAATTAGAGAAATTAACAAGTGTCTGAGTCGAATCAGTAAAAGTGTTTTGAGATACAGAGATTTTAGAGATAGGTCGGCATTAGTAGATCAGATTCGAATATTTATTCCAGCGATGGTAGGGGAACGCATGGGAAGGTCAACCGAAAGTTATTGGCTATTCAGATCTCGTCATCGAGCAATGTTCAATAGTAGTTAGGCAAACAAGAAAGGTTTATTTTTTTTTTTTACAATTTTATGTGTAATTGTTAACAGGAGGTTTAGTCAAAAGAAACACTTATAATGAGAAAGATTAAAAAAATCCTTTATCAGAGATTTTATACGATTCAAATGACATTGGAAGATCAAAAAGATTTCATTAATTCTCGGATAAACTAAACTCGTTACAAAAAAAGCTCAACATGATAAGGCCTCTTTTCAATATTCTTCTAGCGCTTATTCTCAACTTTCATGAAAAGAAAGCCCCCACACGAATATAAGCACGAGCCGAGCCACAAATTGTAGGAAAGGAAAGAAGCAACCGCAAAGCCGTCTCCGCTGTTCGTTTATGGTTCGGAAAGCAGGTTCGGCTCGCGTGTGTACACGCAGCCTAAAGGCGGTTAAGACGCACCGATTTCTACCCCAAATGGTTTCTGAAAGCCTAATCTCGAAGCAAATATCTTTAAATAGTCCATTCTTCTAAAAGTATTTTCTACAAAAAGCTCGAGAAACCAAAGTGAAAGCCGTAAAAAATATCCAGTAAGATATTTCAGATCACACCAGTTTATATTTTAGAATTTCTTTATTATTGTAAAAATGGCTTCTATCTCTGGAGATAACAGATTAATGTAAGAAGAGTCTCTCATAACCCAACACTCGCCACCATTAACTCAGTATGGACTAGTCACTTTCATAAGATTCACCGTCTATTGAAGCCAGCTCGATATCTTTTGTGATAATTTTTGTCCATTCTTAAGAAAAAATGTTGCGAAGAATGTGACGTAATATCCCATTCTATTGGTGAATTATGGTCTCAATAATACCCAATCTGTCAGCTGCAGGGAAAAGCTATCGGCAATAAGTGAGAGACGACTACTACGTCTGTGGAATTTTCGCTGACAAAATAAACAATTTTCTATGAAGTTAAGTAATATGGGATTTTTATATCAATAGCAATGTGTTGGTGGGTTGTAACTACTAAAAAAGTTTTCAATCATATTTCTAATTTATTCATGGAACTAACGAAGCAAAGATAGTACCATTCTGATAAGCTGACTTCATTTGGTAGAAATTTCCAACCGACATTTAATGAGTTTTATTAGATAATGTGCAATACATTATGTCATTGCAATAAAAAATATATTACTAATTTCAGCTGCCCACAAAATGAACAGACGTGTATAAGGATGTAGAGAGATATTAAAGTTTTGGCACGGTCTGCATATTCTAGAAGTTTCAATGACGCTTTAAAAAATCCACTAGGGAATATATATATAATCTGTTTTCTGCCTCCTCTATGGGGACACTCTAATAAACAACAGTTCATTAGATGATGGATCCTCTACCATTGTTTTACTACAGGCTATATATTTTCAGAGTATCATGTTAAATGTAATTAAGTTAATTATATTATACTTGTAGGCAAGTCGTGTAACTACGCCAAACATGATATTCTTCATCATGCTTTAATAACACGCTTTAATATTTTGATAACATAATGAATTTTAAACAGATCTACATACTTGTAGATTGTTGGATATCTTCTTCTTCTTCTTTGTATGCCGTATCAGGTCACCCCGACGTTGGCGATCACTCTTGAGAATGTCTCTCTGTCTTGCGCTGCCCGGAATAACTCCTCCACACTTCTAATGCCGGTCCACTCTCGTATATTACGCAGACAAGACATTTGTCTCCTACCAGGCCCTCGGCGTCCCTCGATCTTGCCTTTCAATATTAAATGGAGAAAGTGATACTTCTCACCTCTAAGTATATGACCCAGATATAAAATTTTCCTGATTTTTATTAATGTAAGCAGTTCTCTATCTGCTCTAGCCCGCCTGAGAATTTCTGTGTTGGTGATCATGTCGGTCCATGGGACCTTGAGCATTTTCCGGTGAAGCCACATTTCAAAAGCTTCGAATCTGTTCATGGTATTTACTTTCAAGGTCCATGTTTCACATCCATAAAGCAAGACCGACCTCACATAAAATTTTAGCATTCTCTGCCTTAGTTTTAAGCTGATATTGTCATTGCAGAAAAAGGATTTCATTTTATTGAAAGCAGTTCTTGCTGCTTCAATTGTGCATCTAACCTCTACATCTGGGTCAAGAGTCTCCGTGAGAATTTTGCCGAGGTATCTAAATCTTTCCACCTTTTCGATATAGCAACCATTTAACTGTATCACTGATTCAGAGTGATCTAGTCGTCGAAATGTCATCCATTTAGTTTTATTGACGTTGATTGTTAGGCCCAGTTGCTCACCAGCATTATTAACAATATTTAATAGGTCTTGGAGGTCATTGACGCAGTCAGCTAGTAATACAGTATCATCTGCGTATCTTATCTTATTAATGACAACTATGAAGAGATAAGTTTATATTTTGTATAAATAGCATTTCAATTAATTTGTTGTGTTTATTTTCGTTTAATTAAAGTGAATCACTTGCCATACACCACTCGAATTAACCAACATTTTAGAAACCAATCCTTTCTTCATCAGGATAAATGTATAACTTGGGAAACACGTCGATTATTTGGATTTAATAATGATGCACACAAAGTGATTAATTTTTATTGTCTTTATTCGACGGCCTCCGTGGTGGAGGGGTAAGGCTCTTGACTCCCAATCCGAAGGTTGATTCGACTCCCAATCCGAAGGTTGATTCGACTCGCAATCCGAAGGGATAGATCGATCGCTGGGATCTATATCTATCGATATGTCGATAGATACGCAAGTAAATTTTTCTATTTATGTTATATCACAAATAAATCATTTAAAATGATATATAGTACTAGATAAACAAATAGACTTCGCAAATTATGTTACATTTTCTACTCTCTTAGATCTATCCTTAACCTACAAACACTAAGATGTGTTTACTTTGCACTTTTTTAATCAATTGCTACATATGGTATTATAGGATGGGGAGGTTGTGCAGCATCAATTCTTCATCCCATGGTCTTAATACAAAAACTATTGCTAAGGATAATATTCAAATGTAACCCATCACACCCATCAGAACCACTTTTTAAAAAACTCACAGTATTAGACATTCGACAATTATACATAAAGACGATTCTCATATACATATGGAAAAAGGATTTGATGAAAAAAACACAACAAAAAATTCGCACCCGGTACTCATCCCAACTAAAATGCATAATTCCTCCAACAAAAACAGCCTTCGCACAGCGCCAGTTCTCTTACATTGCGCCCAAAATGTTTAATTCGCTGAGTATTGATATCAGGAAATCGAAAACTGGCGATAGTTATATCACAAGGGTTCAGAACTGGTTGATTCTAAAGGGAAGGGACTATTTTAAAGAATGCCTCACATCATTAATTTAGGCTAACTTGAATCAACTTAAATTAACTAGATTACTTAAACTAACTTAATTAACTTAACTTAACATTTTCTGCTAAAACAGGGATAGATATATAATTTTATTATGAAGGTCAACATTTGCCTAAACTGCTTTTATTACTGTTTTCTGTATTATATAATATACCATTTTACTTCATTTATTTGGAGGAAAACATCATTTTATTTTATTATCATTTTATTTATTATCATTTTATTTTATTTTCATTGTGAAAATATAATAAAGCTAAAAACTTTTTTTTATCAAAATGGGAGAAAAGAAAATCATTTCTTAGCCCTTTTCACTCCAAGCTTTTTTTATTTATTTATTTATTTTTTTTTGTTCTTTGTTTCTTGGTCTTATTTCACCAGCTCCATGATGAAACTGTGTATTAAAGTTTTAGTTACTTTTTATAAATAAAATTGATAATATATTATATAACACCAATAAAAATTTTTTGTCTGTAAAGAACTATACGTAATTTTTATAATATAATTAGCTGAAAGTTTAAATACTTATAAACTATCTACTTAAAACTGTTTGGCACCACTGTGTATCGAATCCGACGAAGTCCCATGTGTACTTCCCAGCAATAACCATGGTAACAATAATTATAATTTAGTATTCGCCGGACTGAAACATGAACAACTATACTATATTCGCCGGACTTGAAGAATAAAACCCAAAATTTAATTGTACAAAATTTAATTGTACAAAAATTGGTGTTAAATAATGTATATTTTAAACATAAAAATCCTTCCTCATTTGCTTACCATATAGTACTCACTCTGATTTTATACTCGTAACTCTTTTAAATTAAATTCTTTAATACTATTTTGTATTCTATAATATTCTTTATTATTATATTATTTTATGTATATATATTTTCTACACATTCTTTATTTTGCATATGTCAATTAACTGTATAAAAAATCGACCACCACAACACGGGCATGTGCCTAGCATGGTGGTCAAAAAATCCCCAACTTTTGTAAAAAAACATTTTTTTTCAATGAATAAAGAAACTTAAAAAATAAAAAAGTTAAAAAAAATAATAACACCCTGTGAATTTCCATTATTGACAATGTTTCCGTGGTATGTTAACTCCTCCCAAAATTCTACTACTCCCCCAAAATCACCCCTCCCACTACTGTTAACTTATAAGATCGAATAATTTCTGTACTTGAATAAATTTCAAGTTAGTTTTAAGATTGTTAGTGAATGACACGGATATGTAGAAACAGGAAGCAGATAAATAAAAACTAAGTAACAAATGTACATGCGCAATAAAACTCTTCAAATGAAAAGAAAACAAGGAGATTAGAAGTCCTACCTTCCTTCCATGCAGATTCTAAAAAAATTCAATACAAAAGTAGTCCCTTGATAAAATAATTATATAACCGTCAAAATGAAAAGATTTCCTACACCTCAGTATGCAGTCCTGATAAATGTTAGCCAGTATAAAAAGGTTTGACCACGGACATATGATTGAATTCTGATGTCTATGGGTTTGACAAAAAGGCTG
This sequence comes from Limnephilus marmoratus, assembly GCA_917880885.1. Taxonomy (NCBI): domain Eukaryota; kingdom Metazoa; phylum Arthropoda; class Insecta; order Trichoptera; family Limnephilidae; genus Limnephilus; species Limnephilus marmoratus. The sequence continues at coordinate 474,353 of OU862934.1, forward strand.
TTATCTGGTGGAATGCGCTAACGAAGCGGCGCCGAGCGCACCACATAAAGGTTTGCACCTGCATTGTTATAAAGTTTGAATGAAAACCTTCAGGTTCGAGTCCATTCATCAGATTAAATCAATTACGTCGACTTTTTTTAATATCAGATGTAGCAACGGAGAAATGGGTATGTTGAGATATTCATTGCAAATAGCAACATAATAACAATTACTATATATATATGAAATAAGTTTACAATTACTGAAATCAAAATTACAATTGAAAAAAATCTTTTATGATTTCTTTATTTATTATTAAAATATTAAGTATCACAACTAAATTAACACCAAAAAACTTATCGAACCACCATAACCTGTGGCTGACATTTCATTGGCATTTAAAACATCAAGACAAATCGTGGAATCGAATCCAAAAACTCTTGATTTTTTTATATTAACTCCACACAGGAGGAGGAACCCAACATTTCATGTACACGGTTGACATTTGTCACATGTGTACGGGTTGCTTCTTCAACTCCTTCTTGAATCCAACAGCTCGGCTGTGGCACGAGTCAACAGCCCGGCTGTGGTTGCTGGCCCCTGTGTTTCCTCCTTCCTACAACATGGGTCTCTTCAAGACTAATACTCATTCCTTCCTCTCCTCAAAAAGACCCTCCACACAGCATTTTAGATCACATAAATTATTTTCCTCAGTTTGGAGTTAATGTAAAATAAGAGACCCTGAGGATTTTTTTTCGATGCTGTGCGGAGGGTCTTTTAAAAGAAGGAGAGTAAGAGTAAGTAATAGGTAAGTACTTACTAATATATTAATAGGAAGAAAAAAGGTATGACGGGATGGGTAGGAATCTGGAGGCCAGTTTGTTCAGAAGTGTCGTATGAATCCAGCCCCCCCCCCCACTGCGACGCAAAGCATTGGGGTCGAAAGAGTCCAAATAGAGCGGTTGAAGTTTCTCCCTCATCCGACCTTTTCCGTTCCGGCCCACCTCGCAGCATGTGAGCAGTTGCATCCGCCAATAATATTTACGTTCTTTGCGAAAGTTTCTGTCAGTCCCTGAATTTCCCTTTCCATCTGTCAATGTTTTCCTGGTTTTCCCTTTGTACCCTTCCCTAAAACCTCCCTACCTTCATTCCCCAGAAAAATCTACACTATTTGCGTTTTCACCACATCCTTATATTTGCATTGATTTTTTATTTCCAACTGAACAACACTCGTATGAGATAAACAAGCAGTCAGAAATTCGCTGAAAACACTGCTCAATATACACATACGTCTACATCTACAGACAACATTCCGGAATAGCCGCGGTGAGAAGTAAGATGAATATCGTGCTCTAAAAACACCAATTCCAGATGCGAATTGTGACGCGTCCTTAATGTGTCCATTCATTCATGTTTATGATAAACATAAAAACTATGGTAGCGTTTTTACTGAAAGTTTGTGTGGAGAATATAAAAAGATGTTTCTTGTGACTTAAAAGTAGTAACTGCCTGCATAGTGCATAGTATACCAATAATTGAGATAATATATTATCGATTTACGGATGTAAACGCTCTGCTTTGGAGGGCGTTAAATAATAAGATGAAAAAATACTAACACCAAGTTAACTATCCATTTGGAAAACTAAATAAAGTCAACACCGCGGAATACTTCTCTCCCAACAGAGACATTGGAGAATTTTGCCTGTTCTAATTAAATCTACAGTGCCCAATTAAAGTCATTATAAAGTCAACCACCGCAACGGTTCACAGGCAACTGGATTATTCAAAGCAATTACTGGACATTATTTGTACATTTAGTCGCTTAATGAACCAAATAATTGAAATAATACACCGATAATGCAACAAAGACGAATAAAATGTCTGCATGTTCTTTTTGGGTTGAGTTTAAAGATCGTGTCATAAAATCTGTTAAGAAAAAGTTTCAATAAAGGAAAAAGGAAATAACTATTGTCAACCTGCTGCAAGTTTATACTTTTACCAAGTATTTCCGATCACTTCGCTCGTTATCGGTGTCCACAAAGAAAACGTACAATCTGTAGACGACGAAGTAACGCAATTTGAAACCGCGCTTTCGTTAAATAAGAAGTGGAATATAGTATTGATACTAAAGTTCTAGAAGAATGAGTTTTCATATTTATTTTGGAAATGTTCAAACCAATTTTAAAGTACTTTGTGGGTTGTTATCTTCTGTAACATTTCTACGCTAGTTATTTAATTCACGGTGACGTGGTCTGATAACAAGATTGCCACGTGATCCAACATGTGTCCTTAATGAAATATACAATAGAACCGAAGACCCATTCATAGTCGAAGAGCTTCTGAGTAATATATAATATATCTTAAGACGTAACTCAGTTGTCAAACTACATGATTAACCTATAAAATACAGTAAGCTTGAGATATAGAGCCCAAAATAAACAGATCCCAGTGTAATTTCCTTATATTAGCTTCCCAATCTTTAACCCAAGTAAGGCCTGGAAATAAGAACGTTTTCTCCATTTCTATCCACGAATGGTTTCTGAAGTTTAATCCGTTTATTTTACGGCTATTTAACTTCCAATTCAGGGTTGTAACGAATATCCCCGAATGAACCATTTCTCGAATGGAGATCTTTAACAGGAAATTGGCAAAATGAAAAATTGACCAATACATCACCACAATAATGATTTCGGTGATTCGTAAATACGGGACATATCGACGTAAATTATCGTATCTTCAAATCCCGATTGTTGAGGTGAGCAGTTTAAAGTTTATTTTGATCGCTATAAAACCAAATTTTCACCGTCTAAAGTCAAATGCTTACGTTTGTACAAATATTTCCATCCTATATAATATTTCATTATCAATTGATATTGTGTTAACAATCAACAGTTTTTGGGATAACGCTCATACGAATTTATAAATGGGACAAAAATTATGGCAAATTCATATTTATCACGTACGACGATTCGTGGTGGGTTTCATTTGATGTTTTTTTATTGTATGTATTAGATATCGTAATTTACGTGGGGTCTGTGTGAACATTTTTTATCGTTATGTTGTATATAAATAAAATCAAGTTTTTTTAATACTTATGCTAAATATTAATGGATAAAAAAATATGTAAAAAAAATCTATATTAAGAAAGAAATGTCAAAATTAGAGAAATTAACAAGTGTCTGAGTCGAATCAGTAAAAGTGTTTTGAGATACAGAGATTTTAGAGATAGGTCGGCATTAGTAGATCAGATTCGAATATTTATTCCAGCGATGGTAGGGGAACGCATGGGAAGGTCAACCGAAAGTTATTGGCTATTCAGATCTCGTCATCGAGCAATGTTCAATAGTAGTTAGGCAAACAAGAAAGGTTTATTTTTTTTTTTTACAATTTTATGTGTAATTGTTAACAGGAGGTTTAGTCAAAAGAAACACTTATAATGAGAAAGATTAAAAAAATCCTTTATCAGAGATTTTATACGATTCAAATGACATTGGAAGATCAAAAAGATTTCATTAATTCTCGGATAAACTAAACTCGTTACAAAAAAAGCTCAACATGATAAGGCCTCTTTTCAATATTCTTCTAGCGCTTATTCTCAACTTTCATGAAAAGAAAGCCCCCACACGAATATAAGCACGAGCCGAGCCACAAATTGTAGGAAAGGAAAGAAGCAACCGCAAAGCCGTCTCCGCTGTTCGTTTATGGTTCGGAAAGCAGGTTCGGCTCGCGTGTGTACACGCAGCCTAAAGGCGGTTAAGACGCACCGATTTCTACCCCAAATGGTTTCTGAAAGCCTAATCTCGAAGCAAATATCTTTAAATAGTCCATTCTTCTAAAAGTATTTTCTACAAAAAGCTCGAGAAACCAAAGTGAAAGCCGTAAAAAATATCCAGTAAGATATTTCAGATCACACCAGTTTATATTTTAGAATTTCTTTATTATTGTAAAAATGGCTTCTATCTCTGGAGATAACAGATTAATGTAAGAAGAGTCTCTCATAACCCAACACTCGCCACCATTAACTCAGTATGGACTAGTCACTTTCATAAGATTCACCGTCTATTGAAGCCAGCTCGATATCTTTTGTGATAATTTTTGTCCATTCTTAAGAAAAAATGTTGCGAAGAATGTGACGTAATATCCCATTCTATTGGTGAATTATGGTCTCAATAATACCCAATCTGTCAGCTGCAGGGAAAAGCTATCGGCAATAAGTGAGAGACGACTACTACGTCTGTGGAATTTTCGCTGACAAAATAAACAATTTTCTATGAAGTTAAGTAATATGGGATTTTTATATCAATAGCAATGTGTTGGTGGGTTGTAACTACTAAAAAAGTTTTCAATCATATTTCTAATTTATTCATGGAACTAACGAAGCAAAGATAGTACCATTCTGATAAGCTGACTTCATTTGGTAGAAATTTCCAACCGACATTTAATGAGTTTTATTAGATAATGTGCAATACATTATGTCATTGCAATAAAAAATATATTACTAATTTCAGCTGCCCACAAAATGAACAGACGTGTATAAGGATGTAGAGAGATATTAAAGTTTTGGCACGGTCTGCATATTCTAGAAGTTTCAATGACGCTTTAAAAAATCCACTAGGGAATATATATATAATCTGTTTTCTGCCTCCTCTATGGGGACACTCTAATAAACAACAGTTCATTAGGTGATGGATCCTCTACCATTGTTTTACTACAGGCTATATATTTTCAGAGTATCATGTTAAATGTAATTAAGTTAATTATATTATACTTGTAGGCAAGTCGTGTAACTACGCCAAACATGATATTCTTCATCATGCTTTAATAACACGCTTTAATATTTTGATAACATAATGAATTTTAAACAGATCTACATACTTGTAGATTGTTGGATATCTTCTTCTTCTTCTTTGTATGCCGTATCAGGTCACCCCGACGTTGGCGATCACTCTTGAGAATGTCTCTCTGTCTTGCGCTGCCCGGAATAACTCCTCCACACTTCTAATGCCGGTCCACTCTCGTATATTACGCAGACAAGACATTTGTCTCCTACCAGGCCCTCGGCGTCCCTCGATCTTGCCTTTCAATATTAAATGGAGAAAGTGATACTTCTCACCTCTAAGTATATGACCCAGATATAAAATTTTCCTGATTTTTATTAATGTAAGCAGTTCTCTATCTGCTCTAGCCCGCCTGAGAATTTCTGTGTTGGTGATCATGTCGGTCCATGGGACCTTGAGCATTTTCCGGTGAAGCCACATTTCAAAAGCTTCGAATCTGTTCATGGTATTTACTTTCAAGGTCCATGTTTCACATCCATAAAGCAAGACCGACCTCACATAAAATTTTAGCATTCTCTGCCTTAGTTTTAAGCTGATATTGTCATTGCAGAAAAAGGATTTCATTTTATTGAAAGCAGTTCTTGCTGCTTCAATTGTGCATCTAACCTCTACATCTGGGTCAAGAGTCTCCGTGAGAATTTTGCCGAGGTATCTAAATCTTTCCACCTTTTCGATATAGCAACCATTTAACTGTATCACTGATTCAGAGTGATCTAGTCGTCGAAATGTCATCCATTTAGTTTTATTGACGTTGATTGTTAGGCCCAGTTGCTCACCAGCATTATTAACAATATTTAATAGGTCTTGGAGGTCATTGACGCAGTCAGCTAGTAATACAGTATCATCTGCGTATCTTATCTTATTAATGATAACTATGAAGAGATAAGTTTATATTTTGTATAAATAGCATTTCAATTAATTTGTTGTGTTTATTTTCGTTTAATTAAAGTGAATCACTTGCCATACACCACTCGAATTAACCAACATTTTAGAAACCAATCCTTTCTTCATCAGGATAAATGTATAACTTGGGAAACACGTCGATTATTTGGATTTAATAATGATGCACACAAAGTGATTAATTTTTATTGTCTTTATTCGACGGCCTCCGTGGTGGAGGGGTAAGGCTCTTGACTCCCAATCCGAAGGTTGATTCGACTCCCAATCCGAAGGTTGATTCGACTCGCAATCCGAAGGGATAGATCGATCGCTGGGATCTATATCTATCGATATGTCGATAGATACGCAAGTAAATTTTTCTATTTATGTTATATCACAAATAAATCATTTAAAATGATATATAGTACACTAGCTAGTTCCCGGTATGAGTTGCAATGCCATATTCAAAGAAATACATTGTTTTTCCATTAATCACCTTTCCCGTGCGTCCCCGTTTCCCTCCCGCGCCCCCTTCTTAGCTAACTTTATAAATTATAGCCTATATGTTATTTTGATGTATGAGCTATATTATTTTAACAAACTCCAACAGCTCGTAGGACTTTGAAGCAAATAATGGACGGTTACCTCGAGAGTGTTTTCTCTTGAGGTAAAAATAATCTCGTAGTCTTTAATGTTTCAAAGATCCAATCTTGTCTGATTACGTTTAAAAGGGATCGAAATGAAAATCTAGTCTCTTTCGACGGAAGCAACCTTCCGAACAGGCCCTCCATTGATATGCTTGGTGTAACCCTAAGTGACCAGCTCAGGTATGGGGCTCCATCGAAGCCAGAGTAAAGTTAGCCTCCAAAAACTGGACGTACTGTACAGGGCCCACAGGTACTTAAATAGTACACGACTGTTAAACCTGAAAAAATCACAAGTGCGTCCCAATGTTGAATTTGGCAGCCACCTCTGGTCTGGAGCTCCAAAATACCTGAAAAATACCCTCGACTCTGTGCAGAAATGGGTGGTCCGTTTGATAGATTCTCCCATTTTAACAGACGGATTTCAATCTTTAGAGCACAGGCGTCGGGTGGGAATGCTATCCTTGTTCTACCGGTATTACAATGGAAGATCCTCCGAGGAACTAGCATCATTGATCCCTTCGGCACCGGTGCATAGTCGGGAAACACGCCAAACACGTGCCCAACATTTGTACACGGTTGACATTTGCCACATGAGAACGGGTCGTTTCTTCGACTCGTTCTTGTTCAACACCTCGGCTGTAGAATGATTTGACGGCCTCTGTGTTTCCTCCTTCCTACAATATGGGTCTCTTCAAGACCAATGTTCATTCCTTCCACTCCTCAAAAAGACCCTCCACACAGCATCCCAGATGACATAGGCCCCGAGGGAAATTATTTTCAATTATTATTAAAAAAAAAATAAGTTTCATTAAAATCTATTCAGTAGGTTTGGCGTGAAAGAGTAACAAACGCACACATCCAAACAATCTTTCGCATGTATAATATTAGTAAGTTTTGTGGCACGTTCCAGAGTGGAAGATACTCTCAGTATTACCATGGTGTAAGACCACCATTTAGAATTGAAACGTTGCTTGAAATTGGCTTTAGCCGTGTTTGCTAACCAGATGTAAATAGCCAGGTACTTTCCCACCCTTCTCTGCCTCATTTCCTTCCCCTCTTCACTTCCTTCAGCATCACAACATACCTAAATAGGCGATGCCATAGTCTCACTGGCTCCAGACGGGAGCAGCTAGGACTCTTGTGAGATATTCATATAAAAAAATGGTTCCACAAAGTGAATTTGCGGTTATTGAAGAAGCTATATATTTGTCTTCAATAAAGTGATATAAGATAAATTCAACTGCTTGTTATCCACGTTCAGAATAAAAATATAGATAGGATCTAGAAAAGTAAATACACTACACAAATAGATGATACTTGAAACAGACGCGATCCAAAAACCCTCGGGCCTATCAGTCCCCTGTTTACCCAAGGAACTGTATTTCCTCTAAACTATAAAGTCCCCACTATTTGAACTAGGGAAATGTACGTATTTGAGGGAGTGAGATTACTTGGATGGGTATGTGTTCAGAGACAGGTTTACATTGGTAAAATCGGCAACTGGAAACAATTTCTAACATTGACGTGCTCAGCTATATTACTTCGAATACCCTAATCTTTTGCATTTGATCCTTTTCTCAAAGCCTATAGTAAGCTTTGACCTTTAACGCCGTTCTTCATTACTACCTTTTTAAAATAATTTTAACTTCAATCAAATAGAAATAAAATATTATTATTAGATCATTTTGCTAGAAGATGCACGCTTGAACAATATTAGACGAAAGAAAAAAATAGCAAAATTTTTGTTTCAAAAATAAAATCCGTGAAATCATGACCATGTATAAATGTGAAAATTAGCAAATAGTAATAGTAGAAGTAATCGTGGACGCCTGAGGAAGTCATGGTCCCACCGAAAAAATTAAATCAGGTATGGGGACTCCGTCGAAGCCAAAGTTAGGTTGACCTCTCAACACAAATGCTAAACCTGTAAAAATATAAATTGCACCCCACAGTTGAATTCGGCAGAAACTAAACTTCTGGTCTGGAGACCCAAAATACCTGAAAAAAATCCTCGACCCTGTGCAGAAACTTGTTTTTCAGAGTTTCAGATCTTAACAAACTTTAGACTTTAGAGCATGGGCGTCGGGTGGGAATTCTGTCCTTGTTCGATCGGCATTTCAAAGGAAGATGATCCGAGGAACTAGCGTCTTTGATTCCTTCGGCCTAACACTCGTTATTGAATTCAACAGCTCGGCTGTGGAACGATTTGCCGGCTAATGTGTTTTTCTCTCCCAAAACATGAGTCTCTTAAGGCCCAGGTTCACTATTTCCTTTAGTTTTAGTGTGCCAACCGCTGCACGCAGAAGTAGTGTCTGCCGCGCTATTCGCGATGTTACCGGCACGTATATTGTTACCGCGCGTGCAAGGTAGTCAGTGCTGTGAGTGAGGCGGCAACCAAATATTAAGAGGGCCTCCGACTACAAATAATTATGCCGCCACGTAAGGGGCCGAAGCAGTGTTGCCAACTCAGCTCCTTTAGAGCTAGATTTATCTCCAAAATAAGGCCGTTAACACCAAAAAGTTATTTAGCTTCTTAGCTCTTTTTTCAGAAAATGTTTGATTAATTCATTGGTACTATCATTGAAGAAGAAGATAATACTAATAATCTAAACGACAATATGAAAGAGAACAAGACACAGAAAAATAGAAAAAGATAACGGTCGCAACTAGGACACGAACCCAGAACCTCACGTCTAACCGGGACGAACGCCTTAACCAATTCGGCCGTTGCGATCGTTATCGTTTTCTATTTATCGTTATCTTTTTCGATTTTTCAGTGTCTTTTTCTTTCATATATTTGTTTAGATTATTGTTATCTTCTTTAATTATATTTTACCTTGATGGGAATAACCTTCAAAAGTTATAAAAAGAGGGTTGTTCTTATTAAAATATCTTTTAAACCCAACTTAGGCTATACAAGGGTTTAGCTCTTTTTTGGGTGTCGTCTGGCTCTATTATAAAAATCGAGTTGGCAACATTGTACATCATGTCATGATATGAGCCTGAACCAGGACGCAGACAACTCTTTATCATAATTACGTTTTATCTACGCTAGGCCGAAGACCGAAAGGTCTCCCGGCCAAGGGGAAACATTAAATATAGGGGAACAATTGAAAAAAAAAGCCCCATCTCACAGCATCCCCAAAGATGAAATAAGACCTGAGAGAAATTATTTTGCTCAGGGCCTCTTGTATCGAATCAATGAAAAGAAGGCCATGTCAAGAATTTGAACAATAGAAGGGTACGTATGAGCCGATGTACGAATGCGAATGAAGGAAAGAGTGTGTGCCAAGAACGCCTTGTTTGGCGGTCAATCCACTTTAAACCTCGTTAAAAATCCTAAAAGAACCGTAAAGACACCATTACAGATTCCAACAAACGATGAAGGAAAATACGCAAAGGACCTATTTAAAATAAGGTCAAGTTTTCAACAAATATAATGGAAAAAAGGATTTTCTTTTCCCGGGTTGGATGGTTTTTTTTAAATAGATGTACCTACAGGCTGACTCGAGATTACGAAACGTTTCTTCAGGTTTTTCCGATTTACCCTTTTATATTTCGCTTCCTGTAAAACCCTTGTCAATTTTTTTTCTTATTGTAAGGCAAAAACCAACACGCACAAATGTAGAAAATCAAACAGTTTTATTAGATTCAGGTTAGTTTACGGAGGAATGAAAAGTTTAAAGCATGGAATCTCTTTGTAGCAATTGACGTAATGTAAATTGACTCTGTGAAAATATAACCAGACAACATTTATTTAGGAACAACGGTGAAGTTCGGAAAGTTGTCAATATGAACGGTTCCCTCGTTATCTTACGTGTTTACATTTTAAAATTAGTTTCATCCCTGGATTATTAAAGGTAGATATGTAAATAATATGATGACTTGACAGTTGACCCCACGAAATGATATCTTAATACAAAATAATGAATGTTTCTTTGTTTGTCCCTTTTGCGTTCTGAATTAATTCATACGATTGCAAAGAAACTTTGGTGATTTGTTGTGCGCATGCCAGCGAAAGCTTTTTGAATAAGGGTGAGCTCTGGCGCTATGAAATTATTTCCTATAGTATTCATTCGTTGTAGTGGCAGGGAATAGCAGGGGTTAAATTTGAAAAATCCATGCTTCTCACACGGACAACTGAGTGTACGCGCCGGAAAACTTTCTGATTTATTCATGTACACACCAGACAGAAAACAAAAAATATTGTGTATTCAAAAACACTTCAATAAACAGAAATAAAACACAAACACTGTATTTGACCACACGGTGCCGTGGCTAACGAAACACAACGCCACGCCAATCGTCGGCGAAACACAAATTTAACACTGGTTATAAATAACCAACGCCATCTGTTAAATCAAATCCACACCACCCGCTTGCCAGCCCGCTGCCCGCTGACCGCTGCCTGCTTGCCAGCCCGCTCCACGCTTGCCAGCCCGCTCCCCTTATTTATATATTTCAATAAATTTACACAAAACCTTGACAAATTATATATCTAAAAAACTTCCTCCCGAATCACAGTATCTATTGGTGAAAATCGCATGAAAATACGTTGCGTAGTTTAAAAGATCTAAGCGCACAGACAACGGGATGATGTATTGGGGCATTATTTACCAATTTCAAACCTCAAATCGACTTAAAAATGCCTTTAATAATAATTTGGTATGGAAATCAAACAAATTTATTTTCAGTGTCTCGACTCTTTGTATTTATACGCTGGTACGAGTACCTATTATACAGTATAGAGACTAGTCGGCTTTTCCTTGATGCATTTGAATGAAAATATGTTTTATAGTTTTGTTATTCCGTGGTTAAAATTGCCTCTGCACCTCTGAGCTGTTAGAAAGGCTGGGGGGAGGTTGAGGGGTGGTTCCCAAGGAGCGCCCTACTAACCACACTCCCAGTACAGGACATGTACAAAGTTGTCCTCTCAAGTTGCTGTTTGTATGTCTAATAAAATATCACATAGAATAACGCCGTGTAAATACTGAGGAGATATAATTAACCCGCCATAAATTAGACGGTGTAAGTTTCCATGAAAATCTTTAGAGAATCCAATTTTCAAAGACTTGCTTTTCAGCACGTTCAAAAGGTGTCCAAAGTCCTGGAAAAATTTCGGTTTACGGAAGGTCTTCCTAAATAACACAACATTTAGGAAGCATTCTGACAGTTTAAAGTCATAGATAAACTAGAAAGATGTTTTACCACACAAAATTAAATGTTACCATGCAATAATACCATCAAACATACCCCAATATCAATGTTCTTATATGAATCAATGTGAATAGATAACAGCAGAAAAACATACCTCAAGGTTTGTGTAACATGGTTTGTGCCCCTTTATACCGCCTGCTCGCGTCAATTTAAAAAAAAGCCTACGTTTTCAAGTAGTTTAGCGGCTACGCTAGGTTTGTGTAACATGGTTTGTGCCCCTTTATACCGCCTGCTCGCGTAAATTTAAAAAACAGCCTACGTTTTCAAGTAGTTTAGCGGCTACGCTAGGTTTGTGTAACATGGTTTGTGCCCCTTTATACCGCCTGCTCACGTCAATTTTAAAAAACAGCCTACGTTTTCAAGTAGTTTAGCGGCTACGCTAGGTTTGTGTAACATGGTTTGTGCCCCTTTATACCGCCTGCTCGCGTCAATTTAAAAAAAACAGCCTACGTTTTCAAGTAGTTTAGCGGCTACGCTAGGTTTGTGTAACATGGTTTGTGCCCCTTTATACCGCCTGCTCGCGTCAATTTAAAAAAACAGCCTACGTTTTCAAGTAGTTTAGCGGCTACGCTAGGTTTGTGTAACATGATTTGTGCCCCTTTATACCGCCTGCTCGCGTCAATGTTTTTCTGCTGTTATCTATTCACATTGATTCATATAAAAACATTGATATTGGGGTATGTTTGATGATATTATTGCATGGTAACATTTAATTTTGTGTGGTAAAACATCTTTCTAGTTTATCTATGACTTTAAACTGTCAGAATGCTTCCTAAATGTCGATTTTCATGTGTGCGTATAGAAAATTTTAAAGTCGTGTAACTTTGTTAATATTGCTTTCCGAAAAAAAATTCTTTCGGATTCGGATTCTCCAGCCAATAGTTAGTATAAAAAAAAAAGTTTTATTATTTAGGAAGACCTTCCGTAAACCGAAATTTAGCCAAAGTCCTTTCAATGTTCCAGTTTAGATAAGAAGTAAAGCGGAAGTAGTGCAGGAAATAAAAAGTAGGAATAGTGTTGGACTGGGTAATCCGAGCATCCGATGAAACGTGCTTCCGCTTGGCGAATTCTAAATACAGCAGCACCAACCTCGGAATACAGATGGCTTGTAATGCTGCCAACCACACTGGTCGAATCCATTGGGCAATATAGTGTCTTAGCGGTTCTTACCGCTACAAAGTGTAAAGAAAATAATTAAGGTTTTAAAATATTACCTTTTCGACAAAATTCACAGATTTTCTTAAATTTCAGAAACATTTTGAGATTCAGTAATGGAAAAATTGCGGTGATTTAAAATTAATTTTAATGTGAATAACAAACAAGAGTGCTAAATCCTACCAAACTTTTGGAATATGCGAGATTGTGGCATCGTTAATTGGGGCTGAATTTAGTATGGAGTTTAAGAAAATGGGGAAAAGGGTAGTTAGAAGTATTTGGCTGTTCATTATCTGGTCACCAAATACGGCTAAAGTCATTTCAAGTATGAATTCGGGTCTTTCACCTACCTAAGTGAAACCTAAAGTATCTTCTTTTTATCATATTTTAACAGTAATTTTTGATTAATTAATTGTGAGACAAATCAAATTATTCAAAGAAAATTTACGACCTCCGAATTCGTAGTCGAGACCCTAATAACCCCTCAATTAAGGAAGCTGATGAAAATTTCACTCGTAAGTTTCTTACACAAAATGAGTCAATTTTTTAAATGCCTTTTTATTGACAGATTCTCGTCGTTCTGCCGCAACCAAATTAGGTACAAATTAAATATACATAACAGATTTAAGAAAATGTGGGTTAATGTTCGTGTGGGAGTTTTCCCTCAACTGGAGGCAACGCGCAGGTTCATTGTATATCCTACGTTAGAGATTTTATTTTCGTTCACAGAAACAAAAAAAGCGTTTGGCATAGTTACAACGAATCTAAAATAAAATTATGTGCTTACCTGATCATTTTCTAAATAATCGATCTTTTGAGAAATATAAAATGAGAAAATAGGCTTAACTTGCACCTTCAATTAAAATTTCAACAATAAAGCATATGCACCTCAAATATTATTTTTGTAACCTTATCTTCACATACGAGGCCCTGAAGAAAATAATTTGCATGGGCCTATGTATCTTTGGGGATGTTGTGTGGAGGGGGGTAGGAGATTATGTTCTAGGAAGGAAAAGGGTATGCGGGGTGGATAGAAATCTGGGGGTCAGTGTGTCCAGGAGTGACGGAAGTATAAATCCATCCCTTTCACTGCGGTGCAAGGCAATTGCTTGAAAGAGTCCGGCTGGAGAGGTCAAAAGGTCTTCCTCAACCAGCCTCTCTCAATCCGGCCCACCACGCAGTAGGTAGGCAAACGCATCCGCCTCCAATAGACAAACAACCAAAGCCAACTAAGTCAGTATTTAATGAAAAATTCCGACAAAAATGTAAGGATTATCTCAATAATGGCGTAGGTACCACAAAATGTAGAACTTTCGAAACAGTGCTTCAAAGCTTAAATTAAAATTAAATAAATTACTTTTTTTTACATTAACTCCTCACAGGAGGCCCTGAGGAAAATAATTTCCCTCAGGGTCTATGTCATCTGGGATGCTGTGTGGGGGGTCTTTTTGAGGAGAGGAAGGAATGAACATTGGTCTTGAAGAGACCCATGATGTAGGAAGTAGGAAACACAGAGGCCGGCAAATCATTCCACAGCCGAGCTGTTGAACACAAGAACGAGTCGAAGAAACGACCCGTTCTCATGTGAAAAATGTCAACCGTGTACAAATGTTGGGCACGCGTTTGGCATGTTTCCCGACTATGCACCGGTGCCGAAGGGATCAATGATGCTAGTTCCTCGGAGCATCTTCCATTGTAATACCGGTAGAACAAGGATAGCATTCCCACCCGACCCCTGTGCTCTAAAAATTGCACTTGAAGGTAGTTGTTAGAGTATTTTCAAGAAACTTCCCAGAATAGTTATTCCTTAATCCCCCTTGCAAATGGCGGAAGTTTCGTTTTTCAAAAGTTCCCCCAGTGGCAGATGTTCTGCAAGAATTTGAAAATAAAAGAAACCATTTCGTTTTACAACTTTTCCCAACCAGGATTATGTCGCTGAAGCGGAGTAGAATTTTTCTTTCATTATTTCGTTTGAATTTAGTGCAGTACATGAGGCAGGCCGCACACGAGAGAATCTAGTTGCATGCATCAAATTTATAAAGCCGAATTTATATTACGCACAAGTACCTTCATGACATTTATTGCACTGCTAGTTTTACGTGAAAACATATAGTTTGGTGAGAATTTCGGCGCCACTAGTGGTATGCAACTAATTGTGTAGTATAAAAACGTGTACAACTAGTTTCGCGAAAGTATTTTAGCTGAGCGGACGTGTTTTTTTTTACTTGTAACTGTGTGAGAGTTTTAACGTCAAAAATTACAAATTAATTCTGGAATGCTCAATAAAATATTAAAAAGAGGTTTGTTACGTTCCAAATAATTGAACAAAACCAAAAAGTTTGTTAAAATTATGCAAATTTAGGGTCGGGTAACCTTCAGTATCACAGCAACCATGGCACCATCAACATCAAAGCACCTTTCTGCGATGCACAATGTTATTGTACAAAACTCTCACGCAGTTACGAAAAACATATCCATCCACTCAGCTGAAATAGTTTCGCGATACTAGTGACATCACATTTTTAAACTCGCAATTAGTTGCATACCACTAGTGGTACCGTATGTTCGCACTGGCGCAGTTCTAATTTAGTGGCGTACACCTAATGCTTGCATATTGAAACATGCACATGTAACTAGCAGTGCAACTAATGTCGTGAAGTAACATAAACGCAACTAGTTGCGTAATGTACATTCGGTTTAAGTGTTACATAGGACTATAAATATTAGGCAGGCCGTACACGGGAGACTTTAGTTGCGTACCTGAAAATTTATTACAGTATTTCGGTACGGTTCGAGACTTTTTTAGAATTCGTATGGATTTAAGAATAGTTTCTAACTTCGCCGCACCTAAAATAGCTCAGGAGGGCAGGGAGCAAATACTTGGAAATAAATGCTTGAGTCCATTAAACGTGAAACGCGATCACGCCAGGGAAATATGGGGTGTTACACCCTTAGAAAGAAAGGTGGGGAATTCTTTGAAAGGCCTTCGTTCTCAATTGAATAGAAAAATCTAATGAATATAATAAGTAATATTTTTTATACGAATTTCAAAACTGTTTTCAAAGCAATTTACACGACTTTAAAATTGCGTGTTTAAACTTTACCAATTTGATATAGTAAAACTTCCCTGTCAGTAGGTACTGCTGGGAGAGGAGGTACTAAAGTGGCACTAAATCAAATAGACATTTTAGGAAATACATAAGAAACGAAAAGTTTCTGAATTTTTTTCTCATACATCATGCATTGCGTAATAGAACCAGAATATGCAGAGATACAGAAGAACCTTTCTAGCGATATTTGATTTTAACCCGTGATACCTTTTGTACATCAGTATTACGAGTAGAAGGTACAAAACACAAAAGTAACATAAAACATATCAAGTTTTTCATATTTTCCGATAGGCGTAACTGCTAATGATTTTATATCGTTTTTACCAGCACGGCCACACTGTTGATAACCAGACAGGGAATTAATAAGAAATCGATATACCATGGCAACACTGGCGGATCTACCTATGGATTTACATACGTAAACATCAAATGGCTTCGTTAAAATTGAAAATACTAATTAATTGATAATTTCGAATTGAAATACTAACTTTGGTACACATTGACGCTTCGCATGTTCTTTTTGAAACAAAACAGGAGTCACTTAGTTAATGAGGTTTTTGGTCATACTTCTTTCGTTTATCCAAGATCATTATTAGGATTGCGTTTAGGATTTTTTCAATTCTGAGGGCTTCGTTAGTTCACCTCCACTCATCTCTCATCTCTACAAATTATAAATTAAATACCTCCGCCGTGTCTGTATGTCTCTTCGCAATAAACTCAAAAACTACAGATTGAATTTTCATGCAGTTTTCACCAATGTATAAAGTGATTCATGAGGAAGGTTCGTGTATATAATTTGTCAAAGTTTTGTGTAAATTATTTAATATATTATTAAGGCTGTCATACCAGCAAATCATAATTTCGATTCCGACTGCACCGCTCACACATCAGCCGTTGCAAGCGGACGTTTTTGGAACTAGATTTCGTTCCGCTAGAAGCCGGGTTTCACGTACCTATAGTTCACGCGAAGCTGGACCTACAGTATGGTTCAGATAAAGATGTTGAATTCTCGCTTCCAGAATTTTAATAAGTAGTAGTTATTTGTAATTTGTGTATTGAAGTGCGTAGACATAAATAGATACATAAACACAGTAGGTATAAAGTAGATACCTACACAAAAAAAACAATTTGTTATATTTTTTTAATATTTTGGTTTTTGTTTTTTCATTTTATTTTACGGCCATTAGAGTGGAAGAATTGAAACGTTACTTGAAATGGCTTTAGCCGTGTTTAGTGACCAGATCTGAAAAGTCAGGTACTTCCCCACCTCCATCTTCCCTAACTCCTTCCCCTCCCCCACTACCTTCAGCCTCACAACATACCCCAATTGGGGGTGATAGTCCCACTAGCTCCAGACGGGAGCAGTTGGGACTCTTGTGCGGTATTCATGAAAAAAAGAGTACCTAATATTCAGTTGGATTGTAAAAAATATCTCATTTTGAAATATTTATTCGTGTGCATAATTTTTAATTTTATATTTATGTGAATACCGCACAAGAGACCCAAATGCTCCCGTCTGGAGCCAGTGAGACTATGACATGACTATGGGGTATAGTATGAGGCAGAAGGTGGTGGGGAAGGGCAGGAGATGGGGAAGAGGAAGCGAAGAATTACTTGGCTATTCAGATCTGGTCACCAAACACGGCCAAAGTAATTTTTAGCAACGTTTCAATTCTGAATGGTGGTCTTACACCAGGGCGATACTAAAGTATCTTCCACTCTGGAACGTGACGCAAATATATTATTTTTATATGAAATAACCCAAATTAGTCAAACAAAATTTATTTGCCCACGCCGGGATTCGATCCCACGACCTTCGGATTGCGAGTCAAGAGCCTTACCTCTTGACCACGCCGGCCGTCAATAAATAGTATCAGTAATTTGGAAGGCGGGTATGGGTACCGCCGTCCCGGGAACCATGTATTGGATTATCAACACCGTACGGGTAGCCCGGGTTCATGGGGCGAGGTTTGTCAGGATCTCGGCGGCGGTGGAATCTGCCCCACCAACTACGTAGAAGGCCGGATCGGGAGAGACCTTTTTTTACAATCGCTCGACACATTGCCTATCTCTTCTTTGGGGATGCTGTGTGAAGGTTCGTTTCAGGGAAAGGGAGGAGAGGATCTTCTGAGAAGGAAAGGGTATTAGGGGTGGGTAGAAATGTGGGGGTCAGCGTGTCCAGGAGAGCGGATGTATGAATCCATCCCTCCCACTGCGGTGCAAAGCGATGTTCCGAGAGAGTAAGGCTGGAGAAGTCAAAGGGACTCCCTCAACCACTTTCTCTAGATCCAACCTGCCATGCAGCTGGTGCGCAGACGCATCCGCCGCCAAGACCTGAAAAAACCTCACCCCATGAACCCAGGCACCCCTGCTAGTCACCAAACGTTGCGAACCACTAAGGATGACCTACGGCAGACGTGTTGGTTATCAAAAAAATAGTTCCCGGGGCGGTGGTACCCATACCCGATTCTCATGTTTGTTATTTTTGTAATACGAAAAATGGATATAAAAAAGCCTACCCCCCATCCCTCTCAACCCCCTCCCCCTCTCACCCCACAACCTCTAACCACCCTCCACCCCCCCGCCTCTTTTACCCCCCCCCCCCTATATAAAAATCAATTGCTGTTTGTTAGTTTCACTAAAACTCGAGAACGGCTGGGCCGATTTAGCTGATTTTGGTTTTGAAATGTTTGTCGTAGTCCAGGAAAGGTTTAAACGTTGAGAAAATATGGAAAAGTTGCGAGGAAGATAGTAAAATCAACAATTTAATTCTCCCATATAAACTGTTCTACATACTTTCCTGTGAATTGCTAACCGTTCATCCGATTGCGATGAAACTTTGGTGAGTTGTTGTGAGCACGCCCGCAAAGTAGTCCAGTCAATAAATGCTCCAAAAGGAGGTGTAGAGTGCGTGAGCAGGGACCTAAGCGATTCCTCCAGAAACTTGTTTAGGGTGCTTAGGGTGTGAACATACTAAAAGTCCTGACGTCTTGGTTGTGAGCTAGGGGGAAGGGGGGGAGGGGGAGGTCCCAATTTTCGGGTTTCCGCTTATATCTCAAAAACGGTGCGTCACACATGAAAATTTCCTAAGGATAAGTAAAAAAAGCTCATAAAATTATCTACAACTTTTATTCTTTACGTAATTTTCGAAATCACGTCCATTTTTGACTTACACGCTCCACAAATGTAGATATTTTTGAAAAAAATTATTTTACCTCACATTTTTCATCAAACATTCCTTCATATCGTCTAAAATATTCATCAAAGAAAGAAAATTATTTATAAGAAGTTGTAATAAATTTAATTCCCTTTTAGAATATATATACAAAAAAAAAAAAAAAAAAAATAAGTCTCCAACCAGTAAATATTTACAGCAATTTTAAGGTTTTGCGTAAAATGTCGTCATTTTCAGAAAAAGCTGTTTTTATCTTATTACTGACACACCGACGTGCAACGACGATTATGCGACGCTCTTTTAGTAAGGCGTATGATCAGATATGACCATGGAAACCACATTGATGCTATCATTCAAAAGCCGAGAAGGCATAACAGGAGGCAGAGGTATTTTGCACAATGTACTAGAAGTGGTTAGTTGGTATGAGCGCAACTCATGAGATCTGCACTTCCCTTGAAGAGTATTGTGGAGTCTTCACGTCCAGTAACAACACAAGGACCTCGGACAAGCCCACCGAAGTAAAGATGCAGCAGACATTTTCAAACTCAGTCAGTGGTTTGATGCACATCCTCCCTTCCCACAAGCCAATGAAATAATGTCAATTCCCAATGTCTTCTGTCAGCTCGTCGATAAAAAATCACGATGAAAAGGTTGCAGTTGACCCAACATTTCTGTTTCACCGGATGTGTATAAGCAAACGATCAGATGAGGATTTGAAGAAATTTTTTGAGTATGAGTTGGCCCCATTTCCCTTGGCACTGTTCAATGAAGGTGGGATGTGGAAGACAACTAAATCTGTCCTGTACAGCTTATTCGAGCCTACCAAAAAACTGGTCTACTGTCTCAGGTGAACATAGTTGTGGACGGAAAATTTCTACTACACAGAGTAATTTGGCAAAAAGATGCCTTCCTTGTCACAATTTGTGATCGTTACATCAACTACGTCAACCACCACTATCCTGGATGACTCACACTGTGGTATTTGATTGGTACCCAAACCCAGCCAACGGTACAAAATCACAATAACAGATGCGATGATACAGACTGAGAAGGTCAGCTGACATCAATTTGACTTGGAACACTTCAATACCCGTTAAAAAGGAAGATTTGTTATCCAATCCTACCAACAAAAGTAACTTCATCTCTTTACTACAGACGAAGCTTCGGGAGAATGGGATACAGACTCTTCAGGACATGATGCTGACTTCCTTGTTGTGAAGATTGCTGTGGAACATTCCTCTCACAGTTTTGTGAGAAGCTTTCACTTCCTTTTGATTGCTTCCACTCCTCCCACCCAAGATATTCTGCTGCTGACAACGGGCGAGGGAAAACCAAAACAATGCCACTGTCCATCCAAAAGATGCAGCACCGTGCATTTGAACACATCCTGTTCTTACATTCATTTACCGGCTGCGACACAACATCTGCAACTTTCAGGAGAAGCAAGGTGGGCTTCTCAAAATTGTACTTGGAGTCAGAATTCATCAAGCAAGCGGCAATGATCTTTATAACCCCTCCTCTACTCACGGCGAGGTTGAAGAGGCTGGAAATAAATGTTTCCTGAAATGGTATGCGGCGCCAAAAAGACAGACCTTCCTTAACCAGTACCGCTTTTAGTCGTTCACAGGGTTGGTGGCAAATATGAAGCCTGACATCAGCTCCCTCCCTCCAACAGAGAACGCAGTTAAACAGCATTCCCAGTGCACCGATTGAGCTGCCCCCTGGGGGTGGAAACATGAAGGAGAGACCCTGATGCCAAATACAACAAAAGATCCACCAGCGCCGGAGGTCCTTCTAAATATGATATTTTGCCGCTGCACCAGGGATTGTGCAATTGGCAAATGTGGATGCCGAAAAGCAATGCTGACCTGTTCTGCAGCGTGTCTCCGAGTCTCCTGCCAAGGGAGATGCCTCAATAGCGTGCCTGTTGCCGAGGACGACGATGACGACGACATAGAGCCCATTCAGCAAGAACCATCCAATACTGAGGATGAAGATGCCATGGATGAACAACGCTTGCGAGGACCCCCACGTCCAAGGAGGATGAGAATGTAACATGATGTTATTGAGAACAGTGATAACAATGAGATCTATAATTTTATGTGCTTAATGTAACGAAATAAAATAAACATTATGATTATAAAATACAATTATGTATTTTTCAAGTAATATGATTTTTACCTATTTTATTTAATAACTGGTTTTAAAGTGTGGTCACACATATTATTAGGCGAACGAACAAGTGTTGTGTGTCAGTAATAAGATAAAAACAGCTCTTTCTGAAAATGACAACATTTTACGAAAAAACTTCAAATTGCTGTAAATGTTGAACGGTTGAAGATAAATTTACATATGTCTATATATTCTAAAAGAAAATTAAATTCTTTACAACTTCTTTCGAATAAATTTTTTTCTTTGATGAATATTTTAGACGATATGAAGGAATGTTTGATGAAAAATGTGAGGTAAAATGATTTTTTTCGAAAATATCTACATTTGTGGAGCGAATAACTCGAAAATGGCTGGGATTTCGAAAATTACGTATAGAATAAAAGTTGTAGATAATTTTATCAGCTTTTACTTATTATCAAAAAATTTTCCTCTGCGGCGCACCGTTTTTGAGATATAAGCGGAAACCCGAAAATTGGGACCTCCCCCTCCCCCCCCCCCCCCCCCTAGCTCACCACCTAGACGTCAGGATTTTTAGTATGTTCACATCCTAAGCACCCTAAACAAGTTTCTGAAGGAATCGCTTAGGTCCCTGCTCACGCACTCTACACCCCCTTCCTTGACTGGACTAAAGGTTTCTGTATATACTGGTGAGCTCTGGCATTATGAAATTTGTATATAAAATTGCAATTGGTGCCACGCAAACTGTTTGAAAACTGAATGTACCGGGAGTGAATGTATGGAATGCGGGAGGAGGTGGCGGATGGGAGAGGGGTGAAGGATGAGGGAGGGAAGGGGAGGGGGACAAGGGAGGGGAACTCGGGAGAGGGGGCCCGCGGGATGGGTTGGGGAGGGGAACCCGGGAGGTGGGAGGGGAACTCGGGAGGGGGGAGAGGAAAACGGGTGGGGGTTTAAGGGATAGGGGAAGCGGGCGAGGGGAGTGAGGAGAGGGGAAGGGGACGTTGGAGAGGAAGGGGAGGCAGAAGGGGAACGGGACGAATGGGAAAGGACACGAGCTCTGGCATCATGAAATTTGTATAATAAAATTGCAATAAGTGGCACACGAGCTGTATGAGAACTGAATGTATCGGGAATGAATGTATGGAATGCAGGAGGGGGGAGGGGAACCCGGGAGGGTGGAGGGGAACTCGGGAGGGGAGAGGGGAATTCGAGAGGGGGATCCGCGGGAGGGAGGAGGTGATTATGGGAGGGGGGAGGGGAACTCGGGAGGGGGGATCGCGGGACGGAAAAGGGGGGGAGTAGAGTGAGGAGAAGGAAGGTGGAAGAGGAGTGGGAACGCGAAAGGGGAAGGGGACGCGGGAGAGGAAGGGGAGGTGGAAGGTGAACGGGACGAATGGGAAAGGACGCGCAGGGAGAAACAATTTCGTTATTAATAATAATAATAATAATAATATATCTTTATTGAACAAAAAAAATTAAGATTTATAACTACAAAAACAAAAAGTACATCATAAGTACAGTAAAAGTAGAGTTTAGAAGTTGGATAATGACAAAAGTTAATAACAGAAAACAAAATACATATATACAGTAGGTACTTAAACAATAGAGATTTATAATTATAAATTTAGGTTTCTCGTAACCTGCCTCACTAGGCTAGCCTGTGTTGAGGCAGTAATTTTACGTCAATTTATTATACTGTGAACATACCTACACTTATATTAGAATAAAATCACGCAATACAATGGTTGCATTAATAATAACAATAATATTGGTACAATAATAACAGCATTGGTTCAATACTAATTTCGAATTTGGGTGAGTGCACCGGTAAATGCTCTATCATTATTTTTTATCCAAATTTTTATGTTTTTTTTGAAATTTTTTTGTGAATCACATTTTTTTATACTAATTGGAAGAATGTTGTAAAGTCTTGTTGCAAGGTATCTGAAGCTTCGTTGACCAAAAGTAGTATGAGTTATGGGAATTTGTAGTAAATCTTTGTTATTGTTTCGAGTACAGCGAATATTTAATCTTTTTTCATAGTATTTGTGTATATTTGTATATAGATGAGTGAGGATTGTTTTTGCATATATCTGCCGAACGTCAAACACATTCATAATATTGAAGATTAAGTTCGAGTCTGTAATTAGAGGTAGTCTAAGAATTAATTTTATAATAGTTTTCTGTGCCTTTATGATTGGGTCTAGTGCTGATGCAGTACCGCCTCCCCATGCTATGATACCATACTCAATAATAGATTGACAGACTGCAAAATAAATCATTTTCAAGTGTTGTAAGTCGAGAAAGTTTCGTATCGTTCTGAAAAAGTGCATGGTTTTTCTTATTTTGTTTGCAATTATTTGAGTGTGAATATTCCATTTGAGATATGGATCAATTGTGAGGCCGAGATACTTCATCTGTGTAGTGCGCTCAATGTAGGGACACTGACAAGATTCATCGGAATTTAAACATGTGTGTATTCTAATAGAGGCGTCATCATGAGGTTGACCTGTTATATTTATGCTTGATGTGACATATTTAGTTTTCTCAGTGTTCAATGTGAGCGTATTTGTATCTAACCACTTTTTTATGATGTTTATATCCGTTTCAGCTTTTTTGTAAACAGCTTGCCAAGTGTCAGCTTCAAATAGTAAAACAGTGTCATCGGCAAAACTAACTATTTTTCCCTGAATGTTAATGTTACATAAGTCGTTGATATATAAAAGGAACAAAGATGGTCCTAATATGCTACCTTGAGGTATCCCATAGTGAGTTGAGCACTGATTGCTAAGTGTGTTCATTATTTTCACTTGTTGCTTGCGGTCGTCAAGGTAGCTCTTAAAAAAGTTAAGTTCGTTGCCTGTAATACCGATTATTTGAAGTTTGTTTATTAATTTACTGTGTGATATTGTATCAAAGGCTTTAGAAAGGTCTAAAAATATTGATATACATTTTTTGCTTTTATCAAGGCTTTTTACGATGAAGTCAGTTACGGCGGCAATAGCGTCAGAAGTACTCTTGTTTTCTTGAAACCCGTATTGATTTTCTGAGAGTACTTTATGACTCGCCAGAAATTTTACTAACTGAGCATTGATAATTTTTTCAAATACTTTGGATAGTGTGGTCAGTATAGTTATTGGTCTGTAATTGTTAATGTCTGTCTTGTTACCTGTTTTATGTATTGGAATAACAATACCTTGTTTCAAGTTTGAGGGGAAGTGTCCTTGACTGATACTAAGGTTAATTAGGTATTCTAGGGGCAATGTAATTTCCGTAGCCAGCGTTTTCAAGATCTTGGTTGATATTCCATCAACCCCGGCAGAAGACGTGTTTTTTAGGGAATTAATTATTTTTAGAATCTCTTCCCTTGACACAGTTTGAAAATTGAATATTCTTTTGGGAAATTGAAGTTCTGCTTCAGCAGGTAGAGCATTCCCACAATTTGGTAGACGAGAAGCAAGATTTGAACCAATATTTGTAAAAAAATTATTGATATAATCCGCAACGAGCTTGGGGTTTTTTGAGGTGTCAATAATTTTACCGTCAATACAAAGTTTACTTATGTCCTGTTTGTCTTTAGTGTTTTGTGTATTTGTGGCTTCTCTTAGAGTTTGCCATATTTTTTTGGGATCATTGTTACTTTCTTGGATCTTGCCTCTGTAGTAGATTTCTTTCGCCTTTCTAATGACTTCGCCGCATGTATTTCTATATCTTTTGTAGATGTTTAGTGATATTATGTCGTAAGGATTTTCTTTCACTTTTTTGTGTAATGCGTTTCTTCTACGAATGCAGTTAATGATTGAATAATTTATCCATGATTTTAAAGGTTTAATTTTGTTTGGAGTGTTTTTTGTCAGAATTGTAGTATTATTAATTAATTTATTTTTCAAATAATCAACGAAATATCTCCATGCATCATCTGAGTTTTTTATTTGGAAGAGCTCTTGCCAAGATTTAGTTTTAATTATATTTTTTAAATTCTCAAAATTAATATTATTGTATATAAATGTCTGATTACTTTTATTTTTTGTGGTGTCGGATTGCAATGTAAAAATTGTTGTGTAATGATCTGTAATTGTTGATTTGTAAACAATGCTTTTGTTTTGTTTATTAGTTTTGACCATAACATGATCAATGCACGATGTTGATTCATTAGCTATTCTTGTTGGTGTATTGATGGTACTAATTAATCCATGGAACTCTAACATGTTCAGATAGTCGTGGCATTGATGGTGTGGATTATTTGGAAGTATGTTGATATTTAAATCTCCCATAATTATTATGTTTTTAGTGTAGGAAAGGTTTGAGAGTATGCTATTTAGACTGTTAAGAAATGGTGTTA
Organism: Limnephilus marmoratus; assembly: GCA_917880885.1. Taxonomy (NCBI): domain Eukaryota; kingdom Metazoa; phylum Arthropoda; class Insecta; order Trichoptera; family Limnephilidae; genus Limnephilus; species Limnephilus marmoratus. The sequence goes on from OU862934.1 coordinate 499,825, forward strand.
TATTACGAATCGATGGAGAACGATATATTGCTAGAATGCACGTATCATTATTATACATTATTTGCATACAGCTCGCGTCAGTAATGTTTACTTCCGTTACAACAGAGTTTAGGTCGTTTTTTGTGTATACCACTACTCCATCGTTCTGACTATCATGTTTTGACGAGTTGAATGAAGAGTAGTGAGTTATGAATTTTGGTGTGTAAATATTTGTCAACCAACATTCTGTAAGAATAATAACATCAAATTTTATATTAAGGTGGTTAAGCTGTATCTGGAGTTCATCAAAGTTTTTATTAATTGACCTAATATTTTGGTGCATAATAATAGTGTTTTTTGAATCGGTTGTTAGGTATTTGCATATTTTTGCATCTGATGTTATAAACAAATTTTCTTGATCACTTAGTTCTTCGTATGTATTATTAATGGTAATAGCCATATTATAATTTGTATTACAAAAAAAAAATTGTTTAATTCCCTTAAATGAGAGAAACACTAATCCGTGGCCATCACTGGGGATTACGACCTTTAATTGAAAGTAGTAGAGGTGAATTATTGTTGCAATTTGAAAATAATAGTATACAGCATGACTCACCGAACTGAGGGGAATCGACCCAGTGAATGACCGGTAAAAGTGAGACTCTCAATTAGAAAAAATTAATCAATTTTTTTAAGGTCATCAGAGTGTTTGATATAAATTACTCTGTCATTTTCATTTTTTTTAACCATCACTTTATATTCTTTGTACCAGACATATTTATATCCCATTTCTTTCGCCTTAGTCTTCGACCTCCACAGAAGATCTTTAAAATAGGCACCAAGGATTTCGCTAATAAAAATCTTCTGGTATCCGTTTCCTTGGGTTGTGGTAGGGTTGAGTAGCTTCCTGTTCAGTAGAATCTGTCGCCTTTTTTGGGGGTTAGTAAATTTAACGTGGAATTTTGGGGGGACTCCTGGTCGTCGGTCTGGAATTTTCTTGATATCGAGAATATCATCGCCTTTTAAGTCGACACCCGTCACTGTGGCCACTCGTTTAATTATTTCTGCTGGCTGTTCTCCCTCTTTTTCTGAAATTCCAGCAAATTCAAGAGTGTCTTCACGCGTTCTCTGCTCCACTTCTGCTAGTCTAACTTCAAGGCTTTTTATTATCCCATCTTTTTCTGTTAATTCCTTTCGCATTGATTCTACTTCCGAAACCAGTTTAATAATGGTCTCCATCTTTAGATGGATGTCATCATATTGCCGGCTGATAAAGTCTCTCGTGCTTCTGCTTTCTTGATTTTCATCATCAATTTTTTTTATTATTGCTTGCTTAAACACTTCAAGTTTTTTTTCCATCTTCATCTCCATCTTTTCCAGTAGGATATCAATATTTATACCCTGGGACTCCGATGTGAGACTAGTCCCGGTCGTTTGCCCTTTGCTTCTCAGATTTTTTTCTGAAGTTGCCATTTTAAAATTGTTATTTGGTTGTAAGGTCAAACACTGCCTATTTCACTCTTTATTTGACAGTTGGTTCACTTGTGATATTTTGATAATGTTTTCGTTTCTAAAACTGTCAATTAATTATCCACTAGTGGGAAACCAACACTTTCCAAGTAAAAAGGAATAATTCTTATCAGTTATGACAAGTGCACTGAATGTTAGTTCACTGTAATAAAATAATAACAATTGATTTCGGGAGCAGAGCAAAACACTGCAATGAAAATGAATCGCCGAAATGTATGTACGCGCATAACTTCCGAACGACTACACCAAATTGGATAATTCTTTTTTTGTTGTGTTTGTTATTGCCAGGACAAGGTTTGTATATAACTACTGGTGAGCTCTGGCATTATAAAATGTGTATACTAAAAATTCAATGGGTGGCACGTGAGCTGTTTGAAAACTAAATGTACCAGAACTGAATGTATGGAATGCGGGAGGGGGGATAGGAACTTGGGTATTGGTGCCGCGGGTGGAAAGGGACGGGAACCAGGGAGGGGGAAGGGAACCTGGGAGGGGGGAAGGGAATTCGTGAGGGGAGTTGGCGGGACGGGGGAAGAGGAGTGGAGTGGGGAGTCGGAAGGTGGAGGAGGCGGAGTGGGAACGTTTGAGGGGAAGGGGACGCGGGAGAGGAAGGGGAAGCGGAAGGTGAACGGGACGAATGGGAAAGGACACGCAGGGAGAATCAATTTTTTGTTGAACGGCATAGCAACGCATGCCGGGCACCAGCTAGTATATAAATGAAAATGAATCGCCGAAATGTATGTACGCGCATAACTTCCGAACCCATGCATGCCGGGTACCCGCTGTATATAATTTATTTATTTATTTATTTACGGACAAATAGTCCATTAACAATATAACAATAACACGAATAACAAGCGAGCCTAAAGGCCCGACCCGCCTAGCAATTGATCACTGTTCGCATCGATTACCGTTCGCATGTCATTTTTTGTAACCAGCACCACTTTTCGTAACAATCACCACTTTTCGTAACGATTCACCAGTTAACCCCATGTGTCGAGCATGCGTAAAGAAGTTTTACTTTAAAAAAATGGGGCATTTGGGACTCTTGTTTTTTGTATCGTATAATAAGGGACAAATAAAAACATTTATTTTTAAATATAAAACTTTTTGCATAAAAATATTCAATGAAAATGAAATTCGGTCAACCCTGTAGATTTTACGAACGTGAAACAAGGAATTCGTATGTATTTACATTTCGTTTCCAAAATATTATTTCAAACTGTTGTAATTCAGAGCGACGCGGACACGTCCTCGTCTGGCCACGTTTCGGACCGTAATGAACTGCGAAATTTTGTGTTTCGGCGCTATGATAAAATCGTCAAATGCGAAGCTGTTTTTTTTTTTTTTTTTCAATTATTTCTGGCTTTCACCCTTCAAGGGTGTTCTAGGCCATCATTTATAATTACAGAGAAAGGAAAGGTGAATTTATATATTAATTTTATTTAAATGTGCAAATTTCAGAATTTTATGGTAGATTGGAGTGGAGTTCAGACTTAGAAGAGATGAGATGTTGAATGGAGGAGAGGCAATTTTGGATAAATCTTGATAGAAGAGAGGATATTTATTTAGAGACGGACAATCAAAAAATATGTGATCTAAAGTTCCCACATCTAGACCACAGAACGTACAATCTGGGGAGTCAAGCACATGAATTTTAAAAAGGTGAGAAGGAACGGAACAATGTCCGATTCTCATTCGAATAAGTAAGGAAATTTCTTTTTTGGAAAAATGGGGGAATTTTTGAAACCACGGTTTTGATGGGATAGTCCTTTGTATTGAGGCGTAGCGGGCACCCTTGGATTGACTAGCAATGTTCCAATACTCTGTCCAAACATTGCGGGATCTATCTTTGATGATGGAAAAAATATCAGATAGGGGAATATGGTTTACGAGGGTAACGGTAGGGTTAGACGCTCCTTGTTTTGCCAAGGAATCAGCAATATCGTTACCCACTATGCCAACATGTCCAGGAATCCAAATCAGAGTGACAGTTTTTCCAGAACTTTGAATGGAGGATATCAGTATACGAATAAGACATACAAAGTGATCATCAGGATGAAGAAGAGGACTGGATTTAAGTTTTTGGAGGGAACTGAGAGAGTCAGAGAGAACAAGAGAATGTTCAAAATTATTTTTTATTATATATTTGAGAGATTCAATTATTGCAATGCACTCGGCAGAAAATATTGAAAATTGGTTTGAAATTGAATAAAATATTCTTTCATTATAATTATTGTGGTAAACGTTAATACCTATACCACAGTTAGGAGAGTCTGGAGATTTGGAGCCATCAGTAAATAAAAGAGAAGTGTTGGGCCATTTAGAAGAAATAATGTCATTGAACATATTATTGACAGTACAGGCTGGAAGATTGGAATGACTTTTAAGGATGCCGATCCCTTCTAAAATTGTTGGGGATAGGGTGACGTGACTATATTTTAATTTGAATAATGGAAGAAGATCATTTTGGATAATTTGAAGCTCTGAGAGAGAACGAAAATTTTTACAGATGGCAGGAAGAGGTTTAGTTCGAGCTCTGATTGTAGATGAATGTGTTGAGTCTTTAAACAACGACACTCTGGGAATAACCTGATGGCATTTAGAATTTAAACATTTAAGAACAAATTTGTCAGCAAATAGTTGACGTCTTAAATAAAGTGGAGGATCAGAACATTCTACTTGAAGAGAATTGATGGGCGACGATTGCATGGCTCCAGTTATTAATCGCAATGACTTTGATTGAATTTTGTCTAATTTGCTGAGTGCATTTTTGGATGCAGTACTAAAAAGTGGGCAGGCATAGTCGAGATGGCTTCGAATAAGTGCGTTGTAAAGCAACTTAATGCAGATAGGGTGAGCACCCCACCAAACGCCAGTCAATGATCTGATGATATTTAAATTTTTTTCACATTTAGTAACAATATTATGAATATGGGAAGACCATTTAAGTTTCCTATCAAATGTTACTCCCAAAAATTTTACTTCGGAGACATTGGGGATTGGAGAGTTTTTAAATAAAATTTGAATAGGGGGGTTATTATGACGGTTTGAGAAGGTGACACACTGACTCTTTTGGACTGAAAGTTCAAGACCATTTAAAGTGAGCCATGTGCAAAGGGCATCCATGGCTTCATTAAGACATTTGACGGCAGGTGGGATGATTTTGGATGATAAGAAGAAAGCTATGTCATCCGCGAACTCAACAACTTTTACCTGAGGGGGAATGGTGACATGCATATCATGTGTGTATATATTATACAGTAAGGAGGATAATACATCGCCTTGGGGTAAGCCCTTCCAAATTGACCTACTCTGAGGAGTAACATCTGGTAGCTCAATGAAAATTTTCCTATCGAGAAAAAGATTAATAATAGATTGGACAAACATGTGGGGTAAGCCAAGGCCTAAAAGCTTTTTTTTAAGAATTGGGATGGAAACATTGTCAAAGGCGCCTTCTATATCTATAAAGACTGCAAGACATACTTCTTTGTTAGAAATGGCTAAATTAATATCAGTGCTGATGATGGCAAGGTTATCTTGCGTGGATTTTTTTTTTCTAAATCCAAATTGAGATGGAGAGAGAAGATCATTACTCTCGACAAAAAATTCTAACCGGTTTTTAATTAATTTTTCATAAATTTTACTAAGGGTGGATGAAAGAGCAATTGGCCTATAGTTGGATCCAGAATTGGGTGATTTGTTTAATTTTAGGATTGGAATGATTATTTGAGAACTCCAGTCATCAGGAATTATGCCAGTCTGGAATATTTTATTTAAGATGCTTAAGAAGTGATTTAGAACATTATCATTACTATTTTTGATAATGCTATAAGGAATACCATCTCTGCCTGGAGATGAGTCCTTGACTGTTGATAAACAATTTTTTAATTCAATTAAAGTGAATGGAGAGTCTAGCCAATGATCAGACATAGGAGTGTTGTGGATGGGAGTTATTTCATCTAAGTTAGGTACAGAAGGGGGGGCAATTTTGTCCAAGAACTCATCTATCCATTTAGAATGAGATGCTCGAGGAGATGTTGAACTGAAGGAGGATCGAAATCTTCGAATCATAGACCAAACTTCCGAAATTGGAGTGCTCGGAGATACAGAACTGCAGAAGTTGTACCACCCAGATCTTTTTTTTGACCTCAATACCCTTTTGGCATTGGCTTCGGCATTCTTGTATACGAGATAGTTCTCCATAGTCATATTGTGACGATAAGAAAGAGATTTAGCTTTCCGAATTCTCACTACCTTGGAACATTCCTCATCCCACCAGGGAGTCGGAGGGAGTTTTTTGAGAGATTTGTTTTTAGGGGGAGGATTTGATTTATTAATTGCAATTATAAGCATTGATTTGAAGTTATCATAGTCATCTTTGACAGATAATGAATCAATAGAAGGTAAATTTTGAATAAACTTATTCATATGTGAGTTAAATTCGTCCCATTTGGTGTATTTTGTTTTAATCTTTGACGAAATATGGGACTTTTCTAAATGGAAAGAAGTTTGATAAGTGATGGTGATCGGGAAATGATCACTGGAGCAAGGGTCGGGGGACACCACCCACGAGGAGAGAGGTGCCAGATTGGTAGAGCATATGGAGAGATCCACTGCACTGGGGTTTGTGTTGGGGCGAGAGATTCTAGTAGGAGATCCGTCATTCAAAAGAAAAAGGTTGGATTCATCTAGGAAATCCACTACACTTCGACCGTCTCGATCAGTGAAAGCAGAACCCCAGATGGGGGAATGGGCATTAAAATCGCCCAATAAAAAGAAAGGAGGGCTTAGTTGACGGATAATTTGCAACCACGCTTGTTTATTGAAGTGCGAAGTTGGGGGAAGATAGACTGAAACAAAGGAAGTGTCCTTTATTTTAGCTGCAACAATTTGAAAGTCAGCATTGGGGGGTTTGATATTATTTATAGGGAAAAAAGGAAGGGATTTTTTAATAAAAAGGGCAGCACCACCACCCGTACCTTCCGGGCGATCATCGCGGAGACAAGAGTACCCTCCCACATTAAAGTGGGTGGATGGAGTAAACCATGTCTCCGAGATAGCAGCCACAGAAACAAGGTTTGATTTTAATAAGTTAAGAAGGTTCGATTTGTTAGAAATAGCACTGCGGCTATTCCACTGAAGAATTCTGACATCTTGAAGAGCCATTTTGAATAAATGATTTTAATGTGGAAATAATAGAAGCAGCGTTGGACGGTAGATTAGTTTGAGAAGAAATTAGGTCAATTAGAAGCATAATAAGAGTTTGAATAAATGAAGAATTATCTTGGGAGAGTTGTTCAGAAAGCTTTTGATAGTTTATTGATGATGAATTATAATTGTTTGCGCACCCATTTGTGGCGTGTGAAAGAGGTGAACCATTGGGATTTAAGAGAAGTGAGTTGTGTTGTTGCTGATCGTATCCAGGAGCCGGTTTAGAGATAGGGTTTTTGTATGTGAATTTTGTTGAACGGGAAGATGTTGAGGAGGAGGCGAGAGGGTTGGATGAAGAGTTACTGGCTAAGACCTCGGAAAATGATTTTTTGACAGGCGGGAATAATTTAGAAGCCTGCAGAAAAGACAAGTTCTCAGTGGCCATAGAAATTTTTATATTTTTTTGGCGAGATTGTTCGGGGCAAGAAGAGTTAATGGCGGAATGAGCGCCTAAGCAGTTAAAACATTTAGGTGAAGAGAGAGAAGAACATTGGTCAGCCGAGTGGTTTTCTCCACATTTGAAACATCTGGGAGGGGATCTGCATGCAGCTTTGGTATGACCAAAACGGCAGCAGTTATAACATTGAGTGGTGGGATAAGTGTACATTTCAACTGGTAAGGAGTTGAAAAATAAATAAATATGGGAGGGAAGAGATTGTCCTTCGAATGTGATGACGACAGATTGGGAGGGCTTCCAGGAAACGATGCCCTCAGAGGTGTCCTTATAATTTAGCCTCCTGGCTTTTATGGGATTGCCGATATGTTGGGGGGTTGAAAGTGAGGATAGGATTTCTGGAATGGACAGATCGGTCGAGATACCCCTGACCAGGCCCATTCGAGTGACATTGAAAGTTGGTATGTACGCCTTGAATTTAGAATTTGATGAAATAAATATATTTTTGATAAAGTTGTTGGCGGCTGAACCTGACAGGAATTCAACAGAGATTCGGAAGCGACCCTCGGCTTTAACACCTCCAGGTTTAATCGAAAGGTTCTTGTTATTTGAAAGAAATTTACCAAATTCAAGAGGATGGATGGTTTTACCTTGTTCTGTTTTTTGCGCGTATACAATGAAGGGGCCACGGGAATGAGTAGAGTAAAAGATTGTTGGAGGAGGTTGAGGAAGAGTTGGAGGGGACTGAGAAGACAAAGGCGAATCATGTTTTTTTGGGGAAAGGGGACTAAATTTTCTTTTTTTAATTGAGGTTAGGATGACAGATTCATTGTCTGAAATGTTTGAATGTTCTGAAAAGTCTATTTTATCTGAAATGTCTCCATCTGGAGGGTCAGGAGGGGGGTCTGGGGGCTTTGTAAGGGGTACAGGAGGGAAATCCTCCTCCATTGTTCAAAAAATTACAGGTTATATAAAAAGTGACAGAAGTAAAAAATTATATAAATATCTGAATATGAGCAGCAAGAAGTGGCTCCTGGAAGATCAGGGGGGAGAAGATTCCAACACACTAAACTTTTTACAGCCAAAACACAATAAAAAGATTGGTTTAAGAATATTTTTTGAAAGAGCAAAACAAAAGTACTGATGACAGCCAAATGTTATTGTTGCGAGGATCATGCGAAGCTGTTAATTAATTAAAATTAAATGCTTCCCAAAATTATTTTTCGGTCAAACTTATTTATGATTTGTCAATAATGTCTTAGCACAATAAGTATGTAAAAAAATATGAAATATATTAGTTTATAAGTGCGCAAATAAATACACAAATGGACCAATTTTCGTCAAGAAACACATGTACGTACATATTTTTTAATGATTTTATTGAAACTAAAATTAAAATTCTAATACATAACTTTGCTAGATAATGTATTGATTTATTTCACTGCATGATTACATTATTTGAAATGGGTGTGGTATAATACAAAAACTTTTTTGAAAATTTAACAAATCTGCCAACGACCTATGGAATAACCTTATTATACTAAAAATTTAAAAAAATTCTAAAAATTTATTACATAACTATGCTAGATAAAAGAACAATCTTTCGAAATCCATTTATAATTTTTTGTGGAAAAGAGTCAATACGTCTAAAAACTTTTTTGAAAATGACATATTTCTGGGTTTCTCTACCTATGTCCTCTTAAAGGAGAATGTTTCTATGTGGTGGAAGAGCGGGCTGGCAAGCGGGCGGCGTGGATTTGAGTTGTATGTAAATTAACAGATGATGGTGTGAGTTAATAATACTTGGTTATAAAGGTTGGGTAACCATCCACTAGATGGCGTTGTGTTTCGTTAGCCATAACAACGTGTGGTTGGGTCAGCTAGTTAATAAATAAGCTATAGTGCATAAAGAATGATCTTCAAAATGTTTCATATATTGACGGTTTCTCTGACACTCAGGAGTCACACTAACATGGTCGGTCGGAATATTTCTTATCAATTGTGGACCGTGCTCGCAAATATTGATAACTGACCATGGATGACGGATATAGTCAAAATATCGTATTGATAGAGGGTTTTATCCCCCGCCGCGCTAGTCCTAGCTCCTGGCCTTAATGGCTACTAGCAATATCAGGTTGCCAATCAAAAATAAACCCTAAGTATTAGGGGGTGAAAGAGAGGATGATAAGTAGTTGAAATAAAGCTGTGGACAGAGATTTATGTGAAAGTGACGCGTGGAAACAGTAAGAAAATGGTGATGAATGGGAAAAAATAAATCTTAAAATACGATGTTTGTTCGCCAAAATAATGTGGGAGTGATTATATTTTGGCAACACTGACAGATTAAGCTTTCTTTGTCCGTTACAAGAATATTACATAGTTTTATTTATTTTTATTCAGGGCCTGTGTTATTTTTGGTGATGCTGCGTTAAGGTTATTTTTATGAAAGAAAGAAGAGAATAGTCTGAAAGGAGTAAAGTATGTGGAGTGGGTAGAAATCTGGCTGTCAGTGTGTCCAGTAGTGACGGACGTAGGAATCCATCCCTCCCATTGCGGTGCAAGTTGATGTTCTGAGAGAGCCCAGCTGGACAGCTAAAAAGGTCTCCCTCAACCAGTCTCTTCCGATCCGGTCTGCCACTTAGTTGTTGGGCAGACGTATCGGCCACCAAAACCCGTACAAAGCTCACGCTGTGACCGTTAGCTTTTACCTTTTCTGTGTCTTGTTCTTATTCAAATTTTCGTTTAGATTTATTAGTATTATCTTCCTCTTCAATGATTTAGAACGAGTTTAACTATATTTAGTCACCATAAAATTGAATCCTTGTTCCACTATACTTCCACCCATCCTTGGCTGCCTAATGATCCATATAGTCTTGTTTTGTTTGCTGAAGTTAAATTATGTTTTTTCATCAACAAACCGCCAATAACTTTTTTTTCTTATTTAATTCTGGAAGTCTACAAACTTTATTCGGCCATGGTAAATGGTTTTTAAAGGTGAAACATTCATTTAAACACCACCACATGAACCATTATTATTAGAACTCGTTGACACAATCAGAAAATTAATGAGGAAATTGCATGTGAATGTCTCAACATGGCAAACTAAACTCTTAAGTAATGCTTTATAAAATGGTTAGATAATTATAAGATAAGAAAATTTCACGAATTTAATCAAATCATAACGAAAGCTGTAAAAACATGAAGTGTTCGCTATAAATTAAAGTTACCCTGCTAAGTTATTTACACAATTGTGTAGTGATAGCAGCTAGGGTTTTATCCAGGGGAAACAGTGGCGCATCTGACACAACAAAGAACTGTATGATATATATCAGGCCTCTAGCAACTCAGCACATATGAGACTCATCAGGTTGAGAAGGGCTGAGCATGTACAGAGAATGCCGGACACACGCGTCCCAAAAAGAATTATGAATGGACACCCAGGTGGAAGAAGAAAAGTGAGAAAACCCAGAATGAGATGGGAAGACGAGGTAAGAGGGGATGCAGCACAATTTCTCCAGGTAACAAACTAGAAGTCCGCCGCTGAGGACAGGAGGAGTTGAAGGCGAATGTTGCGGGACGCCAAGGCTCGATATGGGTTGTAACGCCATCAGCGAGTGAGAGACTTAGTGGCTAGGGTTTTTAATATTGAAACAGTTTTGGGACTATTTTATATCCCAAGGTCCTGTTCAAAATATTGTTCCGTCCTTTGTTCCTATCTTTCCCTCAAAGCCTTACCCGAAGAAAGAAGACTCAAAATTACCTATCCACGCCAGTAATATGAAAAGTACATAGTTGCACACTCATGTTATAAATCACATTTTTTGTTATGTTTTTTATTTTTTTTACCTGAATACCACACAAGAGTCCCAACTGTTACCGTCTGGAGCCAGTGAGACTATGGCATCCCCAATTGAGGTATGTTATGAGGCTGAAGGTAGTGGGGAGGGGAAGGAGATAGGAAAGAGAAAGGTGGGGAAGTACCTGGCTATTCAGATCTGGTCACCAAACACGGCTAAAGACGTTTCAAGCAACGTTTCAATTCTGAATGGTGGTCTTACACCAGGGCGATACTGAAAGTATCTTCCACTCTGGAACGTGCCGCAAATATACTATATATTATTTTAAATGAATAAATTGTGAAATACACAAATTAATCAAATAAACTTTATTTGCCACCCCAGGATTCGATCCCCCGACCTTCGGAATGCGAGTCAAGAGTCTTACCGCTGGACTACGCCGGCCGTCATGTCGAAATAATGTCGTGGTTAAAACTCAGATCACTGTTGAAACTTTCGCAAAATCGCTTTCTGAACTCGAATCACAATGAATCACTAGAATCAGTAAGAGGCGGTTATGGGTACCGCCATCACGGAACCGTTTATTGAAGAACCGACACCCCAGCCATCGGTTGCCCCAAATGGTTCGCTACGTTTAGTGACTTAGGGGTACCGGTTTCATGGGGTGAGGTTTGTCTAGGCCTTGGGAGCATATGCGTTTGCTAACTGCATTACGGGCCAGATCGGAAGAGACTGGTTGATGGAGACCTTTTGACCTCTCCAGCTGGACTGATCAGAACATCTGAGAGTCATGTTTGAGATCACACCTTGTGCCGCAATAGGAGGGATGGATTCATATATCCGTCACTGATTCATACAACACATTGACTCCCAGATTCCTACCCACCCATCATACTTTTTCATTCCCAGAACTCTCTTTCCGTTCTCTCCTTGAAAAGATCCTCCTTACAGCAACCCCTTCGATGACATAAGCCTGAGAGAAATTGTGTTCCCAAGGGTCTTCTGCGTGGAGCTAATATTAAAAAAAAAATATATGGATTGAATTGGGCATCACTTAAATTAAGTGTCCTTTCGCGATTCCGAGCTTTTCAAAACTAAATTAACCACGTTTGAAGCAATCCATGATTGGGAATTATCAGGAACTCTTATAGAAAATAATAAGGCTTCATCCATCTCTCCTAGATTCCCAGTGATCGTAACCCGATCAAATGCTCTTCATTTTTCATTTTGTGCAGTCCATTTAACTCCCAATCCGGCAATAAACACAAATACACTCGCGATACTCCCTGGGCAACATGTTGCAAGTTATCTCAACTTAATTTCAAGTCTAACTTTCACAACAATATTTAATTTCACTCGTTAAAAATGAAAACATAATCATGGAAGATAAAGTTATTTTCAAAGTTTCTCTCTCAAGGAATCAGGTAACACTAAATCTGTACCGGGTTCATTTCTTTCTTCCGTTTCCAAGTATTTATAATATTTACCTTCCCTTTTCATTTTATTATAATGTGCCGTCTCTCGAGCACATGCTTAAAAGTCGTAGGTTGCTGTACGAAATGAAAATTCTCCGTAATAGAAGAAAAAAACTCGCTCTCATATCAGGGAAAGCTGAAGGACTTTTAATATCGTAGAACCCGGGCACCTCTGCTAAGTGTCCATTAAATGTCCTTTCGTGATCCGCGCTTTCCAAAACAAAATTAATCATTTTTAAAGTGATCCATGGTTGGGAATTGTCAGGAACTAATAGCAAAAATAATGATTCCCAGTGATCGTAACCCGATCTAATGCTCTTCAATTTTCATTTTGTGCAGTCCATTTAACCACCAATCAGGCAATAAACACAAATACACTCGCAATACTCCCCGTCCTACCTATTGCAAGATATCTCAACTTCATTTCGTGTCTAACTTTCACAATAATATTTAATTTCACTCGTTAAAAATGAAAACACTATGGAAGAAAAAGTTATTTTCAAAGTTTCCCTCTCAAGGAATCAGGGTGGCACTAAATATTTACCGGGTTCATTTCTTTATTTCGTTTCCAAGTGTTTACAATATTTACCTTCCCTTTTCATTTAATTATAATACGCCGTCTCTTGAGCACATGCTTAAAAGTCGTACGAAATGAAAATTCTCCGTATTAGAGGAAAAAAGCTCGCTCCCATTTCAGGGAAAGCTGAAGGAGTTTAATATTGCAGGCTAGGGAAATGAAAACATACTCTAATTTAACATCATATTTGGTGACATTAACATTGTCAGTTGCCGCAGTTTGGCGGGAGAAAATAAGCGTGGATATATATGCCCATCTTATGCCGAATATTAAAAAATGCTCAGATATAGGTTATACGGGTGTAGAAAATAACGATTTTATTTTTAATACCTGGTGACAATATTAGCGACACTCAATCGAAAATTTGAAAAAAAAATCAGAAAAAGATACGATCGTTATGAATCTGAACCTGGACCTCTAAGACCTCTCCAACCCTGGACCACTGAGCTAATGGGACCCTATCGCCTTCGGTCATATTTAACTGTAGTTCGACAAAGAACTACGCAACGGGAGGGATGGAATTATATCGACCAATATTACTGGACATATAGACACCCAGATTCCTACCCATCCTTCATTCCGTTTTCTTTCTCAAAGCTTCCTCTACTTCATTTCCTTAAAAATGTCCTCCACACAGTGTCCCCAAAGATGAAGAGTCCATGAAGGATTTCTTTTTTTCAGGACCTTATGTGTGAAGCTAATGTAAAAAAAGAAAATCTCTCCGGTCTTTTTCACCCCTGTTAATATTTGAATAAGATTTTACTTTGACCAAAAAATTTTCTTTTACAATAAACTTCAACCTGAAAGTAATATTTTAGTTATTCCACTGTAACTATATTTAATGGGAAGCTTTCCGTGAACCAAAGAAAATATAAAATCGGCAGCTTTTCGTTATTATGTGGAACCCTGCATAACGAAATATTTTACAAGAGACATAATTTTATTGGATTCTAGAAAATGAAAAATAAACCCCTACATGTACGCGGAAAATTGAAATTCGGAGAATCGCAACCGATTTTTCTATATTATCATTTTCATTGAAATCGATTTGAGGAATCAATTTATGTCCAGGAAATTTAAGGCATCTTCAAGTTAAAGGTGTATAAACACAACTAAAACTTTTTGGTTCCTTCCAATGATACCGTATATGTTTAAGTAAATACAAAAAAAAACAGCCAAATACCACGACTCCACTTAAGAAACTCGTAACGTCCACTTCAATGTGAAAGCGTGAAGGCACTTGCTTAAAGCTAAGGAGGTACTGACACAGTCGAAGGAAGAACAATCTGTTTACAAATAAATGTATTTGACGATTCCAGAAATCTGAAGGCGAGCATTCCAATAACCTCTCGTATATTTCCACATGATCGAGGAAACCTATTGAATGGTAATGTATTACTTAACCTTCTCTTCTAACATAACAGATAGAGCCGTCAATACTGACTATTCTTATACGTATACGTTTATGAGAGAAATACCATTTTTTACGTTTGCTCCACACATAAGACTCTGAAGAAAATAATGCCGTGTGGAGGGTATTTTTAAGGAAAGAGAGGAGTAAGTTCTGGGAATTAAAAAGGTACGAGGGGTGGGTAGGAATCTGGGGGTTAGTATGCCCAGCGATGGACGCATAAATTCATCCCTCCAACTGCAATGAAAGGCAATGTTCCGCGAAAGTCCGGCTGTTGCGGTCAAAGGGCCTCCTTCAATAAGTCTCTGCAGTCGCCACACGGACGATGGGCAGACGCATCCGTCCCCCCTGCTAAGTCATCAAACTTGGCAAACCACTTGGAGGTACTTATCGCAGAGATGTTGGTTATCCAATAAATGGTTCCCGGGGCAGTGGCAGGTACTGGTAGATATTGCTTAGTATAATCAAAACTATTTTCGAATTTACCTTAAAAAAACCTTTCGTTTAGTAATTATTTCGCATGAACCTGTAATCCATTTTTAGCAAGAGAGTTCTTCCACCTTCATAAAAAAAATCTATTTTATTGTTTTTCTTTAAAATATTCGTAGTTATCTATTTATTGATGGCATACGGTATTTTTTCTGAAACCTTTTAGACGCCGCCTTATGCATGTTACAGACACAATACAAGGGATGTATAATGTGAATAAGTCTAATAAATATTACAATTTGATCTTTTACTCATTGAAATAAATAAAATCTTAATATAAGTTTAAAATAAAAGACAGTAAGCATAGTACCATCGGAAATGCATACTTATAAATTATGTTAGCTAAGTCAGTCGGGGATACCCTTCCTGGGAAATAGTTCATAATGCTTTGCAAAGCAATTTGCCTCCAGGGCGATATCAAGTTCCTAACTACCGTACAGAGGCCAAGTGAGAATTAGGTTAAGTTGTTTTAGTCAAGTTACTAAGTGAGATATAGGAACATTATGCAAAAACTCGATAAACCCCTCTTCATGTGTCCAAAAGGTTAGGAAAAGATTACAGCGCATAAATTTATTTGCGATGCACAATATTTTATTATTTTTTTTAAATTCAAACATAAACAAATTTAAAAAATGGTTCACATTACGGTTTTTTTTAACTAAGATTACCCAATCACGAAAAAATAGAATAGATCAACTACATATTTTATTAGGCGAATGTAAAATAAATATTATTCTTACCTCATTTTTTTGTCGATTCATGTAAAAATAATTAATTAAAAAATTTTAAAAATTTCACAAATAACAGTAACAAACTTTAATTTCATGGAGGTGCTTATTTCAATATTTCGTTAGTTAAATTGTGGATAATATGAAGCGAAGTTTTTCTCTTTTTGACACAGTTTAGATCATATATTAATTACCATGTGAGTAAAGGAAAGACAACGATTTCTATAAGATCTATATAAGGTGTTCCCAAAAGCAAAAAAATTGCCCTGAGGAGTTAAAAATCCAAAGAAGAAACGTTATGTAGCCTTTAAATATTATAAGTACTATATATATATATAAATAAAAACGATATTTCAAGAAACAAAATAAGCTTCAAATTTAAAAAGCAGTGGGTGACAAAGTCCACATTAAAATCGGAAAATCATTCAATTTTCCAAACCTTCCAGACCTTCTAAGAAATCCGAAGTAGCTTTGCGATATTTCAACTCAAAATAAAACGCTTCTTCAAAACGGGCTATTTATCGTTCTTATAATACGACAGCAAACAGTGGGCGTTCATTCAGGTGGCAATGAATATTCTTGTTTTGTGAACCAGAAAGTATTTACAAAAGATTATACTCAAATCATTCGAAATAACCTTCACTTGACATAATCAATAGACTCCAAAATAAAAGTTTTCTTTCTCCAGCAGCGGCGGCTTGTCCTTATGGTCATCTGGACATTGACCCTCCAAAAACCAAAGGCGATAATTTTATTATTTATTAAATATTTTAAACTAATTTATTAGCAACCAACTGATAAAAATAAATTTATGGTGCGTAAACACAATAAAAAAATCTTTACGTAGTATAAAATGAAGTCACTCCCGCTGTTTGTGCCCTTAGATCTTTTAAACTACGCAACGAATTTTAATGCGGTTTTCACCAATAGATAGTGTGATTCATGAGGAAGGTTTTAAAGTAAATTATTTGTCAAGGTTTTGTTTAAATTGGTTGAAATATATAATATATCTGGCCAAGCGGTAGCGGGCAGCGGGCTGGCAAACGGGCGGTGTTGATTTAATTTAACAGATGGCAGTGGTTATAAAGGTTGGGTAATGGCGTGGCGTTGTGTCTCTTTAGCCACAGCAACGTGTGGCCGGGTCTACTAGTAAATTATAAAGCGCAGTTTTGTGATATTGACCCTACACTTCTGGACCGTTATACATGACATCTTTTTTCAGCCCGATTCCACAAAGCGAAAAATGTTGACAAAAGTCAACATTTTTCGCTTTACGCGATCGCTATTTTCATCTCTATTTTCATATTACGATTTTAACAGCATGGTTCATGTGTTGTTTGCAGTGATGACAATTAAACCGTAGATATGAAAATAGAGATGAAAATAGCGATCGCGTAGAGCGAAAAATGTTGACTTTTGTGTCTAATTGGAATCGGGCTGAAAAAAGATGTCGTGTATAACGGCCATTAGAGCCTCCACTGATGTCCAGTTTTATCTCAAAATTTCGGAATTTTAAATTTTCACCTCGTCAAAAACCCTTCTATTTTTCATTTTTACTGTCCATTTAACCGCCAATCGGATATTAAACAATAGGGAATCCGTTTATGTAGGGATATATGGAACTTAGAACCAATCTCAAATCGTGCCAACAAACTTCACTTCTTCTAAATATGTACATATTGTACATCTTAAAAACATTCACAGTTTGGATAATTTGCATCATTATAGGAAGTTTCTATTGTTTAAAGCTTATTTGCCTTTCTACGAGAAGAGTCAGTTATATTATCTGGGAAATGTTCATCGTTAAAAGTTTCCACTGTCCCTACTCCCCCTGAGACCAGGGTCATTTATTTAGGACTTCATATGATGATGAATAATAAGGTGGTATATAAAGGGACGGCGCGCGGCGCCGACCTTGTCATAAATCCCACGAATGGGAGCGTGTTGTCCTGTCCAACTCTTACATCGCATGTGGCTGGCTTTAAACGAAAGGTGGGAAATACATCATCAGCCAGTTAGGAAGCCAACATTATTTGTATTTAGATCATTAATTACGTTGAACCTTTTGAACCCCTAAACCAAATGTAGTGGGTGTTAACTCAATTAGTCAAATGAGAAGGAAACTTCCACAAAACAAAAACAAACGTAAATTCTTGTGGAATTTTTATAAAAACCCGAATCGTTCAGTTCACTTGTACATTCTATCATCGCTCCTTATCATAAACATTTTTTAGCAAAATAAAATAAAGTAATTAGTCATTTAACAAAAACGGTCACAATGAAACAAAGGCAAATCAATCATTTAGTTACCAGAACAGAAATCTAGCACGATAAATTTACAACGTCAGATCGATATTGCGATGGTTTCCTAGCATGGTTTCACGGTTGATAGTCGAACCGATATTGACAGGGAATAAATAAGAAATCGACTTTCTGAAGCCAAAGTAAGACTTATAAATACGTAGGTATACCAGTTTACGAATCATTGGACTATCCAAATACTGTCGTAAATTGACGACCTAAGATTGGATTTAGATAAAGCTTTGAAAACAAAGCTGTAATGTGGTACTGGGGAGGAAGTTATCAGATCTCTGAAGTTTATTAAATCATTACTCACTTTTTGAAATATAATTTGTCGTCCCATTATGCTACTGGGGGGTCGGATTGTTTTTTTGGTTTTCTATGTTTTTATTTATGTTCCTTTTATGTTCACAGCGTGATTTTAAATTTATGATATTCGGGGTATTTATTATTACGAATTTTGGGTTAAATTTAGAGATTTTAATAATAAAGGGTTGACCATGTGACTTTTGTAAATCGCTCTATTGTTATGATTTTAGTTTTTCACAGCCAAAAGAATTTTCGATATTTGTTTGTAAAGGGTGGTATTTATTTATTGGGGTGTTATGCCGTGTTGCGCTTCCTTCTTCTTTAGCCAAGTTTCGGAAACTATAATGCTATCCGAAACGTTGGCGAAAGAAGTAGGTAACGCTCTATTGTTATTTTTAAATATGGTCAGGGTTTCAAAATTTATGGTGTATTTAGTTATAATATTAAATAATTATGACGGTTGAAGATTGAATCATGATATAATCATTATTTCAATTTCGAAGGCGAGTATTATGACCGCCGCCCCGGGAACCATTTATTCGATAACCAACAACCCCTCCATTGGTCAATCCTAAACGCTATGATTGTTTACTTAGCAGGGGTGCCCATCACGAAGTGAGGCTAGTCTAGGTCTCATAATACAATTGCTCAAATGTTGGATGTGACTAACAAATGATTACTGTATGATTGAAAACATCTAATATTATTTGAGAAAAGGGTAAAAGCAATATTTGTAACCATCTCCCCAGTTCCTCCGGAAGTCAAGAAATTTAACATCACAGTTAAAATTGTGGTTTAACGACCAGGAACTAAGACGTGAGCCTCGTCGTGTTTCATAATATTGAAATATATTTTATTAACTTTCAGAGTTAGTACACTTTATCCTAAGTGGGTTTCCTTGTAAAGAGCTGCATTAAGATAGAGATGATAATATATTACGATTCAACACAGTGCATGTTCTACAGGACCAGGAAAATACTCTATCATTAATCTTTATAAAATGCAGATCCCGAGAACACAATATTCATTCTTCTGATTAATTGATAAGTGAGTTAATCTCACTAAAACATCAATTAGCGCTAAAACTTGTTAATAAAGTTATCTAGTGGAGCGTTTTTGGCCATATTTTGGCCAATTTGGCCAACACCCTCGAGCGTTCACTGACCAAAATGTGGCCAATTTGAAGAAGTATTTTAAAATATTTATTAGAATTAATAGCTGGTACCCGGCAAGCGTTGATATGCCATTTAATAAAGAAATTGTTTCTCCCTGCGTGTCCTTTCCCATTCGTCCCGTTCCCCTTTCGCCTCCCCTTCTTCTCCTGCCTCCCATTCCCCTCTCGCGTTCCCACTCCGTCTCCTCCACCTTCCCTCTCGCCACTCTACTCCCCCCCTTCTCCCCGTCCCGCGAACCCCCCTCCCGAGTTCCTCTCCCCCTTCCCAGGTTCCCCTCCCCCTCCCAGGTTCCCTTGCCCCCTCCCTGTATCCCCTCCCCCCTCCCGTGAACCCCCTACTCGAGATCCACCCCTTCCCCCCTCCCGCATTCCATACGTTATCCTGTTTTCAAACAGCTCGCGTACCACCAATAGCATTTTTTTACACAAATTTCATAATGCCAGAGCTCACCAGAAGTTTTATACAAAACTTTGCCTGACAATACCGAACACACAAAAAAAATAATTATCCAATTTGGTGCAGTCGTTCGAAAGTTATGCGCGTACATAAATTTCAGCGATTCAATTTTATTTATATAGATTTATATAGATTTCTAAAGTTATAATTGTATACTTCGATTAATCACCAAGAAAATATAGTATTTTCACTTTTCAATAAGAGATATCTCGCATCTCTTCTGAATTATTTGTTATAGAGTTTCCCCGCAAGGGTAGGCAGAGAGGACGGAACGTCAAACAGTCAGTCTTTGCCTTCCTTATTTATACATGTCTCATACATACTCTTCTATTATTCTGACTTTTGACATGGCCCGACTCAAGTATCTTATTCACTTGAATGTGCCATGTCTTCCTCGGGCGTCCCCGACTTCTTCTCCCATTCAAATTTGAGTCATATATTCTTCTCACACTATTTTCTTCTTTCATTCGCTCTACACGCCCAAACCATCTGAGGGTCCCATTCTTAATCTTACTCATTATGCTTAGCTTACATCAGCCTTACATTTTTTGCGGATATCCACATTTCTCACACGATCATACAAGGTTTTACCATACATTCGCCTCAGGGATCTCATTTCAATAGCATTCAGTTTACTTTCATCCTTCCTCTGCCAGTTTCAAGCCTCAGTGCTATCTATCAGGATAGGCACCAGGACTCCATTGTGGATTGCTAACACTTTTTTATTAGCGCCAACGGCATTCAGTCCTCCATTAATGGAGTTACCTGCATTTACCCTTCTTTCAATATCTCTATCAGCCTTCCCATCTCTCGTAAACTTACTACCCAGGTACACAACTCGTCCACTTTATATCTGTGATTATCAACTAGGCTACAGGCAATATATAGAGGTCATAATATTTAATATTCTCCGAATAGGTAGATACTACGTACGCCAATAATAAGTAGCTAAATATAATTTTTGCATTCTTTTATAAATTCCTAAAACTGTGGAATAAACCACTAAATGAGTGCATTCAATGGCTCTCTAACACTGTAAGCGGTTTAAATGTCTCCATGTTAAAATTCGGAGATGTGATTTTTTTTTAATGAGGGCTGGAAAATTTCTTAAGGTCTTAAGGCCTTAAGGTCTATGCCCACTACACCGTTCCATACCATGACCGTACTATGAACGTATCAGACACGAAATAAACACGCTACGCCCTACTATGCCCACTAGAACGTGCTAATACCGTATTATATTCGTACGTAACGGGTATAGTGACCGTATGATAACCGTACACACCGCGGTTAGTGTCCGTACCATCCCCGTTCAAATGTCTGTCTACCGCTGACGCACGTCTCACAGAACTGAACACTAATTACGAACTGACGGAGTGGCAACGCGGTTAGAACGGAGATCATCCGCGTATGATCTCCATTCTAACGCCTGCAAAATATTGTCATCGAGAATTTGCCGTCAGTCCGGTAATGGTACGTGATGGTGTTGGTCGGTGAAGCGACGGGCTAGTGGGCAGCGTTTCATACTGATCGATACAAATAATATTTTTTTGGATGCGCCGCTACGGTTACGGTCATGGTATGGAACGGTGTAGTAGGCATAGACCTTTATGAAACATCACATCCCTTCAAACATTTGCCAGATATATTACAGTCACGGTTTATTATGTCACTCAGTTTTAAAACACGATAATGATTCTTATATAAGTACAATAAAACTTAAAACTCACCTTTTCAGACAGTCGTATCCATAAACTCAAAATCTTTCACCTTCACTTTCAATGCCCGCGACACCGTAAATAACTAACCTGTAAAAGTCGAATCTGCGAAGGTCATTTCATGAACATTCTCCAGCCCTAAAGATTCCGAAATTTCTCAGTATTTTAAAATAAATATCAACTATACTTTTGCCACTAATCTCCAATAGTCCTAAATTCTCCAGTATTTTAAAATAAATACCTCTACTTTTTCTATTCACAAATGTAATAGGTTCTAACAGCGATGAGGGTAGCAAATAATGTAAAATCACGCAATGTCCAGTGTGTTAACTGTAATGTCCTCCGCGTGCAAAGCCGTATCTTCTCCAAGCATAAACTTATAATTAAAGTGTGTTTATCGGAAGTGACCTGCCAGGTAAGTATATTTCTGTATCCATTTGTAAATAGTAAAATCAGTTAGAAATTAAGCATTCCTAATAAATTGTACAGCGCCCTTGAGGTGATTTTTCACAAAAACGGCGCTTTATAAATTGTCCAATTATTATTATTATTACAATATGTGAAAACTTTTAACACGAAAGTGTATTAAACACGAAGTATCCGAGTAGTAAAGTTGGCGAAAGTTTTTACATGAAATACTGAGAATTTATGATTTTGTGAAGTGGATAGGTTGTATTGCCAATTACCCCAGGATGATATACTATATGCACACTCATGCCGCTGTGACGGCGAACCCATAAATAATAAATATGGAGGAAAACCTGAAGAGTTATTGGTTTATTCAAGGGGATGGTTTCAAAGGCAGCTGAAAAGGGTGTACACGCAAAGTAAACATTCATTATAAAAGTCACATTACTCAGAAAAGTGGATTTAAGCTAACAGCCGTAGTATGTTGCAAGAAATAATATTCTTAATATTAAAAACAAACATTTTGTCCATTTTTTATTGGGATAACTTTTGAAGGTTTTATGCCCATCAATATAATATATCATTCACTGCTCCCAGGCTCAGAACATATAATGTCTAGTGAGTCGGGTAGCGCACATGATCTGTAAATAACTATTGATCTTAATAAACGCCCGGGTTACCGGCAAAAACAATTATATTCAAGAAGAAAATAATGCTAATAAATCTAAACGAACCACGAAAACGAACAAAACACAGAAAAAATAAGGCTAAAACATTTTTCTTTCAACCCAGGATCTTTTGTCGTTAGCTACTCGTTGTATGTTGACTTCATTTATCAAAAACAATTTAGAGCATCTTCTTTAAAAAAAATCAACGGTTCGTAAAGAAGTTAAGTAGATAAAAATAATTTATCTTTGTAGTATTGTTCATCTTAGCGTTATACCAATGCGTCGTTTCTTCCTCTTTTGGTAACAGATTTAGCGAAATATTTATCCGCTGACTAAAAAAAAGAACCGAAATGAATCAAACAAATTATCTTTCAGAAAAGTTTTCATTATAAATTATGCAAACTTCTTTCCATCACACTTCAAGTCGAGTCTCTCAAAATACACGACAAACTACCTCCACTGCAGATACTTAACACCTTTCAACGAATATTTTGCAACCCTTTACTACTAGCATCTTTCTTAGTCTAGAAGACTCCAGATAGTAATATCTACAGCCTGTATGTCGGACGAATATCTACAGCTCATATGTTGAACTAATATCTACGAACTCAGAATGTTGACTAATATCTACAGAGCGTAGGTTGAACTAATATCTACAGAGCGTAGTTTGGACTAATCAGCTAAATGTGTCCAATAGTCCGATATTAGGGATTTTTACATACATACTTACATAAATTAAGTTTTTTAAACTGCATACGCAATATTACGTTATTCCAATATGCTATACATAATTGCAAATCCAACCTCTGCCAGTGCTGTAGATATTCGTCAACACTTTGGTTCTCATAGATATTAATCAACAGTTTGGGCTGTAGATATTCGTCAACACTTTGATTCTCATAGATATTAGTTCGATTTTTTCAGTTTTTGGAATTCCTGTAGATATTAGTAGACGCCTCCGTCTAGAAGTCTAGACGGATGGATTAGATATACTGGTGAGAGAGACTAAAGGAAGGAGGGAGACAACAGAGGTACAAAGTCAAATCGCAGCAGTATTGTGTTTACGTCACCCGGTACGGAGATTGTTTTCGTTGTTGTGAGAAGCATTGATGGGTGACTTTTTTGTTCAGTTTCCATGACGAAATCTTTGCATTTTCATTTAAAGGAAAACAAGTACTAAAATAAGGGTCTCAAATATTCAGGGAAGGTTAAGGCATGCAGCTGTTTTGGATTATATATAAATAGAAAGATTGGAGTTTAGTGAAGAGAAAGCATACTTTACCTATATAGCGAATGTACACGTACACCCTCAAAAGTAAATAATGGCGGGTCCTTACCTGCAACAACAAGATAATATTTACATTAGTATTAGTGACCATATTGCTATCAACAGTTCGCCTAAAACCAAAACAATATACAGATATTAAAGTCATAGACAAGTCCTTTAGTACATGCAAAACCATCATTTCACCCTTATTTCAATAATACAATTTTTATTCAAATTATTTCACTGTTTCCTGAACCGTTATCGCAAAAACAATTTCTTTGAAAAATCCTTCCAGCCTTTTCTGGGTACTAATGAAAACTTGACGCCATAAAACCCCCGCCTATTTATTACAATATTGAACTGAGAACTGGGGATTTAATTTTCAGCAAAAATTATTTATAATAATGCTAGCATTTGAAATGTAACATCATAGATATAAAACACAGAACATAGACATAGTATAGAAATGCTAGCACCATTTCTAAAACAGGAAACTGGCCCTTAAACCTGATTGTATTGTATTGTCTGAAGCCAGAATTAGTCCCAAATCAAGTACTTATAATTTACCGGGATACAAATACTTTGTTACATCTTACAACATTAATCAAAATAGTGGAATAGTTGTTTTTGTAAAATGTATTTATAACGATGTTTCTGTTAATGAAATATTTATCGAACTTGTTAATTGTCTACATATTAAAATCAATATAAATAATATTTTTTTATGATATAATTGCATTATATAGAACTCACAGCTCAAGCATTAATAATTTTACCGAAAAACTGAAAACTTTTATAAATACAAACCGGTTTCAAAATGCACTTATTGTAGGAGATATTAATATCGACATATCTGATGATTTTGAAAACAACAGTAATAGGGAAAAAACTGAATATATTAACACTTTATCAGAACTCAATTTCAAACCATGTATAAAAAAATATACAAGAGAATGTTTTGGACAAAGGCCATCTTGTATTGACCATATTTGGTGCAATACTAATGAAACTGATAAAATAAAATCTGTTATTTGGAAAAATAATATTACTGATCATCACACATGCATTGTAGCTATTAAAACTGATAAAATAAATAAGAATAATATTTGTCGCTATAACTTACCAAAAACTCTAATTAATTATGAAAAATTACAACAACATCTTGAAAATGAAATTTGGGAAACTGTACTATCGTCTAACAATACCGATTTATGTTCACGGAATTTTGAATTGACATTGAATAAGCATATCCAATCCTCCTCTTCCATTGTAACAAACTTTTCAAAGACTAAATTTAAAAAATTAAAACCGTGGATTACACAAGGAATTATCATATCAATTAGGCATAAAGAAAAAATTTATAAAGAGCTAAAAAAGTTTCCTGAAAACAATAAACTACGCGAATATTTTAAAAAATTTAGAAATAAATTATGTTACATAATCCGGAAAACAAAAGAAGATTTCTATAAAGATAAAATCAATATTGCTGGTAACAACAATAAAAAGGTGTGGCAAACTATTAATGAAATGATCAATAAAAAACCTAAAAATTCAAATATAAATAAAATCTCAGATATTGATAACACAATTTACAATGTCAACACAGATCCATTGAAATGTGCAAATATCTTAAACAATTATTTTGGGTCAGTTGGTGAAAAATTAGCAATTAAAATAAAAAACAGAGATAATGATAATTATAATCTACCAACACCTTCCATTCCTTGTAACACCCTAACACAATTTCAACGAACTAACTCTGATGAAATCAAAGATACTATTAATGAATTAAAAGGAAATTCTTCCCCTGGTTATGACAATATTTCTGTAGAAATACTTAAAAGAAATTCTGACTCACTTTGCAAACCTTTGGCACACATCATAAATACAAGTTTTGTTAATGGCAACTTTCCCTTAAATTACAAAAAAACTATTATTACCCCAATTTTTAAATCTGGGGACCCCTGTCTAAGCAGTAACTATAGACCAATTTCTCTTACTTCAAACATTGCAAAAATTTTTGAAAAAGTTGTAAAAAAACAAATATTTAAATTTGTGAAAGAAAATAATATATTAAATGCACATCAATATGGTTTTAGAGAAAATTTGAGCACTCAAGATGCAATCGTTGATTTAACATCTAAAATATATAAATCTTTAGATAGTAAAAAACAAAGTATTGGAACATTTGTTGATTTAAGAAAAGCATTTGACAGTATATCGCACTCTAACCTTATCTCTAAACTAACGAAAATTGGTATAACTGACAATGCTTTAACTTGGATCGAAAATTATCTATTTAATAGAGAGCAATTTGTTAAATTAAAGGGCCTTATGAGCGATTCTCAGACCACGAATTTTGGCATCCCGCAGGGAACTGTACTGGGGCCAATTCTTTTTATCATTTATGTCAACGATATGTTTAAACTTAACATCAAATCTAAACTCATTTCATATGCAGACGACACAGCAATTCTAACTGAGGGTTTAACTTGGAATGAAACCCAGAAAACAGCAGAATTAGACTTAAACATCATAAAAAAATGGTTCGATTCAAACTTGCTGTCACTTAATACGGAAAAAACCTTTGTAATACCGTTCACCATTAATAAACATGCATTCCCTGAAAATTTAAAGATAAGTATACATTCATACAATTGCAATAGAAACACAAATTTATGTAAACCTGACTGCTCTGTACTTACTGTTAAAACTAACATAAAATACCTCGGTATAATTATAGATAGCAATTTAAAGTGGAAAATACAAATCAATGCAACAGTTGAAAGATTAAGAAAATTAATGTATATTTTTCTTAGAATACGAAACATATTAAATTTTAAACTATTAAGAACTATCTATTTCTCACTGATCCAATCTGTATTACAATATGGAATTCTTGGTTGGGGTGGTGCATTCAAAACTTCTCTCATGCCTTTAGAAATCATCCAAAAATTATTAATAAAAATAATTCTAAAAAAATCATATGATTTCCCCACCATAAGATTATTTCAAGAATTTAAAGTCCTTTCACTACACAATATTTATAAAAAAATTACACTTTTACAAATCCACAAAGATTGTTTCAACAATGATAACTCATTATCTATTTCAAACAGCAAAAGACCAAGTATTCTTGGCTCATTAACTATCCCACGTTGTAATACCACTACAGCCCAACATTTTTATAAATATTTTGGAGTCAAGTGGTTTAACCAGTTACCCCTTAACTTAAGATTGGAAATTAATTATAAAAAATTCAAAAGTTCTATAAAAACACTAAATCATTAGCATATTACAATAATTCAATTTCATAATACAATAGAATGTCTCTCGACAATTGATTTTGGAAATCCATTTACTTTTATATTATTTTCTCTTTTCTCTCTTCCTCTTCCTCTTCTTCTTCTTTTTTATACTGTTTTCTTTTTTTCTATTCTATTTCATATATCTTGTTTTGAATATGTATATGTATATATATATTTGTATATATATGTACATTTATGTATATATATATATATATAAAAATATATATTATAATTCTAAAAAAATATGTTAAATAGTTTTTCACACACGCTGCTCCACCTTTTTTACACGAGCATGCTCTAAAAAAAGGTGAATCACGTTATATAAAAAATGTATCTGAAAAATGTAATGTCATTATTGTATGTACAAAAATAAATAAATTTAAAAAAAAAAAAAAAAAAAAAAAAAAAAAAAAAAAAAAAAAAAAGGTACAGAAGGCATAAAATGTTCGGAGTTCTCTTCGTAACATCTGTTAAATTGTCAAACCAAATAACTTCGCAAAGAACAAACAATAAATCTAGTGAACGTTAAATGTCAAATTAAAAAATTCGCCTGAAATCAAAGTGTTGCCATATAAAAAAAATTAATCAGTGTTACATTTCACAAAATTATCGGAGACGGGATATTTTCATGTGGTGACGTCACGAGCCCAAATAATGGATTTATTTATTAAAAAAAACTATACATTTCTAAAAAAATTTACTAACATTTTTTCCAAGTCGTTATGAAATCCGTGGCCTATTGTTACATATGTTAAATTGTTTTTTTTGGGATTATCCTAAAGATCGAATTTCCATTTTAAAGGTAATAAAATTTTCTAAAGATTATCTTTTTCACCAAATGAAAATAATAACCCTTTATTACATAATATTGGTCCAAAATCTACTAAAGCATGATCTTTTTTATATTTATAGCGAAAACGTAAGTTTTTCAACAATAATTTCAATATCACAAAAATATTTATATTCCTACAATTCTGTGTCTCGCATATCTTCTGAATGATTTTTTTAAAGAAGGTTAGAATTTTTCAAGCTAAGGCTCAAAAAATTTCTAGTGCTCAATATTGAAATCGATTATATAGCGGAACGCTCCGGTAGCAAATCAATCAGTCCTCGTGACATTTCAAAATCAAACATCAAATAAGTTTAAAGTTTTTTCTGATCTGAACTCGAGTTCACAAACCGAATCCCCCAAAATCGCAGGTGCCTTGCGAGATTTTACATTAAAATTCGCATAGCTGAAAC
Source organism: Limnephilus marmoratus (assembly GCA_917880885.1). Classification (NCBI taxonomy): domain Eukaryota; kingdom Metazoa; phylum Arthropoda; class Insecta; order Trichoptera; family Limnephilidae; genus Limnephilus; species Limnephilus marmoratus. Next base: position 528,271 of record OU862934.1, read on the forward strand.
AGAATTTAATTTTTATATCAAGTTTTGAATTATGTTTTCCGTTATTCTTTCACATTACTAAATGAGATTTAAAGTGACCCTATATTTGCAGTGTTAGTGTTTGTAGGTAGTACTTAAGCTCATAAGGACTCGTCTGTAATCCGGAGGATGGCATTATAGTATTATGTGTAATGACAAGTGAGAAATAAGAAATACTTAACGTTATAAAAAGCGAAGAGAAGCGTAAAGAATAGGATTAAGGAAGTGGCACTTCAGAGGAATTATACTGTGTAATATGGTAGATGAAGGGATTGTGAGAAAGGTTTAATAAATGAGGTGGTTATCACCATTTAAGGCTGCCCCAAAATGTTTAAATGATTGCATGACCCAGTTTTTTTAAATGATTAATGTCATCAACCACAGGGCAACGAATGGTACATCTTTATAACAACTGTTATAAACATTACTACATCTGGGCAATATGACAATATTAATTCTGCTTTACCACTTAATTCGTTAGTAAAATATGCTAATAGTAATTTTTTATTCAATTGTAATCTGCACTAATACTTGGTACAGAACTTGTAACCCTTCTCTAGGTAATGTGAGATTCCCGTGAACAAGCAAGCGTGCTTTGTGACACGTGTCCAATGCTGGGGATAATCCCCACTGAGACGGGATTAGCATGACACGTGGGCACACCTCGGCTTACCAAAAATATTTTTTTGCGATGCTAGCTTGATTGGTTCTGCTGCTGAGAGCTTCGCTGTTAACTCTCTTTATAGTTAATACTTAATTTATCAGAAAGAATAAGAGTTTGAAATGGAGTTATATATTATTTATTCAAATAGCTAATGATTTCTTTTACCGTGACGATCCACGATTACGGTAACGTGACGGCATAAAAAAGCATAAAACTTACGTTCTTTATCGCTATATTGCTGCAGCTCTTTCAAAAGATGAGATACACAATGTACATAGGCCTGTTTACTTCGAAGGAAAAAGTAATAATTGTCTTGCATCTCGCTCACACAACCGCACCGTGATGTCTCCGTAGACCCCTCCAATACTTACAGCCGCGACGATAATTTTGAAAGTATGGAATACAGTTACAAGGAAGTTACAATTGAAGTGTGAGTGAATTCCAAAATTTCAAAAACGTCAATGCACTGAAGGTTTCATTTTTGTTCTTAAATATATAATGCTGCAGCTCGTTCTTACATACTAAATTAATAACAACAGTTAACAATAAAAAGCAAAATGAGGCAAACGGAAACATACAAAATGAGGCAAATGAAAAAATTGTCGGATCACCCCACACCCGCCTCCCAAATCGAAAATCTGGTCATGTAAACGAGGAATAAATTGAGAACACGCTCCAGATAAAACTGTGTTAAACATGGAATAATTTTAAAAAGTCCAACTGAGATCTGCACAATAACTGCATGAAATTTCACCTCAATTTGTACTGCTGTAGAATTTTTGCGTGGAAATTCAGGTATTCTACAATTTAACCTATGTATTTTTCCTGAATTTGTACTTTTCTCAGCCAGATTAAATTCCTCAGTGCTTGCGGATTATCTTTCATAGCGTCACATAACTCTTTATTTTTTCTATTACTTTCCTCCGCCACCATTTTGTTTATCGTGTTTATTAGCATAATACTCCGTTTTGCGCGTCCCTGGAGAGTATTCACTTTTATTGCAAATGCTACTAAAAATGGAATAAGTAGATTCTCAGTAAAACAATACGGCACTGAAAATGTTTGACTTTCCTAACGGTTTTTTTTTTAAAGTCAACAACTTGGACGCTACGGAAAAAAAGATTAATGAATGGAAAAATACATTAAACTTAAATGGCTTCAATTCAAAGCACCTGCTTTTAATATATAACTGAGGTCGTGACGGATTTGTTTTGTAATTTTCAAGTGAATGTTTGTTATGATTTGTTTAACGTTTGTCTTTTACTAATAATGATTGTTTTGCTACATTTGAATGCCTTTAATTTTTTTTTTATTAAAACATTAATTAGAAGTCAAAAACTTTTTAAAAATTCTTTTTATGTCTCTAATTTAGTGGTTAATTCTAAAAATTCCTATCGGAAGGGAATGCTGTGCATTTGTATGAATAGGTGACATATTCTTTATTCCGGCTAGCAAAATTATATAATTAAAAGACAATGGCCTTTGTATCTGAAGAAATATTAACATGCTTATTAAATCCAGTCCCCATCAGCTGGAGGCGTTCTTTATTTTTTATGTTCCGTATTATTTTTTAGAATCGATTAAATATTATTACGTATTGATTAGATTACGCATTGATGCCCCCCCCCCAAACTGCTGGTTCACTTCAACAACAAAACCGCAAGAGACAACCTCATCGCTTTAAGAAAAAACATCAACTACGCTGCCATAAAAGGACTCGCCCAAGACAAGATTTACATTGGAGAAGAACTTACTGCGTATCATAAAGAACTTCTATGGCAAACGAAAAAATTTGCCAAAGAAAATAATTATGCATATGTCTGGTACAAGGATGGTAAAATCATGATGAGGCGCCTCACAAACGAAAAAATTATTTATATAAAACATGTAGATGATTTAAAAAAAATAACTTAAAATATTGGGAAATTATCCTCTTATATTTCTTCACAATCTACACATCATACAAAAATGGATTCTTTTTCTACCAAAATAAAGTCTAACAAATCAGACCTATCAATCTACCACCAAAATATTAGATCGATAAACAAAAACTTTGACCATTTTCTCATCGAACTCGAACTTACTAAAACCAAATATGACCTAATTATCTTGACAGAATGTTGGCTAACACCTTACTATACATACTCCTTTATTACAAAAACATCCCCAATTATACCCACCATCACACCTCGAATCACTACAGAAAAAACGACGGCGTAGTAGTATATACATTAAACAAAACTCCCAACACATATAACGTCAAAGAAATCACCATTACGAACTCCAACTGTCTTCAAATAACATATAGCATAAACACATGTATTATTGCACTTTACCGCTCACCTTCCAAACCTAACATCTCCCCCTTCTTGCGAGACTTAAACTGTTATCTTACCGAGCTAAAAAAAACAAAACACCTAGTCTTAATTGGGGACCTCAACATTAATATTCTAAAAAACAACGAACATCCCCAGTGCCAAGATTACTTAAATACCATTATGTTTCACGGAATGGAAAGTACAATAAACTCACCTACACGATGTACACCACATTCTTCCTCCTGCATCGACCATATTATGGTTAAAACATCAAACCAATACACTTCAGAAATCCACATGTCATCAATTACAGATCACTACGCCACCTCCTTCACAATGAGTTCCAAACACAACGTACAAAGCAAAACATCAACTGAAATAACAAAGAAAATAATTAACTATGACCACCTCAACAAAACGATTAGTTCTAAATCCTGGGACAGACTCTATAAGATAGCTAACATAGATGAGGCATGGAACTACTTCTCTACCTACATACAAGAAACCCTTGTTCAAAACACCAAAACCACCACAAAAACCATTCCTAGAGCTATCAAACCTCTCAAACCATGGATTAATCACACTACCATCAACTGCATTCGGAAACGCAATTCCATACATAAAAAATGTGCCACGAATCCATATGATATTACACTTCATAATTTCTACAAAAGATACCGAAATATTTGCACACAAGTCATTAGGAAAGCCAAAAAGCCAAAGCGGAGGTAGGAATTCAAAAGGTTAAATATTGGCTTGACTCGAACACATTAACTCTTAACATACAGAAAACAAAATACTTACTGTCTAGTCTTACCAATATCACAAAACCAAACCTACACCCAAAATTAAAAATACACGAATGTAATAACTCATCTCTGAACCGGAATTGCAACTGCCCATGCCTAGAACAAGTAGCAACTATCAAATATTTAGGATTAACCTTTGATACACATCTAAATTGGAAGCAACATATACTTAACACTACAAACAAAATCCGCAAATCTATTTACTTTTTCAAACAAACGCGCAATTTCCTTAACCTACAACTTTTAAAAACAGTGTATTACTCACTGTGCCAATCTCACATCGAATACGGAATTTTAGCTTGGGGTAACACTTATTCTAATGCCCTCGACCCCATCATTAAAGCACAAAAACTAATAATAAAAATAATTCTTAAACTTCCTCTCACTATCAGCACTGATACGATCTTCAATACTTTCAACGTTATGGACATTAAACAGCTCTACGCAAAATCCATCTTACTTTATTTACATAAAAACAACAAAATCCTATACAAACCAACAAAAATGATACACAATACCCGAGCCAATAATAAAGAACTTCTCCAAACTCCCTTTTCTAAAACCACCTTTGGACAAAAACACTTTAAATACATAGCTTGCAAACTACACAATACACTTCCAGCCACGATTAGACAAACGAAATCAATGACCAAATACAAACAAGATATAAAGAAATGGATTATAAGTATTGGACGCCACACTACTGCTAACATCTGTAAAATAGAGTACAAATAGACAGAATTACCATCTCACGTATGTCCTTACCCTTATTAAAGAACTTAAAATAGTAAAATCCTATATGTATAATATAATTCCCTATATAGATTCGAAACGATTTACCACTTTATTCATCTCTTCCTTCACCTATATAATGCTCTCTTTATGATATTAACCCTCAATCTTAATCATCTTTCTGTTTGAATTGTATAAATCAGTATGTATCTTACCTTTAATATTCTTATGTTGTAATTAAATATTCTTATATATGATACTCATTTATGTACCTCTACGCCTGTCTCAACACAGGTATACCCTAGTGAGACAGGCATCGAATAATGTAATGTAAACATACCTTTTATAGATAAATAAATAAATAAATAAATTTAAAAATATTTTTCAGAATCAAAATTTGAAAAGTAAAAATACTAAGTTATCTTGTCCTCGTGTTTAATCAAAGTTCAACGCGCGGGAACTATTAAAATAATTCCAATAAATGTTTAAAAATCTCTCTTAAAATTGGACACATTTGGCCACCAAGCGCTCGAGGGTGTTTTCAAATTGGCCAAAATGTGGCCAAAACACTGCAAAAGCCTTTACTTGACGAAAAAAAAATTTTGCAAACAACAAATAATTTTCCTGAAATTGCCTAATTGTACATAATCAGCAATTCATTTTTGAGAGAGCCTACTTTGAAGAAGTAAAGTTGTGTTTGAATATCTCGGCCCTTACAACTTTCAGCACTTAAGTTTTATTACTCCCATCTTATAGCTCCTTCTATTTTCTTTCCACCTCTATCTACTCACTTACACGAGACTCAATAATATTTCCGTGATCCAGATGGCGTTAATTTGGTTTTCTTATAATACAGGTACTCTTTGGCTCAAACTAAGTGGGTAATTAAAATGTATGAACGTGTTGAAAGCACAATTTTACAGGGGTTATGCGGTCAAATTAAGAATTTTAATAAAAACATAGATTGTGAATGTTTCTAAGTTCAAAAATATAATTTGGAACATTTTGACGCTGATCTGAACGACATAACCGCCTCTGGTTGCAGCCTGGCGGACCACTGGGAAATCTACAAAAAGTCTACAGTCTGCAGTTCTACAACTTACTTCATTATCATTCAAAATGAAATTTAAGTATCAAAATTTCAACTTATGTAAGTAGGTGAAAAAGATTTCTGAAAAAAATATCGTTGGTAATTTCACAGAACATCCATTTTTCATTATTTGGTGAGTATTGATAGGCGATTATTAATTTAATTGCCTAGTAAACTATTAGATAAATCAAACATTTAAAGGTGGGAAATCCCGATAAAAGCTCTGAAAAATAAATGGCATGGTTTAAAACCATCATTCCTGAAATGTAGAACATTTAAGCCGAAATCACTGAAATAAAATAAATTGGATTTCAAATAGATAACGTTTAAGTTAAGGTATAAATGGCCATGCGGTGGATTGAACTAAAAACGTCGTTTGTAATTTGCAAATCTCTGAACAGTCGGTGGTAATCGACACTTTAGTAAGTATTTAATAAGTGACGTACATTTAAAACATATTAAAGGCTTTACTAAAGAACATGTTTTAAAGGCTAAGCAAATGATAAACCAACGTTAATTTAAATATTTATTTAACTGAACTTTTTACTGGCTAATCAACGCCCTTACCGTAGGTCACCTCAGTCGGTTCGCTACATTTTGTGACTTGTGAGCATGTAACCGTTTTAATTCTTTTGGCAACATGAATCCTCAGATCAATCCCAGCGACAACCATATGATCAATGTAAATAGGGATATTTGAATGAAACAGGGATTCAAGTTGAACATTTATTATAATCATCAATTTGCGAGCATGAGACAGTAATCCATTCAAGGAATATACTTATGATTATTTATTGAAACTCAGGGTGTGTCCCAGGGCTCCTTGAAGAGGAATCTCCTGAGATTATGAATTATGCAAGTCACTATTATGGAAATCAGGATCAGCGATGTAATACATAATTGACAGAACTAACCTTTAAATAGAATGCCGGGCGCCAAGGCCAGTCTCAATGACATGACCATTTTAAATATAATATCAACTAACTGAAAACCAGTTTAGGAAACTAACGCCAATCGATGCCATCCATGCCAGTCGGAGCCCAGGTTTTTGCACCCTCACGCTACACGTCAAATCCGCCGAGTCCTCGCTCTTCCGTCGTCCCTCCAGAGGTCGCCACTGTACTCCTCCGAAGTTAGCCAAACAAACTCATAGAGTCAAGTGTTTTTGCATTGTCAACATCCAAAATTATCGGGGTAACATGTTATTCTGTTACAATGCCCCCCGTGTTGAAAGACTTATGGCTATAAGTCCTGAGGTTCCCCTGACACCTCGAAGCAAAGCCTTGACTGCCGTCTCACTGGAAAGTACTTGTAGTGAAGGTGATGTCATGATAGTAGATGGAAACCCAATAGCTTAGCAGCGGTAAGTATGTAGATTCTTGAAATGTTGTTGCGAAGAAGCATAAATTTCCAGAGCCATCGCGATCTGTATGTCCAATGTTTCCTCAGCTTGAGACAGCATCCCAGACTTGAGAGTAGAGTGTTATGATGTTGCCTTATAATCTTCAAATAATATGGCGTAGCAACTTAGTTGAAAATTTTCCATCGTGCAGGAACGAGATGATAAGCCATGATATATGGTGCATGGGCAATGATGATTTTCCTCTTGAAAAGTCCTTCTGGAGTGTCCCATATTCTTGAAAAATGTTGTGGTATCGCAAAGTTGAAGATTTTCCATAGTGCCGGAGCGGGGTGAAATGCCATGAAAATATAGTGCATGGGCAATGATGATGTTTCTCTTGAATGACCCTCTGTAATGACTCTCTGGAATAACCCTCTGGATGCCTAAACTAAGATACTGGTTTTCCTAAAGCAATCTGGTTGAATCTACAGAAACTATTAGAAAAGCCCTTCAACTCAGAGAATATTAATTTAACTAACAGGCAAATATACCTCCTGACAAAATATTTAATAAAAGCAAAATTCGTTAAATCTTGAAACCTTCTTCTGTCTTCCTGATATTAATAACAACATAATATGTAGATAACCTGTATAGTAATCCTGAATTTAAATTGAACAATAATAATAAACATCCTGACAGAATACAAAATAAAAGCAAAATTCGTTAAATCTTGTAATTTGAGTGACTTAGCCAATAATCAAATCAAAATTGGGTTATCAAAGCCGAATGTTATTAATTAGCCAATCTATCAACAGATGGCAGTGACGATTATAATAAATAAATCGATAATTCTACGAATAACCAAATTTGAAAGAATAGGTCCATGCTGTCCACAGATGGCAGTAACCATAATAATAATTAATTATGTCCATAATTAATTTATTTTAACTGTATTCTTCTAACACCAAATTAAAACTTCCTACTATCACAGAAGAACACAGAAAAAAGAAATTGTTTACTGATTGTTTTAGCGATTTTTGAGCTCTAAAATCACCAGAACAATCAGCGGACATACAATTGTTAAAAAAACGATTATACCATTATTAAAAAATGCAAATTAGACAAAACATGCATATAAAATTTGTTATACCAAGGTTAATAGTATCATAACTGACACGCACAGATTGTAAATAAGAATTTTCATAAAAATTCATAAAATATCTCAATTGTAAGCCTGATGAAGGCTATAATTCCAATTCTGCAAATAACGTAGGGTTAATAGTGTTATAATAGACACGCGAAGATTATAAATAAGAATTTTCATAAAAATTCATAAAATATCTCAATTGTAAGCCCGATGAAGGCTATAGTTTTCAAATTGTGCATAAAACACAAACGATAATGAAATGACCAGAAAATTGTAAAATTATGATCATTGTATCATCCAATAATCAGCTTACAGAAGCAAATACAATATAAAATATACCCATGCATAGTAATTCATTAGATAGTAGATCCCTTTTGGTTACAAAAATATACACAAAACAAATGTACACAACAGCAAATACAAGCACCAAATAGTAATACATATCACTGAAATCAGAAGATGGTTTATCCCACACCACAACTAAATACCATAAAATATATCAAATGAGTCTCGCCTGTAAAACCCATGGCCAGAGATTTGCAAGCGAAAGACATTTAACAGTTTAAAACATTCACGAGCTCAAGTAAAATAGAAGCTACTTAAATCAACTACATATAAAACAGAAAATATATCACAATTTAACATTTTGATCCAACAAGAAACGTAGGAATAATTCAGAAAGTTAATTCTTAATATGTCTTTTAAATAGAAAGTACCTATTGTTTCCCTTTTGTGTAAGTAAGTTTGTAAATAACAGCAGAGATTATAGCTATCATCTTATTGATTAAGAAATTTTAGCTGCGAAATCTTTTAAAATATCTTATAACTGAATAAAACAACAGTTCAAATACCGTTCGAACAACTTTCCCAACAGATCCTCATAGTGAGATGGAAATAGAAAACGGAAAGAAAAACAGTAAAATTCCAAACATAACATAACGTTATATCGACTTCATGTTTATCGTTAGCATAGAAAATGGACAACAAGCATCCCACCACTGCAGTAATCTGCATCAGTAGGTCCCCTGTCTTCCTACGACTGAAACGGAAAAGGAAAACCTAATCCATTTCGCGAAACGATTTTTAAAAAAAAATCGCGTCCGAGAACTCAGAGGTTCAAAACATAGAACCCGAACTAACTACCGACGAACTCAGAGGTATTAAAACATAGAACGCTAGTAATCATTCGCATATCGCTTCCACATGCTAAAACATTTCCCGTCGAAAGGAAAGTTATGAAAATGATTATCCGAATAGACTCTTTAACAACTGATATTAATAATTACACAAATGTGTCTAATTTCCGGGTAAATTTAAATATTTTTAAAAAGGTCTATCCTGAGAATTATAACCACTTTAATCTCTGGTAAAGAAAATAGCATACAATAGCATTTTAAGTAATTAAAAGTAACTAGTACTGTGATTTTACATTCGTAACAAACTGAATATCCTGTCGCAGAAGTTAACGGAAAGCTTTTATCAAGTTTCGTGAATTTAGCATCTAAATTGCATTAATTTTATATGAGAATTAATATTCAAAATTAATAAGTGTGAACCTGACTCCAAAAAACCTGAGAATTGCGATCCCAAAACCGTGGAAAAGATGAAAGGACGGCCGTCCCTGGCAACCACCCCTTCACTCCTCGAAGCTCTTTGATCATCGTAGAACCGTCTGACAATCTATGCTGGATCGAAGACTGCAACCTTGAAAGACGTCTCCTCCATTGAAGCAACTATCGTCCGCATCGGAAGCATTTGATCTCCTCCCTAGAATTCACATTTTGCTTTTTTGAAAGAAGTGTTATTACAAGAAGAATAATCGGCTTGAAAGGAAAGATTTTATTAGGTTCATATTTATTTTCAAAATAAAAGGTAGAGGAATTGAATCTTCCAGACCAAACACCAGTTCCTCCATGTTTGAAAGAAGAACAGTTCATTCACAACAAAGCGAAAGCAATACTCTAAAAAAAATAATTCAAAAGCTCCTCAGAAAAGTATATTTATACTTACAGACGAGATCAGCAAGCTCCTTAGCACGTTGTTAAAATTCAGGTACACAAGATTTCCCATTGTATTATAAATCCCAATTCCATTTATGCAAGGGCAATGACCAACTTTGTCTGATACCTTGTCTTCAGGCATTGAAATTATATGTAGGTACCTATTTCTTAATGGATCAAAGATAACAGACACAAACATTTAATCACGTCAATAGACGGCAAATAAACAGTTACATACATACTACACTACAATAAATAATTAAAAACAATGACTCAACGGATTTAAAGTGATTTTTCGAAATGATTATGATTCGAATATAATGCAGTAAAAATTCTTCCCGAATTATAAATGCTGTATTAAATATTCCTTTGACTATAAAGTTGCAAGTTCTCTCGGAATAAAATGTTGTACATGAAAGAATTGTAAAAAAAATTCTTCCGGAATTAAAAAATCGTATAAAAGATTTGTAAAACAGCACAAATAATAAATTAAAATAATAAAATTATTATTAAAGGAAAGGTGTTCCTGAAACCTCCGGCTGACATGTGACCGATTGAACCTCGTGTCTCGACAATAATGTTATACATCACTGATTACCTACACAATAAAAAAAGAACAAAACTCGCAAATTCTATTAGTAATCCACACGTAAGGCGCCATTGTAACCGTTTTAATTCTTTTGGCAACATGAATCCTCAGATCAATCCCAGCGACAACCATATGATCAATGTAAATAGGGATATTTGAATGAAACAGGGATTCAAGTTGAACATTTATTATAATCATCAATTTGCGAGCATGAGACAGTAATCCATTCAAGGAATATACTTATGATTATTTATTGAAACTCAGGGTGTGTCCCAGGGCTCCTTGAAGAGGAATCTCCTGAGATTATGAATTATGCAAGTCACTATTATGGAAATCAGGATCAGCGATGTAATACATAATTGACAGAACTAACCTTTAAATAGAATGCCGGGCGCCAAGGCCAGTCTCAATGACATGACCATTTTAAATATAATATCAACTAACTGAAAACCAGTTTAGGAAACTAACGCCAATCGATGCCATCCATGCCAGTCGGAGCCCAGGTTTTTGCACCCTCACGCTACACGTCAAATCCGCCGAGTCCTCGCTCTTCCGTCGTCCCTCCAGAGGTCGCCACTGTACTCCTCCGAAGTTAGCCAAACAAACTCATAGAGTCAAGTGTTTTTGCATTGTCAACATCCAAAATTATCGGGGTAACATGTTATTCTGTTACAAGCAGATGAGCCCGGATTTATGGGGTGAGGTTTGTCTAGGTCTTGGCGGTGGATGCGTTTGCTTAAATACTGCTTGGTGATCCGAATCGAGGGAGACCTTTTGACCTCTCCAGTTGGGCACTCTCGACATATTGCCTTGCAGTTCCAGTTCCGTCACCGTGCGGGACAGTTTATTTTAACATCGCTCCGTTGCGCGAATCCTACCGACCCGCGCTCCGCCCCTGTTAAATCGTTTTTTTGAGCAGATTTCTACCCAATTTTAAATAGTAATAGTGTGCATATAGTGTGAAATAACTGTGCCGAATTGAATAACGTGTTGAAACATAAAATATTCGACTCCGTTAGAAGCTCACCGGTTGTGGGAGCCTTCTTGGCGTCCCACAAAAAAGTGTCGAAGTCTAACTTTGGAGAACGGAAACGGACCGCGGAAAAAAATATATCAGTGAATGCTCGCTATCGAGCTCTATCGAATAGGTGTACTTGGTGTTCAAATATATTTTTCTGAAAAAACATTATTAAAACTTAAAAAAAAAAATCAATAAAAAGTGTAGAAACCTATAACTTTCCCCAGTGAAAACGAATCGTGGAAACAGTTATACCATTAAAACCGCGGTGTGAAACTCTATCGAATAAGTGTCGTAACCCGTAATTTCATTTGTTTTAACCTTCGTTTCGGAGTGTAATATTATCTACAATTAAATTCTCTTCTTAAAACTAGGGTAAGTTATGTTGAGATAAGATATGGACCGCGCAGATGACATTTTAAAGCGGATCTCGGAAGACCTAGACCGCCAAATGGCCCACAGGGCACGTCTGGCGGAGATGGAATATGAGGATGCTGTGGAATTTGCGCGCTCACTAGAGACCACAGACCCTACTGCGGGAACCTCTCAACAATCTCCGGTAAGAGATAAAACTAACTTAGGCTTGTCCTTACAGATTGCTGATATGATTACGTCTCCCGACAAGGATCAGAAGTCAGATCCTCGGCGACTTACGGCAGGCTTCTGCAATAATGTTAATGAGGGAGTGGGAGGTAAGTCTCCAATTCAAATAAACAAAAAGCTCCCACGCTCTGATGAAGCTCAACCTTTCGAAGATTTCCTGAATAAGTTTTGGGAAAACCTCGCAAAAATTACAGGTGCTGTCACAGAGGGTAGGAACAAAATGAATAAGGAGGAGAAACAAGTTGTCGCTCAAGCGGTCGACATAATTAAAAGAGACCTAGTTATCCTGGTTGTGGAGAATGCCTCGCTGAAGACAAGGGCTAAAGCCCTCGAGGAAGTCATTACCTCTCAAGCTGGCTTAGTTGAAAAAATCGACCTTTTAATCAAACATAAACCCACTGTTGCCCCCCCCCTCAGGCGGAAAACAAACAAACGCGGGCAAAAAAACGTACGCGAGTGCGGCTGGCGCTACACCTAGCGCCTCAATCTTTATCAATGGACAGGAGCGCGGTTTACCTCCTCAACAGCCGACAGTATTATTCTACCCCACGGTACCGGAAGGTAAAACGTCGGAGGACACTAAAAAAGTGATCACCTCCATCCTAGATCCAAAGTCAGACGGATTCCAAGCGGTCCGCACTAAAAGTATTAAGGGAGGAGGTTTTCTCCTGCAGACATCCAGTGCCGGGGGGTTGAAAAATATACAGAAAGCTGCCGAGAAACTCTCTGCTAGTGGTATAAAAATGATTAGTCCACAGGGCCGCCTACCCAAAATCGTACTTTACGACGTCCCGAGGGGTGACGTCTCCAAAGATGCCGCCCTATTTGAGGAGATCTTCGTAAATAATATCACAGGGAACTGCACCCTCACTAAGGACGACCACCTCAGAACCATGCGGAGGGTATCACTTTTTGGTAGGAGGGATGCCCCTACCATGAATATGATTATTACATGTCATCCTGACTGCAGGAAGGTTCTAATAGACAGCGGACATTGCTACTTTGGGTGGAACGCCTGCCGTGTCCGGGATTATCTGGGTGCAACGAGATGCTATAAATGCCACTTGTATGGCCACGTGAGCAAATCTTGCACCCAGGAAACGACAACATGCCGCCACTGCGCCGCAACCGGCCATGACTATGAGGATTGCCCCAAAAAAGCACTGGCCGCTGTCTGCGCTACCTGCTCAAGGTTTAAAAAGCCGGCGAACCACTCTACGGGAGATCGTGCTTGCCCTGCCCACAGAGCGGCTATAGAGGTACAAGTACGTATGACGGACTATGGCGGGCGCTAATTCCCTCACCATTGGTCAGGCGAACCTGCAAAGGTCTCGGGTGGCCACCCTGGAGACTCAGCGGGTGATGTCTGACCTCGGCATAGACATCATGCTTATTCAGGAGCAGTACGTGTGGCAAGGCAAAACTCCTGGAATTAATAGTCCGGGTGCGGTGCTCGAGGTGGGTTCCTCTCCGGGTGCGGGTGTCCTGGTCAATACTTCCTTGATCAGACCCCTCCTCTTGGGAGGGCTCTCAAACGAGTACCAAACCTGTATATCCATTAAATTAGCTAATACGGAAATCATCGTGATCTCCGTTTACTTTAAGTACGGTAATCCTGTTGAACCGCATATTTTGAGCTTAACGCGAGCCCTTCACAAATTAAGAGGTCGAAACGTAATTATCGGTGGAGACTTCAACGCGCGATCGCCTCTCTGGTTCGATTATAACGGAATTCGGACGGAAAGATCCTTTGCTGTCGAAGACCTTATTGCGGCGCAAGGTCTGTTCATCCTCAATGAACCGGGCATGCTTTCTACTTTTTCAGGACCCGGAGGCGAAAGTAACATTGATCTCACTCTATGTTCTAGATCTGTTGCGACTAAAATATCTCAGTGGAAAGTTCACGAGTGTGCGTTAGTTTCTGATCATAGACTCATAACTTTTTCTGTGGGTATTCCAAAGACAGAAGCTCCACGGTCTACGTGGAATTTCAGAACCACAAGGGCGGATTGGGATAAATTTGGGGAGGCGCTACGCCAATCATTAAGGGGCTTTCACGACGTAGCAGCTAGGGAACCGGACAATTTGGGGAATTTTTTCAACGCGGCGGTGGTATCGGCCGCAGAAGCCTCTTTGGGAAGAACTTACCCTAAAAAGGCTATTCGGACGCCGTGGTGGACACAAGAGCTGACTTTGCTGAAGGGTACATTTAAAAGCGCTTACAGGAATCTCAGTGTGGTCAGGCAGAGCTTATGCTCGCCCGAAGAGGCTATTGTCCTCCAAGCTCAGTCTCAGCCTTCCAGCTGACACCATACAAAAATCTCGCTCCGCGTATTTCGCTGTTTAAAAATAGAAGGAGTTAAGTTTTTGTATATTTTTTTGTGCTACCTTGTGTAGTTCAACCAGGGCTACACGCCTGTGGTATTTTTTCCCAAAGTTTAGTGTTTAAGTACTTTTTTTACTGAATTTGTGACAAAAACTTAGCTTTCCTTTCTTTCGGGCGATCTCGCCAGATCCCCCGATAAGTGTTATCGCCATCGGGTGTAATTTGTTAAACTACGTGTGTTATCAAAAAACCGCAGTGGAAAAAGACCATTTTTTTAGTTATTTAAGGACAATACAACATTTGTGTGAACTTTTTGTGTATTTTCACAATAATATAGTTAATACTTGTGTTTAGAGACAAGTGACTATTACTAACAGACGCAGAATCAAATTCTGCGTCGATTGATACTACATTTCTCAAGTTCTGTTTTGTTTTAGTGCACCAAAAAGTGAATTGTTTTAAAACCACGTGGTGAAATTTTGTTGACATTTGGCATTTTGACGGCCTTAGTGGTGCAACTCTGACGACGGTGCAACTCTGACGTCATACTTGCACAGTGTGCAACTCTGACGTCACAGTATTGTTGGGACCAGTGCAACTCTGACGTCACAATTTCACGGTTCGGCGGCCATATTGACGGCCATATTGGTGAAACTCTGACGTCGAAATATCATAGGATTCGGTGCAACTCTGACGTCACAATTGCATTTTGAGTAGATTTTGTGAAGGGTGTTCCACAGGGACCGGTATTGGCCCCTGTCTGTCTGTAACTTCCAAACGGTTGACTTTAAACGAAATCTGACAACAGTTTTGAAAGTTCATTTTCCCCATTTTTTTCCCCATTTTTGGGGAAAATTTAGAATTTCGAGGGAAATTCCCACGAAATCTGGGGAAAAAAAAGTGACAATGCCATCGGACGTAGTTTCGTCTGAGGATTCGAATGGTGGTAGTGGCAACTCTGGCAGACCGCGTTTGGACATAGAAACGGCCCTTCTAACTCAAATGGAAGATATTAAAAGGAAGCTCGACAGGGAAAGACGTCGTAGCAAAAAGGCTACGAAGAAACCTACACTCTTTGGGCCTGCTGAGGTTGTGGATGTCCCAAATTCTGAGGGTGACGCGTCCGACATGGACACGATCCCCCCCCCCCTCCTCTTCCACCCTGCACCCCGGTTCCTGGCACGAGTGGAGCCCCATCAATTTTGGCGATCCAAGCAATATCACCGAATATGAGTACGCGGAAAAGGCCAAGAGAGAGCGACTCTCCCAATGTTCAACAGTGGAAGGTCATCCCGGCGATGACACGATGCCACAAAATTAGATCAATCATAATTGACTCATCCAATAAGTTGAACAAAAATGATAAGAGTCAACTAAATGAGTTGCTGGACGAATTAATGTCCGACATAACTCATTTGATGCTGGACATTAACACGGCGACAACTAGGAGCGCGACCATTGAGGAAATGATGGCAGAGCAATCATTGATGATAAAAAAGATTGACTCCATTGTCAAGACGAGACCTGTAGCGGCCGCTCCACAACCTAGTGTGCCAACTGCACCGTCTTACGCCAAGATGGCCTCCACAGCCCCGAGCTCGAAATCCCTAGTCGTCAACGGTTTCGAACGACCTGTGCCACCAAAACCTCTTACCGTTCTAATCTATCCAGATAAGCCTGAGGGGATGACTTCGGAACAGACGCAGAAGAACTTGGAGAAAACTATTAATCCGCGAACAGATGGTTTCCAAGTGGTCCGCTTGCGGAAAATCAGAGGGGCAGGTATGGCTCTACAAGCCAAGGACAAGACTGACTTGGCGAACATTAAGAAAAATGAGGCTAAGCTAGCCGCTAGTGGCCTAAAAATTGTCAGCCCATTAGGAAGACTTCCAAAAATAGTGATATACAACGTGCCTAGAGGGGAGCCTTCTGCCGACCAAGACCTTTTTAAGGAAGTGTTTAGCACCAACCTGGAGGGCAAATGCGAACTCTCACTGGAAGACCATCTGCGAACTATGCGCAGGGTCTCGCTCTTCGGTAAGCGTGACATGTCGACCATGAACATGGTTGTGACATGTCACCCAAACGCCAGGCGCGTCTTGATAGACAGCGGGATGTGTTTTCTCGGCTGGACAGCCTGCCGGACCCGCGACTTCACAGGTGCCACTAGGTGCTTCAAATGTCACCAATATGGTCACATCACCAAATCTTGTTCCCAAGATAAGGTGACCTGTCGCCACTGCGCTGCTCTGGGACACGATATTGATGACTGCCCCAAGAAGACACAACCCGCTGTCTGTGCCACGTGCACAAGGTTCAAGAAGCCGACGGACCACGCTACTGGGGATAGAATGTGCCCTGCTCATCTGGCTGCGATCGAGGTTCAAATCCGGATGACAGATTATGGATCGAGTTAATCCACTCACCATAGGTCAGATAAACTTGCAGCGTTCCCGGATGGCCACTTTGGAGGTGCTGCGGGTCATGTCTGACCATAATATTGACATTATGCTTATACAGGAGCAGTACACCTGGCAAGGTAGGACCCCTATATGTTATCCGGGCGCGGTGCTTGAAGTTGGCCGATCTCCGGGGGCGGGTGTCCTGGTCAACACTTCGTTGATCAGCCCCCTCCTCCTGGACGGTTATTCCGACGAGTACCAAACCTGTGTATGTATTAGATTTGGTAATACTGAGATCTTTTTGATCTCAGTATATTTTAAGTTTGGGAACCCGGTAGGACCCCACATCCTGAGTTTGACGCGCGCATTGAACGCGCTTAAAGGACGTAACATTGTTATCGGAGGTGACTTTAATGCACGCTCACCATTATGGTTTGATACTAACGACTGTAGGACGGAGCGATCAGACGCCGTGGAAGACCTAATTGCCGCGCAAGGTCTCAGTATAATTAATGAACAGAGTTCTTTTTTCACATTCTCAAACATACATGGTGAGAGCAACATTGACTTAACTCTTTGCTCTGGGTCAGTTGCAACCAGGATTTCAAGGTGGACAGTCCATGAATGCGAAATAAATTCGGATCATAGATTAATTTTATACTCAGTGTCGAAAACATAAATAAGAGCATTCCATTAGTCACAGACACATCTTCATCAATGGAAAGAAGAGAGAATAATAATATTTTCAGGTTTAATAAAATAAACATGGAGGATTTAATGAAAATTCTTAATGCAATGAAACTAAAATCGTCCACGGATGGAATTACGATAGGCATAATCAAAGATGCACTGCCAGCTATAGGAGACAGATTAGTTGCACTAATAAATGAATCTCTGTTAGAGGGAATTTTTCCACAGTCATGGAAAACTTCCATAATAACACCAGTGCCCAAAATAATAAATGCTAAAAATTTCGAAGACTTCAGACCAATAAATGGATTACCTAAATATGAACAATTACTAGAATCCATAGTTAAAGAACAGATAAACAATTTTATTGAAAAGAATAACATTCTTGCTAAACAACAATCTGGATTTAGAAATAAATATTCCTGTGAAACAGCAATTAATTATGTCATAAATGAATGGAAAACAAGTATGGATCAGAAGAAAATCATCATAGCAGTATTCTTAGACTTTAGACGTGCTTTCGAAACGATAGACAGAGAAAGACTTATAATGAAACTGAAGGACATGGGAATTCATGGTAAAGAATTGCAGTGGTTTACTGATTACCTAAAAAACAGAAAACAAAGAACCAAATTTGGAGATGCTATCTCTGAAGAGCAAAAAGTTAACCTTGGAGTTCCTCAAGGATCGGTCTTGGGACCACTACTTTTTATTATATATATTAATGATATAGTGAAGTGTCTAAAGTACTGTTCCATCAAACTGTTTGCTGATGACACACTTTTATATATCATAGCAAATAATATTGAAGATGCATTGTCAAAAATACAAAGTGAACTTCATGAAATATCTAAATGGTTATGCATAAATAAACTCAAATTAAATGTAAATAAAAGTAAATTCATGGTATTAGGGAAAAAACAAAATGAACTTATCACCCTAAATATAGACAATCAAAATATTGAAGAGGTAGAAGAAATTAAATATTTGGGAATCATAATCGATAATAAGTTAAAACTTAACTCTAACTTTGAAATGCTAACTAAAAAAATTGCCAAAAAGATTAATTTCTTAAGTAGGATAAAGGGAAAATTAGACATTAAAACTAGGAAATTGGTCTATAACACAACTGTAGCATCCCATCTGAATTATTGCTCAAGTGTAATCTTTCTGAGCAATAAAACACAAATTAAAAGAATGGAAATAATTCAGAACAGAGGCTTGAGATCTATATTGTGCTGTAGCAGATATACCAGGATAAAAACCATGCAACGCCAACTCAATATATTAAGTGTGTGGCAAAGATTAGTTTTCAATACCCTAGTTTTATTTATAAGTTAAAAAATAAAATGTTACCTGATTATATGTTGAATAATGTTAGAATCAACAGTACAGTTCATTGTTATCCTACGAGAAACTGCAACGATTTTAGGCTTCCTAAAACAAATTTATCGGGAACACAAAATAATATTTATTATAAAGGTTTTAAAATGTTCAATGAACTCCCTGTAAATGTTAAGGAGGCTAAAAGTCTTGCAGTTTTTCGTGGATTATGTTTTAATGTTGTAAAGTCCAAATTTTAGTCAGTAGGTAGTAAATAATATTGTAGTAGTCATAGAAAAGATAACATTAGATATAAGATGTCAAATTTTATATCTAAATAAAATATACAATAAAAAAAAAAAAAAAAAAAAAATTACATTTACGGTTGGTGTTAAAAAAACAGAGATTCCAAGAACCTCCTGGAATTTCAACACCACTAGGGCGAATTGGGATAACTTTGGGATTGCGCTACGAGATACTTTAAGGGATTTTTACCATGTAGCCGCTACTGATCCGGATAATTTGGGAAACTTTTTCAATAAGGCGGTTGTATCTGCTGCCAACTCGTCTTTGGGCAGATCAAACCCAAAGACGAGCATTCGGACGCCGTGGTGGTCACCTGAGCTGACTTTGCTGAAGGGGGTCTACAAGAGAGCCTTCAGGGCGATGGGGTCTGCTAGGAGTGGTGGTCGTACGGAGGAGGAGACGGCCGCTCTCCTGGACGACCTCAGATCTGCTAGGTCGGCTTTTAAGCGGGCCGTCCTTCATGCGAAACGAGCTGCCTGGCGTAATTGGGTCCAAGAAGTGGGTAACGCCAACCCGTGGAATATCCACAGCGCAATTAAGAAATCCGGTAAAGGATCTGATCGGTTTTTGTCTACTGTAATTGGGAATACTGATGGGAGGAACGCTGAGACGGTGGACGTGGCCTCTACCCTCGAGACACTTTTGGGTGAGTTAGTTCCTGTAGATTCAGTAATTGGGGAAAGTGACCACCATACCCAGATTAGAAATCTGGCACGGCTGCCTCCTAGTAACCTCGCCCAAGAGGATATTTCGTATAGAGTCACTAAGCAAGAAATTGAAGTTATAATTAAGGGTTTGGGTCCTAAGAAGGCACCAGGGCATGATAAGCTCAACGGCGTAATTGCAAAGCAAGTCTGGGTCCACGCCAAGGAGGAGCTCTTCCAGGTGATGGACACATGCATGAGAAGAGGGGTTTTTCCCTCAGAATGGAAGCGCGGCGTGCTCCGGATTATACCCAAGGGGAACGACAAACCACTTTCTGATATTAAAGCGTACAGACCTATCACCTTACTTCCAGTTCTAGGTAAAATCTTGGAGAAAATCATCAGAGAACGGTTACGGAAATCGCTCTCCCCGGCTAGCGACCTGCAATTTGGTTTCGTCCCTGGGAAATCCACGGTGCACGCCCTGTCGTATGTGCTTGACTGGGTGAAGGTTTGTCCTAAGAAGTACGTTGTGGCAATATTTCTTGACATAACTGGTGCCTTCGATCATGCGTGGTGGGCAATGATACGGTTGAAGGTGAAAAACAGGCAGTGCTCCAAACTTTTGTTCCAAATCATCGATGACTACCTGGCCGATAGAACAATTACCATCTCTTTCGGGGACTACTGCATCGAGCGTGAAGCTGATATGGGATGCCCTCAGGGCTCCATTCTTGGACCTGACCTGTGGAACATTGCCTTTGACGACTCCTCCAGGTTACCCTTGCCTGAAGGATGTATCTCTGCTGATGACAAAATGTATTTGGTCTCTGGGGACAGCAGAAAGGAAGTAGAAAAGAAAGGTAGTGATGGTTTGCAGATGTTCCTGGATTGGGGAACAAGAAACAAGATGACTTTCGCTCCCCAGAAGACTAAGGGCCTCCTGATGAAGGGTTATCTCAGCAGAAACAGAAATCCGACCATCAAAATGGGAGAATCCAATGTCCGCTTCTTTGATAATGTAAAATATTTAGGTGTTACGCTTGATCGATCGTCCTCTTTTCTGGCTCACGTCAAGGATGTATCCAGCAAGGCTCAGGCTCTCTTTTTGAAGCTAAGGAGACTCTCCACAGCTGAGTGGGGACTGCGTAATCCGGCTTTGCGTATGCTATATAGGTGCGTTTATGTTGCGCAAGTTTCGTACGCTGCATCTGTGTGGGAGCATCGCTTGGATAATTCGCTTATACTCCTGGCTTTGAAGCGAGGTCAACGAACTCCTCTCCTGGCACTATCCGGGGCGTATAGAACCGTTGCTTCGGACGCTTTGCCTGTTTTGGCTGGTATATTACCAATCGATCTCGAAATCAGGGAGGTGATCACTAAAGAGAAGCTTACTAGAGGAACCCCGGCAACTCATCATGGTGTTGTCCTGACTCCTGGTGGTCCGGGGACTCTCCCTGGTCTGCTTCGTGAAATGCGTGAACTGTCGCTTCATGAGTGGCAGCTTCGTTGGGATAGGTCGAATTTGGGGAGATGGACTTTCTCCTTCTTCCCATCAGTTAAAATCAGGATGGAAGGGGCCTTTTTACAACTGGACCATCACGTGACCCAACTTTTGTCTGGTCATGGGGAATTTAGGGGGAGACTTCATACTCTCTCCCTATCCCCTCATCCCAACTGTGCGTGCGGTAGCACAAACCAGTCGGCCGAGCACATTCTGTGGCATTGCGAGATTATGATGGATGCTAGAGAGGAAATGCTTAATGGTCTGGACGTCCCTATTAGACCAGTTTGGAATACTGATCTAGTATCGAATAAGGTGAATTTCGAGTGCTTGCGTAAGTTTGCAAGGATCTGGGTTGAAAGATGGCCTGCTCTTAGAGTCGATGATTAGCAGAATATAGGTTATCAGGTGTACATGTTCCTGTAATACCACGGACAACGATTTGATCTCTCTTTTATACTTTCGCCTGGATGTACATATTCTTTTAATACTCTTTTTTTTCTGTGTTCTTTTGTTGTTGTTTTTTTTTTCTTTTCTCTGTTAGGCTACATGAACGTGCAATTTTGTTTGAAACATACAGTTGCAGTCTGGAAGTTCACCGCGCAGCATTGCAAATTAGCCAACTATAAATTTGCTTCTATTGATTTCTATATGTTTATTTTATATACACTTTCCTTTGTGTTCTATTGTTTTTCTTTCCTTTCATGGCATCATGTATGTGCAAATTCTGTTTGTTTATTTTATTTTTTAGTACACAGCAGCAGTCGAATTTACAGCTTGGGATGGATAATTCCATTATTATTTTCGTGACTATTATTAATTTTTTTTTTTTTTTTAAGATGTTATATTGTTCTAATGTTATAAATGTTATATTGTTTATCTGGAGGTTAGACAGAACTCCTTTGTTTGTTCTGTAATGTCCTTTTCCCCATCGAAGGGGTTGGACATTGGGCCTTGTCCCTGTTAACCTACCTTAGGTTTACCTTTTCGATTCAATCATTGTTATCTCCTTCTGTGCCCGTGCCACCCCCCCGGTCATGATAAGGTTGGAGGAAAGATTGAGCGGCATCCGGAGGTCTGTCCGTCCCCCCTCCGGCCACCCGACGCTTTTCTCCCTAGGGTCTTCATTTTGTAGTCCATTTACTTCTTCTAGGCACCACCGGCTGGCTGGCTAAAGGACGACTCCACTGGGTGCCGTGATGTTGGACTAAAAACCTCATACATTCTCTGGGGGACCGCCGGGCTCACGATGGTCATGACGGTTGTCTTTTTCCGTTTTATGTTTTGTTTTCAACTTATGATTCTTTTTCTTTTTTTTGTCCTTACACGCAGATGCCTGCAGTCACGGAGTGTGTGGTCTCCCTCTGTTTATAATGTATTAAATATTTTGTTTTCTCTTTTTATACATTTATGTCTACTAACACCAGTAGTATTAGTTTTTGACCATTACAGTACAGTCCTGTAGGCGCGACCGCATACCGCCACCTAACACAGTATGAGGGGACATTGAAGGTCTAGATTCGTTACATTAAATGTAGAGCCGTTTATTCAAAAAAATTAGATTCTTGTGAGAACCCCGAAGGGGCGACCATAAGTTGCCTATACCGGGGTGGGACAGTGGTGGGTACTTCAATGTCCTCCAAGCCCGCTTTAGGGCCGCACGAGGTGCCTATCGCTCGGGTGTCCTTTTGGCAAAACGAGCTGCCTGGCATAATTGGGTTAATGAAGTGGGTAACGCCAACCCGTGGGAAATCCACAGCGTCGTTGGAAAAACGGGAAAAGGATCTGAAAGTTACTTGTCGAGCGTGGTGCTCGGGAACGTTGAGAGTGTCGATGTTACCTCCACTCTTGAGACACTTCTGGGCAAGTTAGTTCCGTTAGACTCAGTAACAGGGGAAAGTGTTCACCATAAACAGATTAGAAATCTGTCACGGCTACCACCTAGTGAGCCCGCCCAGGGGAACGGCATGCCACCGTTAAGTCGAATCGAAGTGGAAATAATAATTAAGGGTTTGGGTCCGAAAAAGGCACCGGGATTTGATAGATTGAATGGAATAATTGCAAAGAATGTCTGGATCCACGCCAAAGAGGAGTTCTACCAGGTGTTGGAGACGTGCTTGCGTAGGGGAAAATTTCCTACGGAATGGAAGAAGGGCGTGCTCCGGATTATACCAAAGGGTAACGGTAAGCCGAAGACGGACATAGGAGCTTATAGGCCTATAACATTATTGCCAATTCTAGGCAAAGTTTTGGAAAACATCATCAAGCACCGACTACACCTCACCCTAACGCCGCCCAGCGATCTTCAATTCGGCTTTGTCCCCGGCAAATCCACGGAGCACGCTATTAAACATGCGCTTGAATGGGTGAGGGTATGCCAAAAGAGGTACGTTATAGGCATCTTCTTGGATATCTCGGGTGCCTTTGATCACGCGTGGTGGCCGATGATACTTACCAAGCTGAAAAGCAGGAACTGCCCGCGTAAACTGTTTGAGATTATTAGTGACTATCTAAGTGGTAGGACAGTTATCATAGGGCACGGGGACGTTTTAATCACCCGAACAGTCGACATGGGATGTCCGCAGGGGTCGGTTCTCGGACCCGACCTGTGGAAAATCTTGTTCGACGACTCCTCCAGGTTGCCCTTGCCTGAAGGTTGTATATCGGTCGACTACGTAGATGACAAATTGTTTTTGGTCTCTGGGGACAGTAGAAGGGAAGTGGAATCTAAGGCTGAAGAAGGTTTACAAGTGATCCTTGAATGGGGACAGAGAAATAGACTGAACTTCGTTCCCCACAAGACCGTGGGCCTCCTCATGAAGGGCATGCTCAGCCGAGGCAGGAACCCCTTCATCAGAATGGGAGGCTCACCCATCCGATTTGCAGAAAACACCAGGTATTTAGGCGTAATTTTGGACAGATCTTCTTCATTCCTGGCCCACGTCAAGAACGTCTCCGACAGGGCACAAGCCCTGTTTCAGAAACTGAGAAGACTCTCAACAGCCGAATGGGGATTGCGCTCTCCGGCGATTCGCCTGCTGTACAGAGGGGTATATGTGTCGCAAGTATCATATGCTGCCTCTGTGTGGGAGCATCGCTTGGATAACGTCTTGATAAACTCTGCTCTTAAACGGGGTCAGCGGACTCCCATGTTGGCGCTCTTGGGCGCTTATAGGACTGTGGCCTCAGATGCACTACCGGTTCTGGCCGGCATTCTGCCGATTGACCTTGAAATTAGGGAAATATTGACCAAAAAGGAACTTATTAGAGGCAAGGCTGCTGTCCACCTGGGAGTCGAGCTGACACCGGGAGGAGTCGTGGCCCTCCCTGGCTTGCTCAAAGCGATGCGCGAGAGAACGCTGAGTGTATGGCAAGAGCGATGGGATAGGTCGACGAAGGGCAGATGGACTTTCTCCTTCTTCCCTTCAGTTAAATTCAGAATGGAAGGGGCATACATTAAACTAGATCACTATGTGACGCAGATGCTTTCTGGGCATGGGGAATTCAGGGGTCGGCTTCATAGCTTGACCCTCTCTCCTCACCCAAACTGCGCATGTGGTGATACTAATCAGGACGCCAGGCACATTCTGTGGCACTGCGAGTTGATGAAGGAAGCACGAGAGGAAATGTTGGATGGCTTGCGCGGAATAACAAGACCAGCGTGGAATACTGACCTTGTGTCGAACAAAGAGAATT
Source organism: Limnephilus marmoratus (assembly GCA_917880885.1). Taxonomy (NCBI): domain Eukaryota; kingdom Metazoa; phylum Arthropoda; class Insecta; order Trichoptera; family Limnephilidae; genus Limnephilus; species Limnephilus marmoratus. The sequence continues at coordinate 553,492 of OU862934.1, forward strand.
TTGAATGCTTGAAAAAGTTTGTCAAGTCCTGGGTAGAGAGATGGCCTGTACTTAGAGTCGCCGACCTAGATTAAATTCATCTTTGTTTCAGGTGCCACATGTATTGCTCCCGTCTTCTTCTTCGGTCCTCCTCTATTACTCTTTATTTAGTGAATATGCTTTGAACTATCTATAATATAACTTATGTGACCTATAAAATACTGATAACATCTGTCTATTTTTTCTCTTCTGATCTCTGCTAACAATGATTTATGTTTTTACCTCGACAGGTCATGTTGGTGTTGGTGATCGATATTAGTGATGACACTAACGCTCGATATATTATCACTCTGAACTGATTCTGTAATTATGTTTCACATGTATAAATGCTCTTATTATTTTCTATTTTTCTGTATTAGTTTTGGTTTCCATTCTTTGGTGGCGCAACTGAACTGAACATGTTATGTATCGTCGTTCCCCCATAGAAAGGGGGTGGGATAGACCCTGTCCATGCACATTGCCAAGCGAACACACACCAGAGTGGTCTTCCCGCGATCCGCCGGCGCCTCCCCCATCGTCATGCGTAGGCCTGAGGCGTAACCGCGCGGTCTCGATGTCCTTCCGTCCCCCCTCCGGTAACCCGACGCTCATCTTTTCCTCAAGGTCTTCAAAATCTTCCCCTTCTCTCCCAAGTGCATTTCTTCGAGGCAAAATCGGGGAACCGGCTAAAGGGCGCGGACTTCGAGCATCGTCTGCGATTGGGCCGATAGCTATACGTATTCTCATTGGGACTGCCCGGTGGTCAATGGAATACTTTCTCTGGCTCTTCTTTTTATATATTTTATTTTCTTTCCGCTATTATAGTAATTACTTACATTATAACATAATCATATAACTGTTTTTTCCTCATTACTTATTTTATTTACAGAAGGTTTCTTCGACTGGTCTAGCCGTTATTTTTATTTTTATTTTTCTTTTACTAACACTGTTTTCTCTTATTGATGTTACCTATTTCAGAAGAATTATTCCACGGGCTGCTACTTCTATTTATCTTTTGTATAATTTTAATGTAAGTACTTGCATACTGCTTACTAACCCCGTATGCATGGACATTGGAGGGTCTAGAGTCGTTCAAATAAATGTAGCTTCGTTCAAAAAAAAAAGTAGAGTCTTGAGGTGTGCGGTGAAGGAGGAAACCATATGTTTCCTTATAACGCCGTTGGGAAAGTGGTGGGTCCCCTCCAATGCCTTGCATCGCAGTGGGAGGAATGGATTCATACGTTCGTCACTCCAGGACATACTGTATCCAGATTCATACCCACCTCTTATTCCCTTTTCCTTCCCAGAACTTCATCTCCTTCCTTTTCTAAAAAGACCCTCCACACAGCATCCCCCTGAGGCGAATTATTTTCCTCAGAACACTATGTAGAGCTAATGTAAAAATAAGTTATTTGGGAATTATTTTTCAGTGATTTGATGTAGAATAGTTTTGCTGATTAAGGCATTATTTTTAATACTAAAAACTAAATAAACGAGTATTTTTTTCAGGTTATTTCGAAAAAAACACAGGTGAAATTACGCATTTCTCAAGTCTTTCATAATTATAAATAGAATTGTAATATTATACCAACATTTTGAAAAAAAAAACAACCAATTTCATTTGAATTTAAAATATTTAAAATTACTTTTACAAATTTGTAAATTTTCGTTTTTACTGTCTGGTTTAAAGTTTTCATTTTGTGGCTTGACAGGTTAAATCTAAGTATACATATGTGTATCCATATGTAACGATAATGGTTGAATATTATATAAACTATGGAGGGTTATTTATTAATTTATTTATTTATTTACGCCCTTTTACGGGGCTTTTACATTTATTGTTAATGCGGGGTTATTCTTTTCATCTTCTCTCGTGCCGTATACGACACATATTGACATTTTTCTTAAAAACGGTATTCCGTATCCGCTAACGAGCTAAATACTGCGCTTGTGTTAAAATAACAACTTCTGAAAATATTGCTAATCGAAGTCATCGCCTACAAACATTAAAGTAATACGACAAATTGATAATCATTTAAGTACCCCTATTAGGCTTATATGTAAGTAGTCATAATAACTAATAAATAGTAACTCGTGTTTTAAGTAGTAATTAATCCATTCAAACTGACATCAACATTGACAGGCCTAGACATACCATAGAAAATCTTATAAATTTGACAGCCGATAACGCACGACGAACGCCTTTTTGTCTTAATTGTCTCCTAACGCTGACTTAATACAAAATATAACACAAAACATACAAAATCGTCCTTTTGATGAAATTTGAGATTAACAAAACCTGTTTGCCTGTCATTTATGATTTCAATAAAAGTGGTGGATCACAAAGCGGGTTTTTTGCATTTAAAATATAAAATGTGTTAAAGGAAAATCATTTTCGTGTTTGAATTTGGGACCGCAAGGGATAAAAAGGCAGATAAGTTTCCGGTGGCGCCATCTTGCAAGCGCTGTGGGAAATTGGAAATATCAAACTATCTAATATTGGAACTAATATCATAATATTTCATAGAATATTGCTTTAGAGAAAAATATTAGAATTTAGAATATTTTTTGAGTTCTTGATTGAAGTATCTAATAAGCATGTAAAAAGCTACTTCCCTTGAATGATTGCATCAGGAATACACATATACTCCAGTCCAGCCCGGGGCAGGCAAAGATTTGGTTGGACAATTCTAATCTATCACTCCGTCTCTACTGTGACTCCGTCTCACCCACCACCAGTTATGAATACTAAACCAACACACAATACACGCTTTCGATATTAATCTAAATGTTACATGACACTGAAATGAAGAAACAGGTATTTTGTCGAAATTTATTGCGAAAAGTGGTAAACGTCTCTTTTAGAAAATTCATTGAGAAACACGCAGTGAAGTTTTTTTTTTACATGAGCTCCACACAGCTCCTGAGGAAAAAAAATCCCTCGGGGCCTGTGTCATCTTTGGGGATTCTATGTGGAGGGCCTTTTAGGGAAAGAAAGGAGAGGAGGAAAAAGGTATGAAGGATGGGTAGGAATCTGTGGTTCAGTGTGTCCAGGAGTCACGAATATATGAATCCATCCCTACCACTGCGATGAAAGGCGATGTTTCGAGAAATTCCGGTTGGAGAGGTCAAAAGAAATCCCTCAACCTAAAGAATCCTCCCCGCAAAGTAATAGATGGGCTAAAGCATCCACCGCCGAGACCCAGACAAACCTCTCCAAACTTAGCGAACCAAAAGTCACCAAACGCAGCGAATCACTTGGGGAGGTTTTTCAACCACTTGGTTGAAAACAAAACTCCCAATTTTTTCAACCTCTTGGTTATCCTATAATGTAGATCCGTGGTCGTCAAACTGCGGCCCGCGACGGATATTTGTGCGGCCCGCACAAATATCTGGCGTTTTCTTTTTCATTTTTTTTTCACGTACAATTATACTATCCTTTTTTTTGCAGCCCGCACAAATGTCTGCCGTTTTCTTTTTAAATCCATATTTTTCGCATGTACAATTAATTATGCTATCCGTTTTTTGCGGCCCGCACAAATATCTGCTGTTTTCTTTTAAAATATATTTTTTTTTCATGTGCAATTAATTATACTATCCGTTTTTTTGCGGCTCGCACAAATATCTGCCGTTTTCTTTATATATATGTAAAGGAAATATATTCCCTTTAAATTTGAATCGTATAATGTCAATTAGAATGCAATCATCGATTGTCATTTTGTTTTGTTATTATATTATTTGATTGTTAGAAAAAACCATTATAAAAAATAAACATAAATGTCGTTTCTTAGTTAAAAAATAAACTTTGCAACACACGTGTTTTATTTAGAAATTAATAAAAAGGAATAACCTATCAACATATTATAAAACGACATTTCGTTTTAAACCAAAAATGGAGAAAATTCAATTCGAATTTACACTATTACCTGGAGGCGATGGCAAGTCAAATATTATTTGCATTACAAAAATAGTTACAAGTGATGAAAAAGTGTTTACAATACCAGAAATGCTACAATCCGCCAGCCATCACGAGGAGATAATGAAAACTAGTGTTTTTGGAAAAATAAAAAATAGTTTGAAAAAAAGATACCAGGTTAGAAGAGTCTGGTTAACCATGACAGAAGAACTAAAAAAAACATATGTAGACGAAGATGGAAACCTACAGAATGGAAACAAACTTAACAGGAAGAAGCTTGACGAATTGAGAATCGGACCCTACAAAATCATAGAAAAATTATCAAACTCAATTTACAAGATAAATACTGGTCGAAAAAAATTAGAATCAAATTTTTTCCACATCTCGAAATTAATTCCAGCACCTGCATTGATGAAACATGAAGAGGATATCGAAGATGAATGAAAATTTTTGCAATAATTTTCTTTCCCGGGGGGGGGGGGAGATGTAAAGGAAATATATTCCCTTTAAATTTGAATCGTATAATGTCAATTAGAATGCAATCATCGATTGTCATTTTGTTTTGTTATTATATTATTTGATTGTTAGAAAAAACCATTATAAAAAATAAACATAAATGTCGTTTCTTAGTTAAAAAATAAACTTTGCAACACACGTGTTTTATTTAGAAATTAATAAAAAGGAATAACCTATCAACATATTATATATATTTCATTTTCACGTTCAATTATACTATCCGTTTTTTGCGGCCTGCACAAATATCCGCCGTTTTCTTTTTTATGTACAATTATACTATCCGTTTTTTTGCGGCCCGCACAAATATCTGCCGTTTTCTTCTTATATATTTCTTTTTCACGTTCAATTATACTATCCGTTTTTTGCGGCCTGCACAAATATCCGCCGTTTTCTTTTTTATGTACAATTATACTATCCGTTTTTTTGCGGCCCGCGCAAATATCTGCCGTTTTCTTTTTAAATATATATTTTTTTCATGTACAATTAAATATATTATCCGCTTTTTACAATTAATTATATTGTCGTTTGAGACTTTCAGGGGGGCAGCAGAAGACGCAGAGAAAATTACAGGGTGTAGAGATGGCACAGTGAGGGTGTAGGTAGGTAAAAAAATATGGTAAAGAAAGACCACAAATAAACTTTAATATTGGTTAATTTTTGTTATTGTATGTATTGTTATCATTTTTATCACGTGTGCGAAAATTCACACAGTTCGATAATTCGGGAAATGGATTAAAATTGAACTGAAAGATTCCATTGCAGATACAAACAATTTTTTTTTTAAATTTAATGTGATTCCTCGTGTATTATTATTATTAAGAATTGACACTATATCATGAACACAAGAAGGAAGGAAGTAGCAACCCGGTACTTAAATATAAAATAATTGCTTTTTTAACTTGCTAAACAAAAAGGTACAACCACCCCCCCCACCCCCCCCCCCCCCCCAAGTGTGCGGCCCGCGGTGATACCTCACATTGTCCTATGTGGCCCTTGACCAGAAAAGTGTGACGACCACTGATGTAGATAAATATGTATGTGTTTGAGCCATTCAATGTTTTGTTTATGTTTATGAATTTAGCTGAAATAACTGCTTATTCCATTACCTAATTCCTTACCCAGTTCCTACCATATGTTCCTACCTACAATCCATCCCACGCCAAGACGAAACAAAATAGCTTCGTTCCTTTTTGCTGTGCTTTTGTTTTTACATATCACACGCTATCCGATTTGAGAGTTCTTCGCAGTTTGCAATTGCCGTGTATAATTATTGTTTGGCCTTCACCACGGTAATTGCCAAGGTTCCGATGTGAATATACCGCCGCTACATTACTTGCATATCGCATTAATTTGATTGTGTTGTGAACATTCCATCACGCCGCGCCGTCGCCGGTGAATCTTATTACGTACGTACGTTCGCCCGCCACTGAAGCAGCTTCAACCGCCAGTGAATAAAGACTAAAGGGAACTATAGAATTGTTACATATAAGGACTACAGAACCAGCGGCAAATGACCATTTAAAGTGGACTCGGTAAGTCTTGGCTGAACAACCTCTCCTATCCTTTGGGCAGTTTTTTTTCAGTGAAAATGTTGTTTTAAGACTCGCACCTCGCACCGCACCCGCCTTGCAAACGAAAGTAAATTGATTTGCGCAACCAGTATGAGTTTTATGTAGGTAGATAGTTAATTTTCAGATTGTCCTACATACTTTAATCCGTGTTTTTAATATTAATTTTCTTTTTCTACAGCATTTTTATTAAAATATGCACATCTCTTTGTGTATCTGATAAACTAAAATTAAAAAATAAAAATAGCTTGCCTGATTTTCTGTCTTGGGGGTTTAGTCTCAATAGCTCTATCCAATTCAGATGTAATATGATCCATTTCCCTGCACAGATATTCTAGTAAGTAAAATGCTAATGAATCAATGGCAAGCCTAGGCCAAAAAAATAGGTGGAAGAAAAAACTTGTTGAGAATAATTGGCACGAGAAATTCATATTCACAAAAGTACAAGTGTTGTTACAAATAAAGTGTTTGTTTGACAAAATTGAGATGTATTGCTGCGGAAGAAATGAAGAACGATCTTGATGTCAAGACAAAATGTCAGTGATGCTCTCTGCTGCCCACCACTGGGACCGGAGAAGTGATTTGAAAAGATTATACGAAACATGTGACACACGAAAATACGGTCGTTCTGTTTTGATTATATTGTTGTGTTGTTTTGGTGATGTTATTATTAGTAGGTGCCTCACGTCCCGGCCATGAGGTATATATTACCAGATAATGGAAACGGTTTGTAATCCCCATAGTCTGTAGCAAGCTGGGATTGTGTTTTATACTCCCTATAGTTCACCCTGTGGAGCAGATAATTATTCCATTTCATTTAATATTCCACACAATCAAACCACAGCTTACAAATTGTTTGTGAAGTGATAATGACGGGAAGGAGGGTCAACGTTGTTTTACGGTACGTACATTGTTTCGGCTTAAATAAACTTGTGAATGAACTCAACAAATGGAATATCTGCTCTGATTTCTCCAGACATATTCGTTGTTTAAGTATTGGGATCAGTATGCTCAAACTTAGTTTCTTTAGTTCACAGTGACTGTTTATTGACGAGCCTATACTTCTGACGTCCTTCTGGGCTGAAAGCTACATTTCGTCTGCGAAGCTTAGAATTATATTGACTCTGCACATCTAGCTTATATATTTTATTATATTTACAAGGAAATCATTGTAAAAACTATTTTTATAAGCAACTATTATTAATTTACAATTATTGTCAAAGTTGACTCTAAAATCTTGAAGAGTCGAATTCTTTAATGACCTGCATTTAAAATAATATTTTTTTGGCCTCAAGTCCAAATTTTACTTTAGTGCGAAAAAGGCCTCGCAGCTGTTCCCCTTAAGGACAGCTGTTTCGTTTTTCTACACGGAGAGAAATCGATATTTGCTCTAACAATAAATTAACAGGTCTGATTATTAAAACATCATTCTCAGGATATATAAACAATCTGCTATGATAATTTATCACGACGTGCCCAAAAGAAATACGTTGTAACAATATTATATAAGTACAAACATTCTTGGTTAATATTTTATTTGGAAATCTTCCTAATAGGTTATTCGTTGTCGTCATAATAATTCAACGTCATTCGGATGCTTTGTTTACTTATCAGGACGACGAAATATTTACGCAGTGCAAAAGGTACCTGCTTTTTATTACATGATGGGACTCATAAGGAGTCATTACCGTAACGATAAGTTTTGAAAGTTTCCTGTCAATTTATTCGTCCAAAACGGAAATATTATCATGATATCGTTCCTTATATATATTGCGGTGTATTCTTGATATATATTGCGGTGTATTCTTGATAAAGGGTCGGTAATTAACCGAATAATTCATTAATAATTTGACAGATATAAAATATGTTTACGCCTTTGCAATTTACCTATTAAATAATTCATATTTTGACGGATAAAATAATATTTCTATACTTAGGTAGGTGGGTAGGTACCTAAAATGTTTTTTGTTGGTTTTTGTAGGTAATTAGTAATCATACATAAAAATTTATTATTATAAATAAAATTCAATTCAAATAGGACAAATTATATAGCACCGCTTTGCCCAGATCAAACCGAGGGGTTTATTTGGATAATATATAGGTATGTTATTATAACGCAAAATGTACAACTTTTTTGAAAATGTCAAGTTGCAGGTAAAAAGTAAATAATGTACGATTATTAGGACATTCCTGTAAAAGTATTAAAACACACGTAAAAGTTATTAATTTTTAATGATATGCTATCCGTATATTTACGAACAATGTATTATGAAATATACTGTTACCTCATCAGGACATTCGCAATATAGGTATTATAAGCCTGCGAGTTTGTCGATATTGACCGATAACTTATTCGTCTTCCGTCATAATGTCCTGACGAATAGAAACGCATTAGGCGACCCACACCTAACTTCGCGTAAGGCCGGTTACAGTGCTCGACCGACGGTCAGTGCGTACGTCGGTCGCGCTTGTCATTTGTATGAAAATTCATAAATCGTTCAGTGCAGGACCGACCGTCCGCGTGCGTATATCGCTACGCATAGCGCATGAGAATCGTCGGTCGAGCGCGTGCGCATCCGTACCGTCGGTCGACTGACGAGCTAGAAATGCTCTCTGGGCGACGATCGGGTGTACGTGATATCTACGTCTTCTGTTCCTAATACGTCTACGAAGATAATAAGCAGCTATTAATTAATTAATTTCGCGTACGACGTCCGGTAAGCTTGTTTGTCAAGCGTGAACTGACGGTACGCACCGACGGTCGGTCGGTGGTATGCGTATCGTCAGGACCGACCGTGCGCATGCGTGTCGTCAGGACCGACCGTACGCACCGACCGTCGGTCGAGCACTGTAACCGGCCTTAGTCTTGACTTAGCGTCGTTGCGTGGTTCTTCGTGCTGCACTGTCAAGTGTCAAGTTGTCTCGATTGCTGTGTTTGTCTTTCAACATTTACCATCCGTTTAGTTTATAATCCATAAACCTAATAACATGGATCGTCATACACTAGATCTGTTAGCGAAATGGGGTATGACCGAATATCAGGAAACTTTTACTGGTGAGTTTATCATATTGTTTACTTGCAATACATATAATAATGTATCGTGTTATGGCACAATAGCTGTAATTGTATAGGTGATGGATTATATATTTTTAGATATTATTAATTTTTACATGCATTGTGTGGCTTTTATTATAAAAATACTATAATTTACTTTTGTAATGCACGTTCTGCGTAGATAAGTTATGTTAGAATTATTTTAAAATGGCCGCCGTTTCGAGCGCCAAGTTTTAGACCGAATAACCGAAAATAGTTTGTGATATCAGTGTTCTATTTGTTTAAAAGTTTTTCATATTATTCTCTTTGTATTTTGCATATCAAATATTAGGTAGGGTTTTAGGTGTTTGTTTGCTTTGCTAATAGTTTTGTTTTCTTTTTTACATGTACATTTTAAAGTCGCTCGCATCGACATTGTAGCAATGCAGCTGCTCGAAGACGGAGACATTAAGGAGCTGATTCCCATAATTGGGGATAGACTCAAGTTTAAGGCCAATCTGCGGACCTACAAGGAAGAGGAGGCTTGCATGTTGAATGAGAAACGGCCTTGAAACGGTTTTGAAAAGGACTCAATACAAATGTTATAATTTACACAAGTCATTTATAATTAAATATGCTATATAGAAAAACTAAACTTCTTTGTGAATTATTATCTAACAAATCTTCCTCTTCCGTATATCCTTCCTCCCCCTATTCAGCCTCACAACATACTCCAAAATCCAAATGGGATGCTTTAATCTCCGCAATAAGAATGTAAGTATTTTTAATTTGTTAAATTTTTTGAATATTTTTATGTGTACTGTTATGTTTAATACTTACTGATAGAATGATATATGACTTCTTACATATTTTTAATGCTTGCATTCTAGTCCAGTTTGGACTAGAATGATGTAATGTCAGCTTAATCCTTAAAAATATTAGTAAGAAGTCCTAATATTCTATCAGCAAACAAAGGGCAATTAACATGACAGTACGCATAAACTATTAGTACAATAACCTAACAAAATATAAGGAAGACCTGATAAAGTATTCGTAAAAGAACGAATGAATGGTTGGTATTTACTGATACAATATTAGGAAACTGTCAATATTTTCGTTTAGGAACTGATAAAATGTCATTAACTACTGTTAAAATATCAGTACGACCTTATAGAATATTCGTATAAGGACGAATAAATAGTTGGTAAGTATTGATAAAATATCAGGACGACTGTCATTTTTTTCGTTTAAGAACTAATAAAATGTCAGTAACTACTGTTAAAATATCAGTACGACCTTATAGAATATTCGTTTAAGGACGAATGAATAGTTGGTAAGTATTGATAAAATATCAGGAGAACTGTCATTTTTTTCGTTTAAGAACTAATAAAATATCGGTAACTACTGTTAAAATATCAGTACGACCTTATAGAATATTTGTTTAAGAACTAATAATATGTCGGTAACTACTGTTAAAATATCACGAAGACTCGATAAGATATTCGTAATAGTAATGCAAAAATATTAGTGTTGTCATGCAGACATTGTTGAAATTGCGAGCGATCATGATAATATATTCGTAAAGATTTTAAAAGTCCCCGTCCGAATATCTATTAGGCCTCCGTTTCCTGTTAATTCATTCGTAACAACTGCAGTCCCTTTTTTAACAGTAATTCCGAATTAAAAGACAAGAATTCCGAATAAATTCTCTAAACATTTTTCTCCGTGTACTGTCTAACGTATTAATTTTAACACAATAAATAATTTCATTACTGAATAGCGGTTACTAAAATTAAACAAGCCATTAGCACAATCGCATTTGCTCGTGGGAGCGAATTTCCACTGCAGTCAAAACTAAATGTGGTTAAAACTTCATAAACATAATCCTTGGAGAGCAAACAATACACAATGCCCCTTGATTTAATATATCAGGAAAGCAGCCCACATTGTTATTATATTATTATTCTGGTATTTTCTAATGAATCGAATAAAAATTAAAGTAAATGTGGTATTATGTTTTCCATTGATAACTTTTTTTCTTTTTTATAAAATTATTAATTAAAAAAAAAAAAAAAACAATTTTGTGCTTGACGTCATGACATTCAGACACCATTTGCCAAGCGATTTTTAGGCCTATTACCTATATTTGTGGCGATATATGGCACACAAAGAATACATACATTTTTGGCTTGTGGCTTTCTCCTAATTTGCATTGAATTACAAAAAAGACAAAGTTAATCAAAGCGCTTGTTTGGTCAAATACAACAAACATGAAAATATGATTTTCGATAAATCTGAAGGATTATTAATAAGAGCTAAAAGAGCCCTATTTTCCAACTACCAAGAAATTCGCTGGGAAAATAAATTATTCAGCACAAATTTTCGCGTTCGTAATTTTTCAGAAATTTTATTTAGTAAGAGTTTTCAAAATATTAATACACCCGCAGGGGGATAATCTTCCAGAAAAGTTTTGAAAAAAATAATAATTAAACGGCCTCCGTTACCTCAAGGGTAAATCTCTCGACTAGCAATCCGAAGGTCGCGGGTTAAAATTCCAATGTGCGTAAATAAATGTTATTTGATTTGTTTGTGTTATTTTACAATTATTAAATTAAAAATTTATACTTCGAAATTTTTATGTTTATTGGGAATTATGAAATCTGAACGTGTATTTCATCACCTTTCCAAAACAGGGTTTAATTTTCGGATGCGTTAAGAAATATTCCAATTATTCGGATTGTATTGCAAATCGGAAATATTTTAACCTTACAAACAACACGACAAAATAAGACCGAAGCCGGACTGGTTAAAACATTTTTTTTTAAATTTCTAGAAGAAAAATGCTATCTGAAATATAATAGTATTCTAATGCGGCCTCCAAGCAACTAGTAAACTGCCTTATCTATTTTCATAAAAAAACATTGAATCAATCATTCGCTTTATTTCCATTTCATTTTTTATTTTTTTATTATTTCAATGACAATATAAGATAAAATAAAATTACAAAATAAGTAAAAATACAAAGTGAAGTGGTTTGTTTATAGTCCTCCTCACTAGGTATTCCTGTTCCGAGGCGGACTGTATGTTGCTGAATGGGTGTTGATTTTATTTCCTCATCTTCTAGTTTCTTAATTTTCCCAAAATAAGAAATAAATAAAATAAAAGTATTTATGTTTGTTGTCTGCAGGTTGTATTGGGGTTACTTCATAATTCAATATGTACAAATAAAAGTAAAGTAGGTAGGTATATTATACTTGATGTTGAGAATTTTTCTAATAATTCACCTTTATTTACTTATTTATATTCTGGATAAAAATGTGTATTTTGTACGTGCTCATTCTTTTTTTTTGTTCTGTGTACCACTGTGTATCATGTATCATGTATCACCGGATTGTAATAGCCATTTTATGGCGTTGAAATAAATAAATAAATAAATAATTCTAATGATTTCCTCATCTTCCTGTTTACTTAACCATAATTTGTCTTTTTTAAACATTTGTATTTCCATGGTGTTCTTAATTTCAATTGGAAGGGCATTATATAATTTTGTAGCATGGAAATTATGAATTTTCTGGCCAAAAGATGTATTTAATTGCGGGATGTTCAGTAGTTTTGAGGATTTTGACCTTGTAGTGTAGGTGTGTTGATCAGCAAGGTATTCATTATTTTTCTTTATTTGAGTAGTGTATTTTTTTAGTATAATTTAATAATGCTGAACATATAAAAGTTTTTAAAAATTTCTTTTGATGGAGTTCTTATGGGTACTTTTTGGATTATTTTTATTATTGTCTTTGCATTTTAGCTAGCTGCTTGATGTGAATGTTTTGCGTCCTGCGATTGGAGATTATCATATCGTCTGCGTTCACAATTGAATAAATGCGATCTCTCAAAGAATCGGAATGAAAATTTATTTATTATTTTTAATTGTAAAACTAACGTTTTAAGACAAGATTTTTTATGCATAGCACAAAGGGTAACAATTATTATAAGCAATAATTATCAGCCTGAAACACTCATCCACATTGAAAAATCTTCCGAGAAAAGATACATGACGCCAACGGGACTTGAACCCGTGTCCTCTCGATTGCCGGTCGATTGCTCTTGACCACTGAGCTATGGCGGCTTATCTCGTACCCGCCAAATGATTCAATATATGCTAGTGTTTCATTCAACAATTACTGCTTATTATATTTTTTCCACCTGAAAGCAACCAACTTTATTTTTGCGAGAGAAACATTGTAAGTGTTAAGTCCCTCGCTAGGTGGCGTCGAGACAAATTATGTCTTCATTTTATTGGGGAAATACTTTTATTTATTGAAAATTTATTTATTTATTTGTTTATTTAGCACAGTAATATACATTTACATACATAATTTAAAATGGGATATCAGAATACAAAAAAACATCCAAAAGACCAAATGTAATATTTATTTTAAGATGTAATATAGAACATTTATTTACTTGGATATGTTTTTAGATTTTCATGTCGAAAAGTATTATCGTTTATTTTTTATTTTTGGGGTATTGTGCCGTGTTGCTCTACCTTTTTTTAATGTGATTATCTTACTATGAGAGTCTCAGCTGCTCTCGTCTGGAGCCAGTGAGACTATGGCATCCCTAATTGGGGTATGTTGTGAGGCTGAAGGTAGCGGGGAGGGGAAGGAGATGGGGAAGAGGAAGACGGGAAAGTACTTGGATGTTCAGATGTCAGATCTGGTCACCAAATACGGCTAATGCAATGCAATTTAAAGCAAAATACGTTATGTATTTTATCCATTAAAATGCAAATAAGCAATATTTTAACATTACAGTTTTCTCATAATTTTTAACAAATGGTTTTTTTAAATAGCTGTATTAATACGTGTTAAATTACTTCCGAAATTCAAAGCTCTGGGGGGGGGGGGGGGGGGGGTGAAGGTGGTAGTTAGAGATTGCGTGAGGAGTTCAGAAATAATTACGACAAAAAATTCCAAGCAGTGATTTTAATTTATTTTCTTTCCATAATATGCTTAAATTTTATAAAAATCATTTTAAAAAAATACGAACTTTGGTATTTGGAACATTCCGACTTAAGTCTTTGTTGGTATAAGACCACGATTTAGAATTGAAACTTGCCTAAAATGGCTTAAGCCGTGTTTGGTGACCAGATCTGAATAGCCAGGTACTTCTCGCACCCATATCCATCGCCTCCCTACTGCCTTCAGCCTCATGATGTACATCGATGACATAGTCTCACTGCCTCCAGACGGTTGGGGACAGCTGGGAGTCTTGTGCAGTATTAACATAAAATAAGTTCTGTGAAGCAACTGGCCCATAATGATATGAAAATAGAACTTGAACTAGGACTGAATAGAAAATTCACATAACTTGAAAATTAGCTTTGAAATTTGATGATTTGTTCAAATTCTTGGAAACAACTGGCCCCAAGTTCATTTCCTCTCAGAGAGGGAGGGATAGAGAAAATAAAACATAACACAACTCTGTATTGGTACAAACTCTTTGCTTCATTTTCATTCATACATGTTATTTGTTTTTTCAGTGTTCCAACTGCTACGAGCCAGAGGGATTATAGTATCGCCGATTGGTTGTGAAATATTTGTGGATTCAGATCTTGTCAACAAACACAGCTAAAACAATTTCGAGCAACATTTCGAACCTCAATGATGGTCTTTTACTGGGGTGATACTATATACGAAACAAATGATAGAATATTATTCTCGGATTTATTATATTATGTGATGGTCCCGATCAACAATCTGCCTTGGGGCTGGAGATTGTCGCTGCGCCACTGATCCTCGTATAACTCTACTTTCATAAGAAAAGTTCAATAGCTTTAGGGCCTGGTATCCCGTCAATACCCCCAAATGCCTCCCCACTGGAGAGTTCTGTTATTGGATTAGTTGTGGAGACTTATGTTATTTGTTCTTTAAGTTCATCAACTATCTGTTGAAGGTCAGGAGAAAGTTGGGGACATTACTTTTACTACAACGACCTTTATAGTATCTAGTTACACATTTGTTTCAATCGATGAGATCTTCGGGACAAAATTGCTCAAGTAGTATAATAAACAACATTAGTAACAGTATTTTGCTGTTCTGTAAAAGTTAATAGAAATTCAGTGCAGTTATATTTAATTTCACACCATAAATACAAAGAGGGGAGAGAATAAATGTTTGGCGTTGTAATGGAAGCTCTATGCACACCTCCCATTTAAAGTCATTTAAATCAAAGTTGTTTATAAGAAAAAACTCTTTTTATGTATACCTTTTGAAGGTTATTCCCATCAATGTAATACTTCACATTAATAATCATAATATTAATAATCTGAACTAAAATATGAAAGAGAAAAGACAAAGAAAAATAGAAAAAGATTTTTCGATAGATTGTTTCCAATGAAAAGGTTTGTTGCTTATGATATGGAAAAATTATTTGAAAACAATATTGTTAATTCTAAAATTTAAAAATATGAGATTGACAATTATGATAAGGTGGCAATGTCTGAATTAATAAAAGCGCACGCCCCGGTTAGACGAGAGGTTCTGGGAACCAGTCCAGTTGCGACCATTATCTTTTTCTATTTTTCCGTGTCCTCCTTTCATATTTTATTTAGATTATTTAGTGTTATCTTCTTCTTCAATGATAAATCAAAGTTATTTAAGAAGAATAATATATGTACTTCGTAGCTAAAAAATCAGAACGCTATAATAAACGTGTACTAATAGTTTGATTTTAAGTACTGGCAATTTGAATTTAGTTGCCAAACTGCATAAATATACCAAACCACCCACCCAAACTGTAACGCGTGCGAGTAGTCTATACAATATTTTTAGGTAACAACTACATCAGACACTGACTGAAAATCATACCTAAAACATTGACGGATCTTTCAAACATAAAAATGAATAGATATAAAACATTCGGATGAGTATTAGTGGTTTAATATAGTCATTGCCAAATACAATCGTGAAACTAATCGCACAAAATACTTCATTGCCAAGAATAAACTTCAAGTTCAAAACGCTATAAAAAATAAATCGCGTGTGTACTCTGTTCGGTTCAAAAGCTAAAAGCTCTTAGCTTTTGGACCGAACAGACATGCGAAAGCTATCAGTTTGAGACAAAAACTCAAGACATAAGGCCTCTGAAGGTGGACAGTGTGATCTGTCCGAAACGTCAGGAGTTAAAAAGTCCTTTTAAGGACTACGTTACGCGGGTAAACCGAAAAAATTGTTCTACATCTTACACCCGTGAAAACCTTAATCATAACATATAATTGGTGTTTACATTGCATATTATAAGCTTACATACATATTTTTTTATCAATATGAATAAAAAAGAGAAGAGATAGAGTAAAATAAAATATGCAATTAAAACATAAGATTGACAGCCGATTTCTAATTTAAAAGTAATAGTTAGGAACATACAGATAGGTAGATACACATAATAATATAGATTAGAAGATAAGAGTATCTTTTACTTAGTTCATTTTTTGGTGGAATTTTTGTTGTTTTTGGTTTGTGTTTGATTTTATTTTTTGTGTAGTAAAAGTTCACTTTCCTTTCTCCCTAATTGTCGAAATTGTTGATTTGTATCATATTTCTCACTATGGGAGTAAGGGAGATAACGATTTCCATGAGACCTATATGAATTGTTCCGAGGAGCGAACAAATATGCCTGAAGGGTTAAGATACCTACAGAAAAGCGCCCTTGGGTCATTTAATTGCGTCGTTCAATATAAATCAATTAATTTTAATATATTGCTAATAATGCAATAATATGACTTTATCCTTGTTTATGCATTTATATGGTGAAAAATAAAATATTTTTCCTCATAATTAAAACAGTATGAGAATTACATCATGCACAAAGATAACCTAAGAACTTGAGGAACTGTTGGACGGCAGTGGAATATTTTGAAGTATTGCTTTTTCTTCCATAGTTTAAGTTTAAAGTAAAGTCGCCTCTTTTAGCCCCATACCCGGCCAACAGGGCCGGACTGAGAAATATGCAAGCAAGGCAATCAGCACTCCAGCAGGGGTAGGCAGATAGAAATGACCGTCACACCATTCAAACATCGCTCCTTAGCAGTGCCGGACTAAGAATTTTAAAAAATTTTGACGTTCAAGAAATTTGCTTTCGTGGAAAAGATTTTTTTGCGTTAGCTCCACCGAGGAAGCCCTGAGGAAAATATTTTCTTTCAGGGCCTTTGGGGACTAGAGAAACTGTGTGGAGGTTCTTTTGAGGAAAGGAAGGATAGAAAATTCTGAGAAGAAAAAGGGTTTGGGAGGTGGGTAGGAATCTGAGGGTCAATATGTCTAGGAGTGACGGACGTATGAATCCGTCCTTCCAACTGCGGCGCAAGCTGGCCACCCCTGCTCAGTCACCAAACATAGCGAAACACTTAGGGTGACCTATGGCAGAAGTGTTGGTTATCCAATAGATGGTTCCTGAGGCGGCGGTACCAATACTGCCTCCCAAAATGTAAATGTTGCTTGTGGCGTACACTTGCAGTAGGGACTATTGTAGGGTTTTCAATGGAAAATAATGCTAAATACTCGGGTCCCTTATTATGTCACTAAACTAATAGATGTAAATTTAGCATATTTAAATTATTACTCCGGTTAAATCCTGGATGCGCCACTGATTTTTCTTATCTCACTCATTCTTATACGTCGTATGTTAACTATCTGTTACTTATTTTGGGGTATTATGCCGTGTTGCGCTCCCTTCTTCTTTAACCAACGTTTCGGACAGCGTTAAAGTGTCCGTCATCCTGTAATGATTAATGTAATAAATTATATTTTGGAAGCGGGTATAGGTACCGTCGCCCCGGGAACCATTTATTGGATAACCAACACTCCTGCCATAGGTTACCCCAAGTGATTCGCTACGTTTAGTGACTTAGCAGAGGCACTCGGGTTCACGGGGTAAAGCTTATCTAGGTCCTGGCGGCGGATGCGTTTGCACACCAAATGCGTTTGATTTCTCTAGCCAGACTCTCGACCCATCGCATCGCCTCGCTCGGCAGTGGGAGTACGTCAGTCACTCCTGAACACACTTATCCCCAGATTCCTACCCACTCCTCATACCTTTTTCCTTTCCAGAACTTTCCTTCCTCCCTTTTCTTAAAAAGACACACAGCATCCCCAAAGTTAGGTCTAAAGTTAGGTAAGTTATTTTTCTCAGGACCTTCTGTGTGGAGCTAATGTAAAAATAATGTATGTTAAATCTGTAAAGTGTACCTTATTGTGATTTATTTTGGGGGTATTATGCCGTGTTGCGCTAGTTCCTTCTTTAGCCAAAGTTTCGGAAAGCCAGTTACAGTTTACACCATCCTGTAATGATCAATGTAATCTTTAAGAGGCGGCCACACAAAGGCTATTACATTGTCGTACTCCAGGGATGACAACATAAGGGGGCATTCATTAATTACGTGAGCAGTTTAGACCCCCCCCCCCCCCCCTTGGTGAGATAAATTTGGGTCACTTTGTATATTATTTTCAAGTAACGTGAATTAATTACGTTTTGAGCTCACGTAATTAACGTATGCCTCCTAATTTGATAACTTAATTTTGAAATACGCATAAAACGCGAAGGTACCTATTAAATACTTATTTTTAAATCAATTAACGGTTTTAGCACACGAGAAGTTGAGTAGGTATGTTGTCAGCAATAAAAATTTATTAACTTATAATAAATAGCTGGTCCTCGGCATGCGTTGCAATGCCAAATATATTGTTTCTCCCTGAATCACGTTTCCCGTGCGTCCCCGTTCCCCTCCCGTATACCCTGTCTAGCTAGCAACATAAATTATAGCCTATGTCACCCTCGAATTGTGTAGCTTCCCAAAAGTGAAAGAATATTTTGAATCGTTTCAGTAGTTTCGGAGCCTATTCAATGCAAAAAAACAAAAAATCAAATCTTTCCTCTTTATAATATTAAATATATATTTCACCATAATTTTTTATAATATTAAATATATATATAATAGTATTTTTTCTTGTGATTTTGATGACATTCAATTAAAACACAATTGAGTTTCTCTGTAAAGAAAGTGGAGGTTTATTTTGTTAATCTCACAAGATTTACATAAATAAAAGTATCTAGTAACAAAACAAACCTGTAAAGAAAGAAACGACATTTAATGTTATTAATTGCAATGTCGATCCCTTGATCACAATATCACAATCACGATAGTAATCACTTTTAATTATTGAAATCAATCTTATCAATTTGCTAAATTTGCTTTATCATGGCCATAGATTATTTTTACTATACTTTCAATTATCCATAGATTATAAAACATTGAGTCGACTGTTAAGTAGGAACTGAGGCACATACCAGTGTCAGTCTATGGTACATACACAATGACCAGTCAAGATCGGCATTGTGTTAAATTAAAGAAAATTATATTTTTCTTTACATCTCCCCCCCTAGGGAAGATAATAAACCAAAACCTATCATGTATCCTCTTCATTGTTCATTAAAGGTGCTGGAGTTAACTTCGAGATATGGAAAAAATTTGATTCTGATTTTTGTCGACCAGTGTTTATCTTGTAAATTGAGTTTGAAATTTTTTCTATGATTTCGTAGGGTCCGATTCTCAATTCGTCGAGCTTCTTCCTATTAAGTTTGTTTCCATTCTCCACAAAAACAGTATCACCAACTTTGAAGTCAAAGTGTTTCCTGGTTTTATCGTAAATTATCTTGTTGTAATTATGTGATTTCAGAGTATTTTCCAGAGGTTTTTTCCTGTCGTGAATCAAATCGATGTCGGTCTTCTTAAGTTTTAACTCTTTTGGCAAAATCGTAACATCTGTGCCGTTAAGTAGGTACTGTGGCGCATATCAAGTTACAGTGTGCTCCGTTTCATTATAGTTTTTTACACAATTACGCGCTCTAGTTGTCCAAGCTACTTTTGAATCATTTTCGTTAATTTTGCATCTAATTCTATTGACCAGCGTTTGATTTAATCTTTCATTTAATCCATTTAAGAAAGGTGAGTTCACTGCAGTAAAAATTATCGGTATATTTTTTTCATCCAAAATTTTTTTGAATTCTCTAGAATTGATACCCGGGTATTGGTCCGACAGTATCATGCCAATGTTATTAGTTTCTGTGGAGTTTAAGAGTTTGATGAAATCAGTCAACGTTTCAACCTTAACCGGAACGTACGCCTGCACCGCTGCATCGCGACAGTATATTATTAATTCCTGGGTTGGGTGCTGCTTGCCCTAACCCTTTGCGCTCGCAATAAGTGGGGTCTCCAATATGTCGTTAACCGAAATTTTGGAGACGTTAAAGAGTGAAGTATATAAGAACATCAAAGAAATAAAAATCAAAAATTTGATTGAAAAACAATTCTTACAACTTGAAAATACAATCAACAAAGAAAAAATATCGGACCAACAGGAAATAATCAAATTAAAAGACCAATTGCTAACGAAAACTGAAGAATATGCCAAAGGACTAGAAAACAGAAACCGAAGTTATCCTGTAAGTTACGAAGCCAAAACAACAAATAATTTACCTCAAGATACAAATAAATTTTCAATTATTATTTCTTCGGATGATAAAAACAAATCATCAGAAGACATTGAAAAAATAATCAAAAAAAAAATTTCTGCTGCAAAACTGAAAATTGCAGTAAACGGAGTTAAAAAAATAAGCAAAAATAGACTGATTATACACTGCCCCAAAAAAAACGATGCTTTAGTATTGTCAAAAGAGATTAACGAAAATCTTCGTAACATCCAAGCTGAAGAAGTAAAGAAGAGAAAACCTAGGATCATTCTAAAAGGACTACATGAAGATATTCAAGATGATGATATTGTACCAAACCTAATTGCACAGAACCCGGACCTGGAGGAAATGTTAAAAATGAATCCTGACTTAGACTCCCTTAAAATGTTAAAAACTTTTAAAACTAAATATTCAAAAAATTGTGTCCTGGAAACTAGTGGCAGCATGAGACAATTACTACTGTATAAACAAAAAGTTAACATCAGCTACCAGCGGGTTAAGGTGGAGGAAGCCAAAGTACTCACGCAATGTTTCCATTGCTTTCGATTCGGTCACACTTCGCTCCGATGTCTGGATAAAACAAATGCTGCTACATGTAGCCACTGTTCTGGAAACCACAACTTTCAACAATGTACCAACAAGAACTCCGATCCTATATGTAATAATTGTTCTTTTCAAAACAAAAACTACAAACTAAGTTATGACACTAATCACAATGCATCCAGCATTAAATGTCTATATCGTGCTAAAATGCTTAGAATCGCTCAAGACAAAATCGATTATTCGTAAAGTAAGTAGAAGCATGATACATAAGTAACTATTCACGTACTATTCACGTACTAATTACTCGCATTATATATTTACACTGCATAAATGATTTTAAAATGCAAACTAAAATAAATATTATTGCTACATACATTTAATACATCTTACAATATACGAAAATATTTGACCATGTCAAATATAACTGTTACAGGTCGTTCTATGAATATTTATTTTACTAACTGTAAACCTAAGATAAATATGTATTTTATATTGAGAGTTTTTGTTAATACTTTCTATTACTGTTTAATATGTATAACTCGACGAACACTTTTTCTCCTAAAATATTTTTTTTTCTCCTTCAATTACATTCTCAACAATACGATAATGTCAAAATCAATTTTTTATTATTCTATACTCTTAAAATACTCTTATGTCTGACTCATTATTTGAAGATATAGATTCATCTTTCAAGATTTCGGAAGATATTTGTTTATCTAGTGTCGAATGTAATAACATACTATTAGAAATGAATCTCTCAAAATCTTTAACAATCCTTCACTTAAATATCAGAAGTGTCTGTAAAAATTTTGATCATTTTACAATCGCATTAAATGAACTTGCCCATAAACCGGATTGTATTGTGTTATCAGAAGCCAGAATTAGCGGCTACTCAGGTACCTATAATTTACCTGGATACAATAATTTTGTTACAACTTACAAAATAAATCAAAATAGCGGAATCATTGTTTTTATAAAATGTATTCATGACAATATTTCCGTTAATGAAATACATATCGATCTTGTAAACTGTCTTCATATTCAAATTAATATAAAAAACACTTTATTTGATATAATAGCGTTATATAGAACACATAACTCGAGCATTAGTAATTTCACCGAGAATCTGAAATCTATTATAAATACAAATTGTTCTCGAAATGCATTTGTTGTGGGCGATATCAATATCGATATATCTGATGAATTTGAAAACAATAGAAATAAAGAAAAAACTGATTATATCAACACATTAACGGAACTAAACTTTAAACCATGTGTAAAAAAATATACGAGAGAATGTCTTGGACAAAGGTCATCATGCATTGATCATATCTGGTGTAATACTAATGAAACTGAAAAAATAAAATCAATTATTTGGAAAAATAATATAACTGATCATCACACATGCATTGTAGCCTTTAAAACTGACAAAATAGATGTGAAAAATTACTTCCAAAATAATTTTCCAAAAACTATTATTAATTACGAAAAATTACAACAAAACCTTAACACTGAAAATTGGGAAACTGTTCTATCCTCTAATAACACCGATTTATGTTCACTTAATTTTGAATCAATCTTAAATAAGCATATAAAATCCTCCTCTTCCATTATAAAATACTCTCCAAATACTAAATTTAAAAAATTAAAACCGTGGATCACCCAAGGAATCATAATCTCAATTAGACATAAAGAAAAAATTTATAAGGAACATAAAAAATTTCCAGAAAACTATAAACTATACGAATATTTTAAAAAATTCAGAAATAAACTGTGTTACATTATCCGGAAAACCAAAGAAGATTTCTATAAAGAAAAAATCAATATTGCTGGCAACAATAATAAAAAGGTATGGCTAACTATCAATGAAATTATCAATAAAAAACCTAAAAAATCTAACATAAACAAAATTACAGATATTGATAACAAAATTTATGATGTAAACACGGATCCAATGAAATGTGCAAATATTTTCAACAATTATTTTGGATCAGTTGGTGAAAAATTAGCACTTAAAATTAAAAACATCGAAAATAATGAACTATATACATCGCCTTCAAATCCTTTTAATACCTTAACACAATTCCAACGAACTGACGCTGATGAAATCAAACACACTATTAATCAATTAAAAGGAAATTCTTCCCCCGGTTATGACAATATTTCGGTAGAAATTCTTAAAAAAAATTCTGATTCACTTTGTAAACCATTGGCACACATCATAAATACAAGTTTCGAAAATGGCAACTTCCCAGTAAATTACAAAAAAACTATTATTACTCCTATTTTTAAATCCGGTGACCCCTTTCTTAGTAATAATTATAGGCCAATTTCTCTTACCTCAAATATTGCAAAAATATTTGAAAAAATTGTAAAAAAACAGATGTTCAAATTTATAAAAGAAAATAATATATTAAATTCACATCAATATGGTTTTAGAGAAAATTTGAGCACTCAAGATGCTATCGTAGACCTAACATCTGAAATATATAAATCTTTAGATAACAAAAAAAAATGTATTGGAATATTTGTCGACTTACGAAAAGCTTTTGACAGTATATCACATTCGAATCTTATCTCCAAACTAAAGAAAATTGGTATAACCAATAATGCCCTAACGTGGATCGAAAATTACCTATTTCATAGAGAGCAATTTGTCAAATTAAATGGTTTTCTCAGCGATTCTCAAATCAGTAAATTTGGAATCCCGCAGGGAACAGTATTGGGACCAATTCTCTTTATCATTTATGTTAATGATATTTTTAAACTCACCATAAAATCCAAAATAATATCTTACGCTGATGACACAGCAATTTTAGCTGAGGGATCAACGTGGAATGAAACTCAGAGAACGGCGGAATCAGATATAAATTTAATTAAAAAATGGTTTGATCAAAATTTACTATCTCTAAATACAGATAAAACTTTTGTAATTCCTTTCACTCTGACTAAAAAGGCTACCCCTGAAAATCTAAATATATGTATACACTCATATAATTGTAATTCAAATTCATATATATGTAAACCTGATTGCTCTGTACTCACTATTAAAACCAATGTTAAATACCTTGGGGTAACTATAGACAGTAACATAAAGTGGAAGATGCAAATAAGCACAACAGTTGAGAGACTAAGAAAATTAGTGTACATTTTCATTAGAATTCGAAACATTTTAAATATTAGTATGTTAAGAACTATTTACTTTTCCTTAATCCAATCAGTGCTACAGTATGGAGTTGTTGGTTGGGGCGGTGCATTCAAAACTTCTCTTTTACCATTGGAAATCATTCAAAAATTAATTATAAAAATAATTTTAAAAAAGCCATATGATTACCCCACTATCAAATTATTTCAAGATTTTAAAGTACCTTCACTTCATGTTATTTATAAAAAAATTACAATTCTACAAATACACAAAGATTGCTTCAATAATGAGAGCTTCACTCCTTTTTCAAGCAGCATTAGAACAAATATCCTGGGCTCTATGACTGTCCCGCGTTGTAACACCACCACAGCTCAACAATACTATAAATATATTGGAGTTAAATGGTTTAACCAATTACCAGTTAATTTAAGAATGGAAACAAATTATAAAAAATTCAAAAAATCAATTAAAGCTCTTTATAGTATGCACACTCCTAGAATCTTGGTAAGATTCTAGGAGTGTGCATACTTCGCTTAATTGAGCCAGTGACGTGATTTTCTGTGAGGTGATAATATTCTCGTATTTGTAGAGAAGACCATCAGTTATGACTGGTAGTAGTTCAGCTTCAGGGATCGGGAGAGAAAGTTTGATATTGATGGATTCGGCCCTTTCTATAAACGTTGCCACCGTTTCGTTTACTAACTGTTTAATATATAGTAAGGACAGTTTTATTCGGTGTTGTGCTTCAGTTTTGCCGAAACTAGAAATTAAAGCTGATCTGAGCTTATTCCAATCCTTGCATTTTAATTTTTGAATGCGGTGCCAAGGGATTAACTCCGGAGAAATGAGTTCTATGAAATTTTTTCGTAGAACGTCAAGCGGGATGTTCTTAATCGATGCTGTTTCTTCGATTCGATCAATGAAATCCATTACATTAGAAACACCGTTATATTTGATTTTCCAAGAGGAAAGATCGTGGACTTTTCCTTGTGCCGTGATGGGTACAATATCTTGTTTCATTTTGACAAGAAGCTCCGGCTCTTTATTTGTCACCGTGACTTCTGTATCCTTGGTGATGGTGCATGGATTTTCTTCAATTGTTGATGCAAGGTTTATTTTCTTGACGAACTTTTTGTTGAACAAAAATGCATACGCTCTTAATGCAGATTTCGACTTGTTTTCCAATTAAAGACCTCTGTCTTTTAGAACAGATAGGAGGTTGGCTTTAGATAAACTGTGGACGTTGGGAATAATACCCAAGTCCGATGACATAACCGTTCGGCTGTCTTCCATTGTGGTGTTGTTTAACCGTGCTCCTTGGAGAAGAGAAGAAAAAAAAAATCTTTCCGAAATTTCCCAAGTCCAGGAATTTTCAAATTTTTGGCCAGGGGTTCCCCTAGGGAAACAAGAAATTTAATTTTTGTAGTGCACTTTTGTTCACTTGTCACTAACTGCACTGAAAACTGGGAAAAACTTCCAAAATGGCACTTCCCAATAAAATGAAAAAAGAACACTAATTTTCCGAGGAGAAAATCACTTAAATGCGGCTATTATTTGAGCACACCACTAGTTTATTTCATTTAGACAACACTTTTTTAATGAAGCACTGTTATTTGGCGTTTGATAATCACAACTGTCACTTTGACGTTTGATAATCACAACTGTCACCTTGACGTTTGATGATCACTTATTTTGTAGAAAAAACAGAAAAAAGAACTTAATGTACCTGTATAAGCACTGGGAAAAAGGTAAGTTATTAATTAGACAGCATTATGGATTTATGAAAGAGGCAACTTGAAATTGCTTGGGCCAATTGAGTGATGTACTGGAAGGTTCCCGCTAGAGGCTACCTTTGTTATATAACATAGGAACTCCTTTTTGCTGCGTCAACGAATGATGTGTACAGACGATGTGCTTATAGAGGCACTATTGTTGTATTCCGTAATTATTTTAGTTGCGAAAACAGACAAAACAAGAATTTCCAAGCAATACATACGAGAATGTTTGATTCATACCTCTGCGTATCAGTGATTTACAAGTTCTACCGCAGGGCGGCAGTAACATACCAACTGCGCACGAATTCTGCGCACAGGGCAATTATGCTCCAAACGGCTAGCTTCCGCCGTGTGTAAAAAAACGTTGGAGATTTCGCGCGCACGCAATGCTTCTGGGATGTTCGAAAATGGCGGGCGGCGCAAATTATGATGCAATGTTGATACAATTTTCGACAGGGGTTTTTATGAATTTTGTAGCTTCCGCACGTAATAGGTACAATATTTTGAACCGTAATAGTTAGTATTACAGAATAACATAATTTACAATAATAGAATATCGATGGATATTCCGTAAGTTCATGCTAGAAGCCACAAAATTTGCCATTAAAGAGATTTCTTATAGCTCGAGAATCTTGCTCGAGGTCATCACAGTGCCAGTTAGGGTAAAAAAATCCAAAAAAAGGAGCCTCCACGTTATAGCGTCAGTGCTAACACAACGTGGGGGAAAAGATGGGGAGAAAAAAATGCCCCAGAGTTGGCGCGCCAGTGCTAACAACCTGGCAGCGGCTACATGGCGTCAGAGTTGCGCTCGGGGACTACGCCCCGTATAGGAACCAGAACCTCGCTGGGCCCGGGTGCCACCAGGAGGGCGGCACCACAGGGCGGGCTCCGACCTACCTTGCAGGCGGCTAGCTCGAACCAACGGCAAGCAGGGGAGACCCTCGTCATCAGGGTGGTGTGGTCGCCGGTAGGCTGTTTGGAATGTTTTACATGGGGGGAAATACTGGCCGTGATCACCCTCGAACAATCTCCTCAATAAAAGAACGGTATTTAAGTAAAACAAACAAAATGTATTGTCAGAAAACACAGAAATACAAGGTTAAAAGGCAGTTCCTGGCTAGAATGTCCCTACACGGTAAGTCTCTCAACCTGCCCTTTCTGGGGTCGTCATTGCTCAGGTAAAATCGCGAGGGCAAATAGAACACATTAATTTAAGGGGGGCTTACTGCGATGGAGGCGGCAGGTCCAATCCTCGTCCGCAGCAGAGGGGATCTCGTTCCAACAGGAGTCTCCAGGTGAAACGTCCCACACACGTAAACATTGTCACTGTACTTTAAATTACGCCTCGGCCTTGTCTGCCGTAGCATCTAAAACACGCATTTGCGTATTAAATTCCCGACGCCATATTGCGTCGCGGATGACTCGGGCCACAAAGGTGCCCTGCGGAGAGAATTTCTCCTTAACAAACAATCGACTGTTCGCGGGGCGCTCTGCCTAGGAAGTGTGTGGAGAGTCGGCGGCTTCGCCGACCGTTGCTCGCATTTGGCTCCACTAGCGCGCGCGGCGCGCTTGCGGCGAAAGAGCGAAACTGTAGTCTGTGCAGTGGCGTGGGTGAATAATTAGTAGGGGCTTATTTGTGCATCGTAACAATATATATAATCCTTTCGAGCATGTTAACTTGGCAACCCTGACAAATCGGCAATCGCCGAGCATTTCCATGATACTTGAATCGTATGAGATGTATGCGTGTAAGCGAGGCAAGGGTTGTGTGCCAAGACCGAGTTGTTTGGTGGACTGTCCTTTCTGCCTACCCCTACGGGGAAACGGCGTGATTGTCAGCTAGTTAATCGCCGAGCATTTCCATGATACTTGAATCGTATGAGATGTATGCGTGTAAGCGAGGCAAGGGTTGTGTGCCAAGACCGAGTTGTTTGGTGGACTGTCCTTTCTGCCTACCCCTACGGGGAAACGGCGTAATTGTCAGCTAGTTAATTAAGTAAGAATTTAAGGTTAATATTAAACACTCAATTTGGGAGGCGGGATTGGGTACCGCCGCCCCGGAAACCTTTCTTAGATAACCAACACCTCTGCCATAGGTCACGCCTAGTGGTTCGCGGAGTGACATTTGTCTAGGTCTTGGAGGCGGATGACCAGGACATACTAAACCCCAAATTCCTACCCACCCCTTAAACCCTTTTCCTTCCCAGAACTCTCCTCTCCCACCTTTCCTAAAAAAACATTCCACACAGCGTCCCCAAAGATGACATAGGCCCTGAGGGAAATTATTTTCCTCAGGGCCTCCTGCGTGGAGCTCATGTAAAAAAAAAATAGGACCACACACACTCAACACTAATAATCCAGAAAGATATTTTGAAAGTTTGAAATATTTCCGATGCTTATTGTAGCAATACATAAGTAACAATTAAACAAATAAATAAACAAGCAAACATACAATCATTGTTACATATACGTAGGGGAAACATAGATATTCAAACTAATAGGGGTGGTTTTTGATTTTCGCATACTGATGGCGGCCCTGATTTTCAGTAGCTCGTCTTGGCAACAAATTATCCCTATTTCTGCAAGGGTTAACCAACTCAACAACGTCAAACAAACAAAGGAATTCTTGTCGCAAATAATACTAGTACATCAATAACTGATATGGTCTATAAATAAGTAACCTTTCCCACTGAGGCTGATAATATAATGCATTTAATATGTCGATGGTTTGCTTTTACATTGTGACTGGTTCAACTTGGGAGGTACCGCCGCTTCGGGAACCAATCATTGGGTATCTGCATATGGACTTAGCAGGGGTGCCAGTTAAAGCAGTGAGGTTTGTCTAGGTCTTGGTGGCGGATGCATCTGCCCACCAGCTGTGGGCCGATTGAGGGAGACCCTTTGACCTCTTCAGCCTCGACCCAAAATCTTGCACCGCAGTGAGAGGGATGGATTCACAAGTCACTCATTTATATACCTACTGATCCTCAGATTCCTACCCACCCAACATAAATAACAGAATAATGTTTTTAGGGATAAGCAAATCACTTTGTGCGGGCCGATTATAATTGGATCGTTTTATTTTTAATTCCCTCCACACAGCATCTTCAAAGATGAGATAGGCCCTGAGGCAAAGTATTTTCCTCAGGGCCTCCTGTGTGCCTCTTTATTAAGCTAACGTTACAGTGGCCATCGTCAGCAATTGTATGTAAATTTAAAATCGTTTTAAAAGTGTCTCACTTTATTACTGACATAAAATTAAAACAATTTATTAGACAAATGTATTATAAACGTTATCGTCATCTTTGTCGTTCCGTGTAAAAATCTATATTTATAAAAATTAAAAATCTATATTTATAAAAATTAAAAATCTATATTTATAAAAATTAGTGACCGCAAATCTAGGAAAGTAATCGATGGATTGACTCAAATGTTTTACCGACATTCTATTTGAACAGAAGAGTGTTACTATACAGGGTGTACTTTACCAACAAAGAACGGGCCAACATTCATTAATGAAATGCACCACAAGGTACGAATTGATAATATTATTACTTTACGGTTAACGGCTGAAAAATCTAAAAATATCGCATAAAATATGCGATTTCATTTATTTAAACAATCAACGACACGTAAAATTCATTGTTTGTGATAGTGAAAGGCGTATTTCAATAATACAAATCGAAAAAACCGGGCGATCGCTGATAAAACCGAATCGAAACCCTAATTTCGATTGCGCGGAGGGCGACTGTCAAACGCTGCTGCCGCCATGTTGTCCACTGTCTGGAAACGGCAGCAGTGGTTTTTCTTATACAAAATATGACGATCTTTCAGATAAGCTTTGGTTTTTTGAGGAGGTCGATGATTATAGATACCTGGGTACGAAGTGTTTTTATAAACGAAAGACATAAGAAAGTATAAAAACACACAATGAAAACGGCTAAAAAATCGAAAAATATCGCATAAAATATGCGATTTCATTTATTTAAAATTTAAACAATCAACGACACGTAAAATTCATTGTTCGTGATAGTGGAAGGCGTATTTCAATAATAAATATCGAAAAAAACCGGGCGATCGCTGATGAAACTGAATCTAAACGCCAATTTTGGGTTGCGCGGAAAGCGACTTTCAAACGCTGCTGCCGCCATCTTGTCCACTTTTTGGAAACGACAGCAGTGGTTTTTCTTACACAAAATTTGATGATCTTTCAGATAAGTTTGGTTTTTTGAGGAAGTCGATGAATATAGATACCTAGGTACGAGGTGTCTTTTATGTAACAAAAGTCATAAGAAAGGAGGGCGACTTTCAAACGCTGCTGCCGCCATCTTGTCCGCTTTTTGGAAACAGCAGCAGTGGTTTTTCTTTCACAAAATTTGATGATCTTTCAGATAAGCTTTGGTTTTTTGAGGAGACCGATGATTACAGATACCTCGTAGGAGGCGTCTCTTATTTCTCGGCAGCAACTTTTTTATTTATTTTTATTATTATTAAGTTAAAAGAAACATAATATTTCACTTTCTTAACTTAAATACAGAGCATTTATGGTACAGTAGTAAGAAGTAATATTTTTAATTTTGTTCTAACATTTTCAGTTTAAATAGTTTTTGTTTAAAGGTTTTTATATTAGTTTACATTTTTAGGTGTTCTGGAAGGAGATTATATATATGAACTCCCTCGTGACCAATACTTCTCTTGCCACTTTCAATCTTGACGGTATTTGTGTACAATTTATTGTGCTGTCTAGTAGGTATAATGTTCGTGGACTTGTGATGTTTTTATAAATGTTGTGTTTGTGTGTATCAATCCATTTTGTATTTTGTAGATTAAAAGACATATGTTATATTCGTACAATGTTCTTATTTTCAAAAGGTTCATTTCCTGGTATAGTTTTTTTGTGGGAGTGTCTGGGTTATAATTGAAGAGTTTTTTAATAACTTTGTTCTGTTTTCGTTATTTTCGTTATTTGTTTTTGGGGTGTTATGCCGTGTTGCGCTACCTCCTTCTTTAGCCAACTTTGTTCTGTATTATTTGTAAGTCGTTTAAGTACGTAATATATGTGTTTCCCCATATTTCTATTAAATAATTTAGGTGGGACTGGATTAAGCTAAAGTATAAGCCCCTCTTTACCTCTGTTGGTAAAAGATGAGCAATTCTACCAAATACACCAATTAATGGGATGAATTTTGTTTTTAGTTTTTCTACGTGTTTTTTAAATGTTAAATGTTTGTCAATATATAAGCCCAGGTATTTTTCGCTATCTAGGATATGCAGGTCTCTTTCTTCTATTTGTAATGGTTTATGCGATGGTATTATTCTTTTAGGTGAGCTTAAGATCATGTAACCGGTTTTATTAATATTTATTGTTAATATATTTTTTTATTAGCCAATCGTTTAGTACATTAAGATCCGTTTGAGATTGTTCTAATAGACTTTCTAAGTTCTTGCCGAAGTAAAAAATTGCCGTGTCATCTGCGTATAAGAAGATTTCACCATGTAGTTTTAGCTGACAGATGTCATTTATGTATATTTGGAATAAAAGTGGCCCCAGTATTGATCCTTGTGGAACTCCGTAGTTTATACTCTCGAGTTGACTGTTTTTATCTCCTATGTTAACACATTGTTTTCTGTTGGACAGATAGGATTTTATCAGTTAGATAGCTGGACCGGTTACAACTGGGACGGCCCATCAGGGGGAAAGGCAGCACTGATTTTTCGTATAGTCCTACCCCTCCCCTGTCTCGAGGAACAGTCAGAATTTGGGAGACTTATGATTACAGAAGTCTTGAAAAATAATTTTTTTCAAAATAATTTTTTTAGTGCTGACCGTTTTCAGAAATGGCAGCACCGCCATTTTGTGTACCCTTATGAATGACCTAACGATTTTTGTGTATGATTTTTGGGAGACCTATCATTACAGGTTTAATGTCGTCGTCGCTCCTACTATAAGGTGTTCATTTTACTTTTATGATTAACTTTTAAATTTGATTGTAAATTGTGTTGTCTAGTAAACTCTTACTAATATCGTTTATATCATTTTTCTCTGTATGATATTTTTTTGTGCATCTATATAAAAAGGTTTACATATATTTTTTTTGGCCTTGCCTGTCTCAAATCCCGAAACACACTAGTTTACAAATATTTTGTAAATATTAAATAAATATTAAACATCATCTCATTACATAGTATAAAATAAAGTAAAAAATAAAGTAAAGAAGTAATTTGATAAGCCCCCATAGCTCAGTGGTCAGAGCATCCGACCGGCAATCAGAAGGACACGGGTTCAAGTCCCGTTGGCGGCAAGTATCTTTTCTCGGAAGATTTTTCAAGGTAAATGAGTGTTTCAGGCTGACAATTATTGCTTATAATAATTGTTACCCTTTGTGCTATGCAACCGTTATCCAGCAATCCTCTTCTCAATTACTCATAAATCTTACTTACTCATAAACATTACTCATAGAGCTTTTCCAACAAACCGCTTACATGTGCAGTATGCATCGCAATTAAGGACAGCTGCCAAATTAATCCCGAGTGTAGGAAGCCATCTCGGTGTGTTCACGGCTACACTGGCCCAAGTGAATTAAATCTGCGCTAAATCAGTAAGCCGTTTATGTGTCCATAATGCAACATGTGTATGAACTCCTTTCATATTTGTGTTTACTTCGCTGTCGCCACATGTTTATTTATTTCCTTAACCTGTTTAATGTTCATATTGCTACCTCACCTGAGGCCCATCTTTTTCTGTTTGTCATTTTTGCCTTTATTACGTGGTGCCCATTTTGTAACTACTGTTCTGTGGCTCTCTTCTTAACAAATCAAAGTTTGGCCCCAGGTGAGATACGCAACACTATTCTACTATTTCATTTATTCTAAGATAATTCTTACTATTTTGTGTTTGTGTTGCCGCCGCACCTAAAACCCGTTCATTGTTACTATTGCATTCTGCTTTTTGTGACTACATTGTAACCGTTACCCAGTTATACACTTCTCAATATTTCATAAGCCGGTCTCGGGTGTGGTAGGCAACAGAACACTCTACTGTTTTATTTCACTGCTGTACCTCTCTTATATCCAGGAAGAGAACCTTCTGGTATGCTGAGAACTTTCGGAGAATCCAGTCAACAACCGTTCTGTCCATTGTCCTTTTTTCCCTATTATGTTACTGTCTCGATCACTGATAGAAATGTTGCACTCTTAACATAAATCGGGTTTCTCGGGTTTGTGCTCCGTGACCACTTAAATGGCTGATTAGTGTACGTACTGGTCTAATGACGAACACGTAAGGTTATTAGAGGCTAAACAATCATTAGAGGCTAAACAATCAATACAACAGCAGAAAATTAAATTGACGAATTGAGGTCAATGACCTACATGTTTATGTGTTAAGAGTTAAAAATTGTTGCACTCGTAACACATTTCGGACATTGGGTTTTGTATTCCATAACTTCACTAATAATGATCAAATCATTTAGGGAATGACTTTCAGAAAAACCAATACAATAGCAAGACATTCACAAATTGCGTTGGAGGTCATTGACCTCTGTGTCAATGGGAGAAAAATTTGAAAATTATCACTTAACATTGAGCTAAAATTCAATCACCACTCGTGAAAACACACAAGGAATGATCCACTATGGAATGCGGGCATCAGGCGTCCTGCCTTCAATCTTTTTAGGTCTAAAAAAAAAAAAACCAAAAAAGATGCCCAGAATCAATCAACTTGACCATAGACAATTCAGTCATTTTTATAGAGTTTTTAAAAACACAGACAAAACACTTTAACCGTAGATAAAACTTATTACTAAGCTATTGGTGGAAAAGAGCCAAAAAATATAGATGATGCAAAAATATAGACAGTGAACAATCTCGATAAATTTTATCTGTGCTTTTCCAACAAACCACTTACATGTCCAGTATGCATCCCAATTTATGAATAGCTATCAAGTGTACCGCTGACGCAGGAAACCACTTCAATGTGTTTACTGCTACACTAACCTGGGGCTTAGGAATTGCGCCATTAATCAGGAACCGTTTACACGTTCGTACTGCAACCACACACTAGTATGGGAACAATTTCATTTTTATTTTTATTTATTATTTTTTTTCCTATTTATTTTAAGAGACCACTCGCATGTACTGTATGCTTCCATATAATAAGTTATCACTATAATGAAATATTTTTGATTACTTCGCTCTTTGTGTTCTCTGATAAAAGTATTTACTGAGAGAACCTACAGTAGCCACTTCTGTTTCCTTTCTTACCGTTTCTATTATTATATTTTAATTAGTTTTCTATGTTTTGTGTACTTGATTTTTATTGGTTTTGTAATTGTTTATTGGGTACCCGGTTAACTTTGCAGCGGAAAAATTCTTTAGAAACTCCCAGAGACATTGTTAGTGTTAAATCCCTCGCTAGGTGGCTTCGAGACAAATTATGTCTGCATTTATTGGGGAAATACTTAAACTTGCCATTTATTGAGGAAATACTTACAAAGTTGGTTGTTTTCAGGTGGAAAAAATATATTAAGCAGTAATTGTTGAATAAAACACTAGCATATATTGAATTATTTAGCGGGTATTTGATAAGCCCCCATAGCTCAGTGGTCAGAGCATCCGACCGGCAGTCAGAAGGACACGGATTCAAGTCCCGTTGGCGGCAAGTATCTTTTCTCGGAAGATTTATCAATGTAAATGAGTGTTTCAGGCTGACAATTATTGCTTATAATAATTAAAATAAAGTCGCTCAAAATGTATGTGCGCATTGATCTTTTAAACTACGCAACGGATTTTCATGTGGTTTTCACCAATAGATAGAGTGATTCAATAAGAATGTTTATATATATAATACATGCTTATTATAGTAGAGAAAAGCCCAAATTCAAATATTCAATTCAGACAGCGGGCAGCAGGCAAGCGGGTGGTGTGGATTTTATAAAGGTTGTCGGTAATGGCGTTGTGTTTTGTTAGCCACAGCAACATGTGGCCGGGTCTGCTAGTTTTTCA
Organism: Limnephilus marmoratus; assembly: GCA_917880885.1. Lineage (NCBI taxonomy): Eukaryota > Metazoa > Arthropoda > Insecta > Trichoptera > Limnephilidae > Limnephilus > Limnephilus marmoratus. Next base: position 588,533 of record OU862934.1, read on the forward strand.
ATAAAGCAAAAATATTTGACAAAAATTTTCAGGTTGGTAGGTAGTGGTAACAATAATGAAATAGAGGATAGTAAAGGGGACAACGATTACTATGAGACCTATATGAATTGTTCCGAGAAGCGAACAAATTAACCTGAGGGGTTAAACTACCTACAGAAAAGCGCAGTTGGCTCATTTGATTGCGCCGTTCAAATGTTGTATTATCAGTTTTAGTATTGTTATTGAAATGCACTGCACGAGTTTATTTTTAAAATGCAATAATATGACTTTATCCTTGTTTCTTATCTCGTGTGGATGAATATGCAATTACTTGGTGAACAACTAAATATTTTTCATTATTATCAAAGCAATATGAGTTTTTTTTTACATTAGCTCCACACAGGAGGCACCGAGGAAAACAATTTCCCTAGGGGACTATATCATCTTTGAGGATGCTGTGTGGAGGGTTTTTTTAGGGGAAAGGATGGAGAAGAAGATATGGGAAGAAAAGGGTATGAAGGGTGGGTAGGAATCTGGGGTTCAGTGTGGCCAGGAGTGACGGACGTATGGATCTATTCCTCACACTGCGGTGCGAAGCGAAGGGTCAAAAGCCCTCCCTCAATCAGTCTCCTCCGATCGATGAGTTGTTTGGCGGTCCGTCCGCTCTGCCTACCCCTGCGGAGAAACGGCGTGATGGTTAGTTAGGTAGTTAGTAAGTTAGTCAGGTACAAGATTCCAGTTTTTTAAGCAAGTTACAATATTATGTTGCATATTAAGTTTTTTTTTGACAATAGTATCAGTTGGAAAATAGTTACCTAAATATTTTACATGTTTTTCTGTTTTAAATAAGTTTTTCAATAAAAATTTCTAGACTTGAAATATTTTTATGACTGTTCCACCACTATCCTAATTCCTATAAGTCATCTTTACAAATTTTCGGGTGTAAAAAAAGTCAAATATCGAAGGAAGTTTTTCGTAACTTGAGTTCAGTGATTGCAATTTTCACTTTGGTTAGGATCAAAGAAACGTAACTGAGATATAGCTGCACTTAAATTTAATAAAACATATGAAAATGAATTACTATTTTATTATTAAAAGGTGATTTAGAAGCACAAAATACCACCCTTTAACTAAACGAGAAGAAATTATTAATATGTTCCATATGTTTAAAAGTAGACAACATTGATTGATTGAGAACTATGTTTTTTTGCTCTCCTGTAAAGTAGAGAAAAATGAGATTTGTTTTTTTGACCCTAAGGGGCCGAAATATAACCTAACGAACTTTGGGAACCGTTGGGCGTCAGTGGAATATTTTGAAGGATTGCTTTTTCTTTCATTGTTTAAGTTTAAAGTAAAGTCGCCTCTTTTAGTTCCATACCCGGCCAACAGGGCCGGACTGAGAAATATGCTAACAAGGCAATCAACATGCCAGCAGGGGTAGGCAGAGAGAAATGACCGTCACACTACAAGCCTAATAAGCAGTGCCGGACTGAGAATTTTTAAAATTTTTATCTTTCAAGAAAAATGTTTTAAAGATAAATGCTTTTATGGGAAAGGTTTTATTTACGTTAGCTCCATTCAGGAGGCCCTGAGGAAGGAGAGAAAGTTCTGAGAAGGAATAGGGAAGGGTGGGTAGGAATCTGACAATCAATGTGTCTAGAATGTATGAATCCATCCTTCCCACTGCGGTGCAAGGCGATACGTCAGAGAGTCCGGCTGGACATTGGAGGACCCACCACTTACCCGCCCTGGTATAGGTAACAGATGGTTACCCCTTCAAGGCTCTTGCAAGGACTCTAATTTTTGTGTGTATAAACGATTTAACATTTAATTTAACGATACTAGACCTCCACTGCCCTCGCATACGTTGTTAGGTAGCAGTATGCAGGTGCTACTAAGTAAAATTGTTAGTAAGTGTGAATAAAATCTCCGGCTGGATAGGCAGTTGGTGGGCAGACGTATCCGCCACCAAAACCCGTACAAATAACACTCTTATGCACTCCTACTAAGCCACCGGCCGTAGCGAACCACTTGGGGTGACCTATGACAGAGATGTGTGTTATCCGAATAAATGGTTCCCCAGGCGGCGGTACCCAAACCCGCCTCTCAAACTAAAAAAATGTGTGGAAGGTTTTTTGAGAAAAGGAAGTTCTGAGAAAGAAAAGGGTATGAGTGGTGGGTAGGAATCTGAGAGAAAATGTGTCTAGGAGTGACGAACGCATAAATCCATCTCTCCCACTGTGGGAGAGTTAAGCTGGAGAGGTCAAAAGCTCTTCCTCAACAAATCTCTTCCGATCCGGCCTACCACAGACCTGCGTTGGTGGGTTGAGGCATCCCCTGACGAACCTTACCCCTATGAACCCGGGCACCCCTGCTAAGTCACTGGTTGAAGCGAACCACTCGGGGTGACCTATGGCAGATGTGTTGGTTATCTAATAAAATATGGTTCCCGGGGCGGCGGTACCAATGCTACCTGCCAAATTGTAAATGTTGTTCGTGGTGTACCCTTGCAGTTGGGACTCTCCCTATCCTAATAGACTTGTGACGCGAACTTAAGAACATCTGAAAAACCTGTTTATGACTTTTATTGAATTTTGCATAAATATTTTAATTATTTTAATTCGGGCCCCTCCAAGATAAAATCGTGGGTGCGCCACTGCGCATTGCGTGCTTTTTATATTCTTATCTCACTCAATGTTATACGTCTTCAGACAATATGTTTAATTATCTAAGCCTACATTATTGTTATTTATTTCTGGGGTATTATGCCGTATTGCACTACCTCCTTCATTAAAGAACGTTTCGGAGAGTCTTACAGTGTCCATCATCCTGTAATGATGAATATAATCAACAATATTTTGGGAGGTGGTTTTCGATACCGCTGCCCCGGAAGCCATTTATCGGATAAACAACACCAGGTCACCCTGAGTTTAGTGACTTATCAGAGGTGCTCAGGTTCATAGGTGAAGGTTTGTCTAGGTATTAGCGGCGGATACGTTTGCCCACCTACTGTATGGCGGGCGGATTGGGTGTGACTGATTGAGGGATACCTTTAGATTTCTCCAGGCGGACTTTCTCGACGCAATGCCTTGCATCGCAGTGGGAGGAATATATTGATATATCAGTCAATCCAAAACACACAAGCCCCAAATTCATACCTACCCCTTATACCATTTTTCCATCCCAGAACTTCCTCTCCTTCATTTCCTTAAAAAGACCCTCATGTTGATATTTATTGACTGTTATAAATTGGTATTCAGCAGAAGAACTTCAAAGAAAAACATCTGGCTTCAATGGAGGAATTCCTTTGTTTTATTTCACAAGCACATTTTTAACAATAATTTGTCCCGAACCGAACAAAACACTAAATTTGGTCACTTTGACCACTTGCTAGACCATGCTAGTTGTTTACAGGAGATCCACGATTTAAGAGAGAGTTAAACTAGAAAGCAGACTATTTATAATAAGTTTTCTAACACAATCAAAATAAACAACACTTTCGTGTCACCATAACATATTATACGATATAAAAACCAGAGATCTACTTTACCGTCTAACATTTCGTTTTAGTTTAGAATTACGTCGCTAATCTGTAACTAATATCTGTAATACCAACTAACAATAGGCTACAAAAATATGCCGCTAGATGGCAGTAGTCTTCACTCTTTTTAACATACTGCCCGGCGGGGAATGAAAAAAAACAAGTTTTTTTGAAATTAAAAAATCAAAACTACAAATTCCTATTATCTACATTTAACGGGTTCGGGAACCTAACCAACAATTAAAATAAACCTAAAAAAAAATTTTAAAAAATTTCACAAAATCATGCAAAAAATTATAAAATAATAAAATCACAACATTAATAATAATTTTGTAAAATTGACAAATCAATAATGTCTCATTGTTTCTATGGAGAAATTTCACTTCAATTATATTTTTTAACCAACACCAATTCACAAATAGCAATAAATTGTTAGTTCGCTATTGACTGATTATCAGTTCATTAACTTTCACTGGCATGGCACTGCCAAAAAACCGAATGATCACTTCACCGGGTAGACTACTCGGCCATCTTGTCCAGGGTGGTCATCATTTTAGAAAAGTACATCAGCATGTACTTCTGTATGTCATCATTTGGGTAGATCATCATAAATCAAGGGGCGGCCGTGCCCTGGTAAGCAGATAGTACCATTGGATCTGCAGCGAGGATGATCATCTCGCGGTTGTTGACTTGAAGCCCCAGTGGCTTCAGGCTGGATACAGTGGTGTCAACAACACCAATACCGATGCTCCATAATTATTGATGTGGTTTGGTTGCATCGGTTCAGCCCTAATTGCAGTTAGGCTGTGACCTTGGGAAGGTCAGTGGTTTGCCGGGTCGGGAAATTTGGATCCAAGTTTGATTCTATTGGCATCAAACATATTTTTGTGATGGGTCTCACAAAAGTGCCTTGTGCTGTTTTGAGGGTAACTACCCTCACTACTCCGTCCGGGCCTGGATGAGTAGTTACTATGCGCGCCATCTTCCATAATGCAGGAGGCAGATTGTCTTCCATCAGGATTACCAGATCGTCCTTCTTTATGGCCTTTTGGTTGTTGGCCTGCCATTTGGTCCGTTTTTGCAGCTCAGCAAGGTAATCTCGTTTCCATCTGAACCAGAAATTTTGAATTAGAGCGTTTAATTTTTGATATTTGCTTAGTCTGTTCTCCGGGAGCTCGCGGACATCCAACTCGGGAATAACCGAAGCATCCCTGCCCATAAGGAAATGGTTGGGGGTTAGAGGGAGAAGGTCGTCTACGTCATCAGACAGGGAAGTTAAGGGACGGGAGTTCAAACAAGCCTCTATCTGACAAAGCAAAGTATACAATAATTCAAACTGCAATGGGTTATTTTTAGTAATTCGATATAAATGAAACTTGGTGGACTTGACGGCGGCCTCCCACAGCCCCCCGTGGTTCGGCGCCCTAGGCGGTATGAAACTCCAAGATATTCCCTTATCAGCTAAAAACCTATGGATTTTGTCATTGTTCAATCTTAGACTGGCATATAGTTCTTTGAGCTTATTGGAAGCTCCTCTGAAAGTGGTTGCATTGTCAGAAAATATTTTTTCCGGTTGACCACTACGGGGTGAACCTCTTTAAACAATTTAAAAAAGCATCGCTTGACAAATCTGTTACGAGTTCCAAATGAACTGCTTTGGTAGAAAAACAAACAAATATGCAAAGATACGATTTAAGGAGCGGAGATTTTCTCAGCGCTCCAGCCTTCGTGTCTATCCGTCTGGCATAGTCGACGTCCATGACAGAGAACGGTCGACTGGGAGTGATTCTCACAACTGGAAGGTTTCCCATGATCTGCCGGCAAACCTGAAGTCGGTATCTAGAACATATAATACACTCATGTAGGATACGCTTAACAGTGTTTCTCCCAAATATCGGCCAATATAAATAAGTAGCTAATTTTAATCTTCCACTTGCACAAATTAGAACTTTCATTAAACAGAGATTGAGAGCTTTCAATCTACTGCCATACGTTTCATCCTTAGGGTTACGACAATTATTTATAAATCTTAACGCTTGAGCGATTACTCCTTTCAATTTGGTTAGCGATAAGAATTTTTCGAAAATATCCCATTCTTGAGTATCAGTTACCAGTAGTACATTTTTACTTTTTATTTCCGGGGGATCCAAACATGACATCTTGGATACTGGCCAAGTGCTGACATCTTCCGTCAACCAGCTTGGCCCCTTCCACCATATTGAAGTGCTGACTAACCTTTCAGCTGTGGTACCTCGGGACAGTATATCCTCTGCATTTTTTGACGATGATACGTGCCGCCACTGCGTTGGATCAAAGGTGGAAGCTATGCACAATAATAATTGACGCTTACTCTTAGTTTTACCTGACGGCTTTGTAATTTCATATGACAGGTAATCTAGTTCATTATTCCAAATTAATCCAAGTATTTTTTCATTCTTGGAATTGTCAGTGATCATTTTCTCACAATTGCCCTGTTTGGCAATTTCACCTTGGCTCCGCCCAGATGACAATTCCAAAATATTTGATCTCCACTTCCTCAGGGTCATCCCTGCGGACAGCAAGATATCACTTATTTGTTTCTTCAACTGGAAACAAACTTCCAAGTCATCCCCTCCAGTCAATAGATCGTCCATATAAAAATCATTTTCTATGACTTGACTTGCTACTGGGAAATTAACTTGGTTATCCATACCGATTTGTCGAAGACATCTCGTTGCTAGGAAGGAGGAAGGTCCCAGCCCATATGTGACGGTCTTCAATTTGTAATGTCGGAGTTCCTCTTCTTGTGATTCGCGCCATACAATCTTCTGAAGGCTGCGATCCTCTGCGCATACGTTGATTTGACGGTACATTTTTTCGATGTCCGCAGTCATGACGTATCGATGTATTCTGAAACGTAATAAATGGCTGTATAAGTCCTTTTGAATGACAGCTCCCACCATCAGAGCATCGTTCAGGGATATTCCGGTCGACGTCTTTGCCGAACCATCAAACACTACACGCACCTTCGTCGTGGTGCTAGCTTCTTTTATGACCGCGTGATGCGGCAAAAATTAGGATTGCTCATCCCCTCTCCATTTATCACATAACTCCATATGACCTAGTTGCTCATATTCTTGCATAAATTGTACATATTGCAATTTCAATTCAGGATTTATTAAAAATTTCTTTTCTAAATGCTTAAATCTTTTTTCCGCTGTCTTTAACGAGTCACCAAGTTGACTCACACACGGGCGGCGCGGCAGACTTACAACGTATCTACCATCGCTCTCTCTAGAGTGCGTGGCGACGAAATCCGCTTCACACGCCTTCTCCTCGTGATTTTGAAATCTCGCAGGATTCACCTCCTCCATTTTCCAAAATTTTTCTATCTGATTAGATAATGTGTTTATTGATAAACTACAAAATTGCGGTACTGGCCTTTTTTTCTGATGAATGTTGATCGGGCCCGATATAACCCAGCCTAATTCAGTCCTCTGCAGAGTAGGTCCGGTATCCAATCTCAGCCGATCATCTTGTAGTATATCCCAAAAGCTCTCAGCGCCTAACAGGATATCAATAGGCGCCGCTACGTTGAAATTTGGGTCCGCCATTTGTAATCCCGGCGGCAGCTTAAAGTCTTTTCTGGCCACTGTTGCTTGAGGTAGGTTTGTGGTTATTTCCTGCAATATTAGACAAGTGATATTTTGATTATAATTTGTCCTCAGAGATTTCATTTTTATCGCAACACGTTTCTTTATATGGGTAACATTGTTGTGTATACCTAACACAGGCTTGTTTATATTTTCGCATCTCAAATTTAACTTCATTGCGAACTTTTCGCACATAAAATTGGTTTGAGCTCCAGAGTCAATTAGGACTCTTGCCTCATGCACTTTATCATTGTGACCTACTACCCCAATGATAGCAGTCGACAATAAAATTGTTTTTTCAGCCTTCGCTAAAGCTGAATGGTTTGATACTGAAACTCGTTCAGCATCCATTTGGCAGTCACCTCCTGGGTGATCTTCACCTTTATTCATGGAGTCATCGCTCGGATGCATCTCCCTGTGCAATAACGTATTGTGGCTCTCGCTATCACAATGCTTGCATTTTAAATTAATTTTGCAATATGGGGCCGTATGTCCTAACCTCAAACATTTGAAGCAGGCACGGTACCTCCTTATTGCGTTGGCTCTTTCTCCTGAATTTAATTTTAAAAATTTTTTACAAAAATATATTTTATGCCTTTTGTCATTACAACAAATACAATTATTGTGGGTAGCAGCTAAAAATACCGATTCCTTTTTGGGATTATTGTTGCTACCACTTGCTTTCGGGTAGGTAGGAATTTTTTTCGAATCTGAATTTAACATTAATTCCAAAACTTGCGCACGCGAGGTCAAACATTTAAGAAATTCCTGTAATGTAGGTAGCTCATCCTGCAATGGGTTTTGTTCCCAATGCTTTCTAGAACTTGCATCCAATTTATTAGAAATTACGTATATAATTAAAGCATCCCATTGTTCGATTTTCAAGCCTAAATTTTGCAACGCTTTCAAATTTACATTAGTTTCATCAATCAGATAACGCATGGCTACTGGATCCTCATGTTTCATCTCTTTAAGTTGAAACAGAGCTTGGATGTGTCTTTGTACGGTAGTTCGCAAATTTGCAAACCTCTGCTGCAACAATTCAAAAGCCGATATATAATTCAGGTCTGATACCTCGAAATTGGCGATGATCTTTGCTGCATTCCCCTTTAAACAGGATTGCAGATAATAAAACTTCTGTACATTGCTTATGGCAGTATTGTTATGAACTAATGTCTTAAATGTTTCTAGAAAATTAATCCAATTTTTGGGATCTCCGTTAAATTCTCGTAACTGAAGGTTGGGTAACTTGATTTCTAATTTGGGAGTCTCTACAGACTGAATTGCTCCTTTAGCAGTCGCCAAGGTTGAATAATATTGATTTTCAAAATTTTCCCTTTGCAAGTTATTATCAATTTCGTTGGAATCCGGAAGACTTTCGATTTGTTCCTGGACCTCTTCGAAATCATCAATTATTTTTTCAATTCTCGCATAGCGAATTTTAATTTCGTTAACTGATAATGCGTTTAATGAATCCGCAAATCTCGTGAGTTTACCTTTCAACACTCCGCGTTTGTTAATCAACGATTTTAAATTATCCATTTTTTATACGTTTGACAATAATTCAACACAACAAATTCTAAAAATGTTCCTTAAAAAATAATTTCTGTGCAATAATCGCGTAGAAAACCGTAGTAACCAATTCAAGCTATGAACAATGACAGAATCTTACAATAATCATCTTCTAAAACAATTAACCTAAAATAATTTGCATGACTTGCATTTTACACTGCGGGTAGTTAGTTTTTTGTTTTTAAATAAGTACATTGACACACAAAAAAATAGCACTTGTTTGAACGGAATAGAAGGAATAATGGCAGGGATACTTAAATTTGATGTCGTTCCTTGATCTTCATGATTTCATCTTTTCATCTTTTTTGGATTTTTGGATAGCTCGCTGGTTCATTTTATTGTTTCCTTTTAATGCCTTAATCCGATCGTAAGGTAGATGCGGCTGGAGGACCATGTTATAAATTGATATTTAGCAGAAGAACTTCAAAGAAAAACATCTGGCTTCAATGGAGGAATTCCTTTGTTTATTTCACAAGCACATTTTTAACAATAATTTGTCCCCGACCAAAACAAAACACATTTAATTTGGTCACTTTGACCACTTGCTAGACAATGCTAGCTGTTTATAGGAGATCCACGAATTAAGAGAGAGTTAAACTAGAAAGCAGACTATTTATAATAAGTTTTCTAACACAATCAAAATAAACAACACTTTCGTGTCACCATAACATATTATACGATATAAAAACCAGAGATCTACTTTACCGTCTAACATTTCGTTTTAGTTTAGAATTACGTCGCTAATCTGTAACTAATATCTGTAATACCAACTAACAATAGGCTACAAAAATATGCCGCTAGATGGCAGTAGTCTTCACTCTTTTTAACAATGGAAATTATTTTCTCAAGGCCTCCTGTGTGGAGTGTCTAAAGTGTATAAAGAGTGTCATAACTATCTTTTAAGTGTACCTTATTGTGATGTAATTTTGGGCTATTATGCCGTATTGCGCAACCTCCTTCTTTAACCAACGTTTTGGAAAGCCAGTTACAGTGTCCATCATCCTGTAATGATAAGTGTACTCAATGATGGACACTGTAACACTATCCGAAACGTTGGCTACCAATAATGACGTGGAGCGACAAGGCATATTGACCCAGCTACCAGCCGACTGCTAGCCGAGCAAACCATCCGCCCGGTAACAAGTCGCTTTTAATAAATTTAGATAATTGCATTTTAAAATTATTTTTATCTCGTTGCAGCGGATGCATTACTAAAAATGCTCTCCCCAGCAACAATTCCTCTCGTGTTTATCAACTTTGACCCCGTCTCTCCATATCAGGGGTCGATCATCGTTTCTATGTTAAATCATATTTTTAAAATACATTCTATAAAAAATGTTAAATTTAGCTGATTTGGTTACTTTATTTGGAAGCAGATCATCTATTAGGGCATTATGACTATATATAAATGGTGTACCGCGGTGTCAACGTCACGCGCATCACTACAGAAGACCAATCACTATTTCTGAGAGAATCATTGACTACTTCATAGTTAACTTTATTAAACCACTAGCTGGTTCTCAACATTCGTCTCCCCCTTCCGGGTTCCCCTGCCCCCCCCCCCGCCACTTCCCCTCCTGCATTCCATACATTCTCTTTTCAAACAGCTCGCGTACCACCTATTGCATTTTTTATACAAATTTCATAATGCCAGAGCTCGCCAGTAGTTTTATACAAACCTTGTTCTGACAATAACGAACACAAATTTTTTTTATCTAATTTGGTGCAGTTGTTCGAAAGTTATGCGCGTACATACATTTCGGCGATTCATTTTTATTTACATAATAATAATATATATGATAATGAAGATACTCGTAGATAGATTTGATTTTCTGGGGTTTTAGGACAGCAGGGAAGGAAATATTGAGATCAACTATGATAGATTTATGGTGTGCTTCTTCGATTACCAGTGAAGGATGACTGTAGTGCTACAAAGTACAAGATCTAAAATTCGTCCACGAGAATTAGAAATTGCATTGCACTGTATTAAATTGGAGAACAAAAGGCAAAAACTAAGGAGTGCAGAAGCACAGATGTCGGTACTACGTGGCTAGCATGGAGAGTTCCAGCTCACGTTTGGCATATTGTAGTAATTGTGACCAATTATTAGAAAGATGTCATTTGAATATTCGCTAGTTAAATCAGATATATGGCAGTTGCATGACTGTTGATGATAGAGAAATGCTTTGCATTAGATAAAAAGTAAAAGTAACAGATATGAATATTCGAAGTGCGATGTTTCGAATGTCTTATTAATAGTGTTATCCATATATCCTCAGCTTCTATTCTGTTTGTTGTTCCATAACACAACGTTCACAATATTCCGTTTCATATTCCACTACGACAATCAGTGCCGGATTATCCATAAGGCAGTGTAGGCAATTGCCTAGGGGACCCGCATCGGCTAGGGGCTCCTAGCCGATGCGAGCCCCGAGAAAAAATTACTTGTGTCAATGGTTTGACTCTCAATTAGTAAGCAACTCCGGCACACATTTTGGAAAATGTCAGTTTTCAAGATTTTTAAATTTTAATTTTTTTATTAGGAACATTTACAGGTTAATAACATTACATGCATTAAAGAAAACAACAAATTATAATAATTAGGTTATAACCTAATAACTAATGTTTACAACATTCACAAATAATAAATAAAAATAAAAATTTAGTAAAAAAAATATTCAAACGAATTTTACTTTACTTTTTTTCTATTCGTTAAGCAGCATTACACATGTGCCCTTCTATGT